>JAHWFO010013848.1:6088632-6142162 GCA_023313115.1 Rhysida immarginata
TGTATGCGAAATTTCATCAAGATCGGAATAAAACTGTAGATTTGTATAAAAAACGTACACACAGACCCACCCACAGACCCACAAACATCCTTCTTTATATATATAGATAGATTTTTATAATTATAATTATACTTTTTTTAATAATTTAATAATTTTTATAATTTAATAAAATTAAAATTGGTAAAGTGAAATTTTTGATATAAATATAAAAATTAATTTCATAAAAGTTTATTAAATTATATTTTAATAAAATTTTATAGAATTATATTTTGATAAATAAAATTACAAAAACTACACACACTGTTTTTTAAAATTTATTAATTACATGTAAATCGTTTATTAAGGATGAATAAATAAAGTGAAAATAAACTAAAAACTGAATCTGGTTTTCATTAAACTGCCTCAACGTTATCATTATTTATATGTAAAAAATTATAATTGAAAACAAAATTTAACGAAAAATCAATAGCTACAGAATTTACTGATTGTCAGTTATATTTCCAGACGATAATAATAAGAAAATTTGCGAAAAGGATGCATTTAAGACTAATTTTAGAGGAAGCGTAATTCACTTTATAGGGCCATTTGGGCCAACAATGGCGGATTTGGTAGCAGATGACGAAGTTTGCCGTACTTTCTTAATCTAGAGCTTTATTGCGGTCGGCCCTAGTGCGATCTATGCGGCACTTGGCGCGATCTGTTTTCTTTAGCTTCTCGAAACAATGGAAAATGGCCGAAGCTCGATGACCATGAATATCTATAGACCGTGCTCTGAACTTATCCCATTGTTATACAATACATCCAAACACGCAACAACTCGTTACCATCGTTATACAATAACAAGTCGGGCAAAAACGGCGCACTTGGATGAGTAGCAGTATAGGATTGCCTTCCTCTTGCCCTCAAAAAATGGCAGCTGTACCCATCATTCAATGCGAAGATATTTTCCCCTATTAAACCTACAGCTACTTCTAATGCATCACTAAAAATATGAAGCCATTTGTTTGGACAGCAATTTACATTCTCCTTTCATAGATTACCAGTATCCTTTTTTATGTATTGATATTTTTACCTTCAAGAGGAAACTATTAATGATACGAGTATAAAATATCCACTTTTTCCGCAGCACTAAATATCCTGAAATCCCTGTTATATAAAGTTATAAAAGTGAATTCATGGTTTAAGAGATAATTCTTTAAAAAATGAGTCATACAAAGTAATTTATTAAACAAAAAAAAAAAAAGAAAAAGAAAAAAAAAAAAAGAAAAGAAAAAAGAAACCATGTCTTCATAAAAATTATCTATTTTCGATGTATTGAGCGGAAAATTTTTTACGAGCATTAAGACTACGATGTATTATTAAAACTTTTAATTTAAAAATCAAATTCCAGCATGTCAAATCAAAGGTTATTTTAAGAGATATGCATTTCCTCTTTCTTTTTTATGTAGTGAAGTCTAAAAGTCACTTATTTCTTGACACCAAGGCAAATGATAACATTAATGCAGTTTTTCAAAGCAATCCAAATCCTGGTGCTGTCTAATATTTTATCTTTTCCAATAAACTTATACTGATCACTAGACTCAGAGGCCAAGTTCATTAGCACCCAGCAATTAGGCTCCACGTGCCAATTTCCTCTTTAATTATTTGAAAATTACTAGCATTTATTTTTAATTAAGAGAGTTTTTTTGTCTGTTCATAAGCAAGCACAATGGTTAATTAAAACTTTTCTTTGTCATTTTATTCAGTGGTTTTTATCTGATTTTTTTATTGTGCATTGAATTAGCCAGTAATTAAATTCAATACTGAAGAAGCAATTTACCGTTGATAAATGTGACAAGCCAATGCATATTGATGAATGAAAGTAGAATTAAATTAGCCATATAGAAAATTATACTTTATTATAAACATTTGCTCTTTATATTTATGGAAAAAGACTGCGGACAACAATTTTATGCTAACAAGGGAATCCCTCGAACTTGTATGTCACAGATTTCCACCAAATTGAAATACAGCCTGTGACAATAAAGTTCGGTGAATGATGGCATATTGAGAGTGGATTGCTCGCTTACATGAAACAGCAGTTACTATCCTTCAAAGTAATCCCCGTCGATGGTAATGGACTTCTGGGAACGCCTGTACAAGTCCTGGAAACTCCTGGCGTAGTCGTTTTTAGGGATAGCCTTTAGTTGGGTCGTAGCATTACGTTGGATGTCTGGCCACTTCGGGGGGCGTCTTCTACGGTGTTCCGGCCTCTCGGAACCGTTTAAACCACTCATAAACACACTTCAAAGTAATAGCACTTTCTTTGTAAACTGTTGTCATCATTTCATGAGTCTCTTTCGTTCGCTGATCCATTTTGGGTTTCGACCGCGCGTACTACGCCTTCTCTCTTCAATGTCCTGTTTAAACACAACAAACACACTCACAGCGCTGATTCTCTCAAATTTGTTTAAACATGTCTCGACCTGTCTGGGGCTGGATACGACGATGGTGCACTCTTACAACCGTTAGCAATTTGACGTCATTCACCGAACTTTATTGTCACAGGTTGTATATTACTCATCTGAAGTTACTATAGATGCTTGCAAAATAAGAGAGTGCGAAATTGTGTTTCTTTCAAAATAAACCGCGAAAACGAAAAAATTTCAGCATACATAGCCATACAAGGACTCCATTGTTAAAGCGGTTAGGCTATGTGGGGTTCCCTTGTAACTATCATACATCACGTACAGGTCACGTAGGCCACGTTTCAAACGAAGCTTGTTGCCTTTATAGGAAAATATTCGTAATATATCCAACCCCTATAAATGTTTGAGTGTTTTAATTTCTTTTGACGCATTATTTTTAAAATCATTCTTGTTAACGCAGTTATTATCTAGTATTTTAAGAACTCTATCTGGTCTTAAATTGAGTTTTTAAATTTAAAATATTCTCGAGATTTTATTTCTCCCTCATTTGGACCCACGGAAAATTGCCGAAGGAGAAATTAGAGTGCGACGTCAAGATGATCTTAGGGACCATATCTGAGTCGAATTTGTAGAATGGAGATGAAGTTTCAAAAATTTCCTTGCTTTTTAAAACAAAATGTTGCAGCAAAGAACAAAAAAAAGAATATTTTCACAGAGATTTGCGAGGGGCGGTCATAAAGGCATTACAATCAACATGAACGAACGATCGCTTTTGAAAATGTGTGGTGCCAATAGGGAGCAACATCCCTCGAGTGCTGGAGGATACAAAGCGGCGTTTGGTACAGTAACGATAAACGCAGCCAGGCCGTCGAAAGTAACAGCGCAGCCCGTCGGAAAATTGGAGGTGCGAGCCGTGATAAAGTTCCTCCATTTGAAGGGGAACAACGCCAGCATCTATGAGGAATTAGTAGGCGTTTTCGATACCGTACGATGTGGCGTCGACGTTTCCAGTGCGGCTCGCCAAACATGCATGAAAGACGAACTTCGGAGCGGACGCCCCTCCATCGTGAGGAGCCACAAATTGCGAAGCAAGAGATGACGATAATCCTCTCATATCTCCGTCAGACCCAGATGGACTTGATGCGCCATGATGATATTCATCAATTTGAGCAATTTAGTGTTTCTTCATCATTTATTTAGTGTTTATTCAAAGTTTTCATTTTCTGTTCACATATTTCAGAACAGATCATGGCCGTACCTAGCTACAGCCCCCCCCCCTCCGAAATTGACCACCGTGCCAACTTATTCTATTGCTTGGGGTGTTACAATAAATGTTCGATATGACGTCCTCTTTCGCGAACACAAAAACGTGTTCGTTTTACCAGATTTCGTGAGAGACTGCGAAGCATGGCAGTATTGATGTTAGAAATGGCTGGTGATGTTCGTTTTCAGCTCAGAAATGTGTGTGGACTACCAGATATGTAAATATGAAACCGGAATTTTTTATAAAAAATACACGCTTATTGTATGAGATGATAAAAAATATTTTATTCGAATATACATCGCTGGTTATACATTTTTCCCACCTGTCTGACAATATGTGGATGCCAGTCAAAAAAAGTTGATCTTTTGAGGCAAACCAGTCATTGAGCAAAGAAGTAAGCCGCATGCGGAATATTTCCCAACTAAACGCCTCAATCGTTTCCTTGACCAGTTTTGCTGTGTGTGATGGTGCATTATCATGAAGCAAAATCACTTTGTGTTGCCTTTTTTGATAGGGTTATTCTGGTCGTTTTCACGTAAAGCTTGATTCAAATCAATCATTTGTTGTCGATAGCGTTCAGTATTAACGGTTTCGCCAGATTCAGCAGCTCATAATAGATCAAACCCTTCTGATCCCACTAAACACAGAGTATCGTTTCTCACGTCCAAATCGCCACTTTTGAATTTTTAAAAACCACTCAAATCACTGTGTACTCATGCTCACCGTAACCTTTGACAACGATTCTGGAGCAGTTTTCTTCAAATGGTAACGGAAAATCAATGCTGTCCGCAAATCGTAGTTTACAGGCACTGAAATCGACATGTTCAACGCTAATACAAACCTATGCTGTTGTATGAAACTTGTATTGTTGTGCGTTGAAAATCTTTGTCCGATATCAGAGTAAGAAAATTGCGCCAACGACGCGATTTGACGGTAACTACATTGACAGCTAGGGCCATCTATATAGGGTTTCATATTTACAGACCTGGTATTCACATAAACCACATTTTTCAGATAACCCCATAGGAAGAAACCAGGGAGTGATAGATAAATCTGGCGAGCGAGGGGGGCCACAATCCCTAATTCGAAAGAGGACGTCATTTCGAACATTTATTGTAACACCTAAAGTTTGTCTGCTAAAAATAAAAGCCAACATTTCTACTAATCTCTGTGGGGATACTTTAATTTCATTTAAATTCTCAAACTGATACTTTTACGAGCTTTAAAATAATCTTGTATAAAATTCGTTAATTGAAACTCCAAAGATGCAAATTTTTGAGCAAAAAAAATTACCATATGATGGGATAGTACAGTCAACCAAAGGAAATAATCCACACGAGTTTAATATTTAATATTACATTTCATACTAATATGTTGTTTTAATAGCTTTTTTAATTATAATTATTTAAATTTAATAATCTTAATAATGTTATCTCCAAATGTAATATTAAATTATTAAAAATAAATTAATATTGAAACGGTAAAACTTAGAGTAAAATTCAAGTGTGGATTATTTCCCTTTGATGACTGTACATTTTCCATCAATGGAAGGATCAATAATTAAATAAACAATCATACATATTTGGGTGTTATAGATAATCAACAGCAATTTATAAAAATGGCTAAAACCCTATAATTCTCAGAAAGAGAACGAGTTTTAATCATTGAATTAAGTGCAAAAAAATGACACAAGCTGAAATAGCAAAAGAATTAGGAAGAAGTCAAACACGGTTAGCAGAATTTTAAAAAGATGGCGAAAAGGATCAAATTGTAAAGGTGAGAAATCGAAGTGGTCGACCAAATTCACCCACTGATCATGTTCAAAGAAGACTGAAACATAGGCTATTGTGGAAAAAAAAAAGATCCGTTAGTGAAATCTCATCTGACTTACCAGCATGTCTAAATAAAAAGATTCCATGCAGTACAGCTTGCAGGTATTTAAATACAATGAATGTTCAATCTCATCTTGCTATCAAAAAAACCTCTTCTAACACCCACTCAGAAGAAAAAACGTCTTCACTGGGTCAAAAAAAATTGAGAATTGGGCATAGGTCATCTTTAATGATGAGTCCATGTTTTGTCTCAATTTCAACAAAAGTAATCGTATCTGGAGGGATATGAAAGTTGCTGTTATGCATTCAACCGTCAACCAAGAAGTAAAACCCCCTTTAAAGCTCATGGTATGAGGGTGTTTTAATGGTCAAGTTGTTGGTGAACTGTATTTTGTAATGAGCCGAATCAATATCGAAGTTTATATTGAAATCATGGAATTATTTCTCATTCCAAGCATTAAGAAGCTCTGTTCATCTGATGATGTTATCTTGCAACAAGGTTGTGCACGAACTCATATATTCAAAAAATCAGTGGCATATTTTCAGGAAAGAGGAATAATTGTCCTGGAATCATCAGGAAATTCGCCTGACCTAATCCAATCGAAAATGATGGGCATTTATGAAGAACAGAATCCAGAAACAAGTACCCCAAAAACAAAAATGACCTTATTGAATGCATCAAATATGTTTGGGAAAATATTACTCAGGAACTTTGCTCTGACCTTACTTAAAGCATACCGAAAAGAATTGAGGCTATTATTAAAATAAAAGGTGACTTTACAAAGAGGTAAAATCAATTATTCCAAACCTTTGAAACAAATGTTTTGAAAAGATTAATTTCAAAAATTTATTTCCCCGAATGTAGTGTATATTTTGTGTTGATATTTTCTGAAGAGATATTAAGGCTGAACTATGGTAGTTTGTTTTTACTTAATTTGCTTAGAATGCATTTGGACTTAGGATATCCCATACTTTTGAAATGGACTGTATATGGCATTCACTTAATTCCACGTTGATAATATTCAGTACAACTTGATATAGAAGTACAACTGTTTCCACTCACCGTTTCTAAATTCTGTTAAGAAATATTAAGTTATTTTGTAATTTCGAGAGATGAGTAACGAGCTCAAGAGCAATTTGTTCAAATACACTGAGGCACTTAAGAAAAACTTAAACATAATGGATATTAGAAATTGATCGTCAAACAAATCGACAATGATGGATTGATTGCTTTGAAGATTAAGGCGGAACTAGCCTATTATTTTGATATATTAAACTTCGAAGTGTATGAATTTGAACAGACGGCAGTGTATGAATTTCAGTCAGTAGATAGTTGGGATAATTATCGGTTAACTGCGTCACATTTTATTTTATTTTATTTTATTTTATTTTATTTTATTTTATTAATTGTAATAAAATTGTAATTTAGATGCAAAAGAATAGCCTCGTCATTTTTGTTCAAGATAATCCAAGTTGCCAAAACATGTGTCTCTCTTATGCCATAGAGGAGTTCCGATTTGATTAGACAATTAACATTTATCTTATTAAAATCGATTAACTGTTTGCTTAATGTCTCAGTCTTAAAGTACACGTAGCAGTCAACGGAGGATATGCGATGGATTGGATTGAAGCAAGGGAGGTGGGGGTATAATTTTAAAGTAAAAAGTATGACGAGAAAAGCGGTGGCCGAAGATCTAGATAGCGAATAGCCAGCATAGTGAATCCAGGAATCTTGAAATTGAGATCAAAATTGGGCTTTCTAAAGAAGAGCTATTCACACAAGTAATTTCATAGTTAGCCGCATGCAATTTAAAAAAGAACTTTAAAATAATGTTATAACGCCTATTTCTTAAATAAAATTTCATTTAATTAGTAGAAACTCATCACAAGATCAATTCATTCATATTATAAATTGTTTATATAATAACTAATTAAAGTTTTATTATGAAATAAATAGAAGCTAAAATAGATTTTGAAATACTGAAAATTCAAAACTTGTTAAGTTCTGAAAATTAAGAACTTGTTAAAATTCTGTATGACTGAAAAAAAAGTTCCGGTATTTAAAAAAAATGCAATAAATTTATTCACCTGTATTACGACACAAGTCTCAGATAAGATAATAGTTTATTGTTTGAACTAATCCATTATTAATAATTCATCATCGTAAACTCAGTCACCTTAAGAAAAGGGGGTGGGGGGAGGCATTAACTTGAGTTTGGAATTGATTTTGAAATAAGGCAAGACTATGCAATATTATAAATAGTATTATATGAAGTTTTTAAAGAAAGAAAACTTTAAGTAGGCCATAGATGTTCAAAACTTTGGAATACTAGTTTTTAAAGCTATAAACAGTTTTAATGTGCACATTCTATTATGGTAATGGGGGCCTGAAAATTTTCAATTCAAGTGCCATATCGGGATTCGCTACAGAAAAGAAAATTTTACTTTAAAGAATATATAATTTACTAAACTATATATTGAGGCAATATTTAGACTAAAAAGTAAAAGGAATTTCACTTTCCTCAACAAAAATAAATTGAGAAATATGTGATTCAAAATTTTTGGGGTGTTTACTTTGCCCTTGGGAGGAATCTGAAGGATGTTCTTGAAAATGTTCATTCCTCATTTTTTGTACTTGGCAATTTCACAAGCCCATATCGAGATCTGTTTCTCATATAAAATTGGGATATCTGTTATGAAAGCTGGGACTGTTTTTAAATTTTATGATAAACTTTGGAAACCAGTGGGAGAATTGATGAAGGATGAGAATTGTTAATTAATTTTAAAGAACTTTTAAACTCCAATCAATGCCATATAGAAATTGATTATATCGCAGTTTTGTAAACATTTTATGAATCGCTGAATTGATGATGATTAGCTTATTATATCGATATTATAGAATAATTATTTAGAAACAGTTGAGAATTCAATATTCCTAAATTCTTATTTGAAATATATAATTTACTTTAATTGTAGGATTTGGGGAACATTCAAATTCATGTTCCTCCAATGACTCTACATTTCTTCTAAAGCGGAGAAATTATAACACATTACTTTCGTTAACCGGCTTCGTAATGATAAAAATTGGCAACTCTCCTATGACTAATTGATATTTTAACTCACGATTGCGATATCAAACTACTTGAATAAAAATATATTTACACACGGAAATATTTGATTGTCGACCTCGTATAATGTTATCTTCAGGCTGATTTCATAGCTATTTCATAACGCATTCAATTTATAAATTAAATATAAACGATGCATTTTAAAATTTAAAGGAACGGCCTTAAAATGCTCGTTTTAAAAGTCCAGCATTCTATCAAAAAATAAAACAAACAAACAAAAATTCAAATACTCTTTCATTGACACACAATGTGTTTTTGACTGATTTTGAATATAGAAATGACAAAGGGTTCAGTGACACCATTCTACATGAAACCAGTTGACATTTATCTTTCCAATAGGATTCACATAACAAGTGTCGTACACATCCGTTTGTAAATATGAACTGTGCCGTTTCAAAAGTTCGCCAATGCATACATTAAACAACATCCTCGGTCTCAATTTTGTTCGTAGTCCTAGAAATATATTGCAATTTCAAGTTGTTATCCGTTTACCTAAGCTGACCTAATCAATTGTTTTAACAGTGGAATTAACTCTTCTTTGCCTAAACAATTATTTTAATGACGAGTAACAATTAACCGTTTCCGCATGGAAAACATTAAAGCCTTCTCACGTAAAATCGTTATTATTTTGTAATTAAATATGAAGGTAACGATCTCGCGGATATGAATGTTCCTCATGATACACCAGTCATATGAACACTGCTAGATTAAAAGCATTCGTCAACTTTGAGCAAAACATTCGTTTTTATGATATTAAATTAAATAATATTTTAAAGAATAAAATGGCTTTCATTAGAGAAAGATAACACGTCAATTCTATAGAAAAAGTATAGCCTCACAAAAATATAAAATAATTTTTCCTTGTTAATTTTATTGTTTAACTGACATCATTATATCTTATTTTTTCTTAAGCCTTTTTATATCTATATTTCTACATTTTACAGCTTATATTTTGAAATTTTTTAGCTTTAATACATATATATCGCAAAGTACGTAGATCTTGTATTACTATTATTAAATAATGTCAAACTGTAATTTCAGTAATACTTTAATTTATTTTATTCCCAATGCATTTCGCCTGTTTATATTTTCAGGGGAATATATTAATAGAAAAAACTTATTTAAAATGACATAAAGTGTATTTAAAATATTTAGAAATATTTAAAACAAACCATAGTCTACAACAATAAGAGATTGTAGATTATGGACAAACAAAGCTATTGTAATGATTAGGAAACAATTAAAAACAAACAAAATGATTGTAACAAATAGGGAAACAAACAAAACGATTGTTGAAAATTAAAAGTACGGGTATTTCTTTTACAACTAATGATAACATCAAAAAATTACCCCAATCCAAAAAAGAAACGTCCAGTAAATATGAACATAGCGGAATTTACTGGATCGTGTGACATGTATTTTATAGGGAAAACTGGCCGCAAATTCCGAACATCTAAATTCAGTGAAACACAAAAATAGAAAATCTACATTTGTGAATCATATCATAGATACTGTCCACAAAATTCTTAGTATGGAGAATTCAATGGACATCTTAAAATCTGCAAAAACTCAAAAAAGCTAGATAATCTCGAAAGATAGGTGTTCAGAAAAAAGACTTATCACGGAATACCAAAACGAATTAGAAGTGACCTGCTCTTTCATCAAATAAAATAGAACAATTTTATTATACTTAATTTTTTTTATTATTTTTATTTTATTTTATTTAATGGATGGCTTCTCTTAATAATATTTATTATACCGGTTTCGTCTACGGTATATAGCCATCTTCAGTGTATATATATCTTTTTTTTTTTGGTGTATATATATTTATATTACAATGATATTAATGAAATTACAGATAGTTTGAAATAATTAAAGTTTAGGATGTTCTTTATAATGAATAAGACTTAACATTTTCTTTCAATAATGTAAGTGTATTATCGTTTGGTGTTGTTGTTGGTTTTAATATTGTTGTATATAGTATTATCGTTGCCAAATTGAATTTAGAAAATTGTATACGTTTTGTTGCTCTGATATAAAGTGGGGTTTTTATCTGTAAAAATTGCTGTGTATGTATAGGCTTTTGAAGATTTTTATTTTGTTCGGATTGTTCATGATGATTTTGGGAGACAGTGTTCCTTATAGTTTTCCGAATTTGTGTTTATTTTTATTTTATATTTAATTTTCTATATCTTATGAAAAAGAAAAAAAAAAGAAAAAATTCAAAATTTTTCACCATTTAGTGAAATAATTTATCATGCGTGTTTCTATCTCATATTAAAAGAAAACTTCCGTACTTTTAATTTTCAACAATACGTAGAGTTTCCCCTAATTGTTAAAATTTTTGTTTGTTTGTAATTGTTTCCTAATGGTTACAATAGCTTTAGGAATTTTAAATAAGTTTTTTTTTTCTATTAATAAATACATTCCCCTGAAAATGCCGACAGGCGAAATGTATTGAGAAAAAGAATACACTAAAGTATTACTGAAATGACAATTTGACAATATTTAATATACATATGAAAGCATTTGATACAGATGGTGATAAGTAAATGGAATAATCAAAACGAAATGAGATTAACATTGTAATATAAATTTAAATGTAAAACTTTAATTTTTTTAAATAATTTTTTTTTTAATAATAACTCATTTTTCCAGTTACTATTAATACTAAATAAATTTAATAAAAATTATAAGATATAATTTTAAACATTGTTTATACATATTTTCATGATGTAGGTTATCTGTAATTTCATTTTTAAATTAAGTTAAAACGCACTTCGTTTATTTTTTAATTACTCTTATCTATTTTTCTTTCATTTAATTCTAATTTGCATCGGCCAACACGGGCACATTTCGCGACCTCCACCGGTAGTCGCAGCAGCAACGCTTCTAGCGCCAAGCCGTGTCAGTAGCTAAACCCTCGTCCTCATGTTTCATACCCTAATGCCAGCGCTTCGGAACATTCAACAAACCCACCGACAATAATGTCGGCTGCTTTGTTGGCGTTCATAGCAGTCGTCCTTTGTATATTGGCACGCATATTTAACATCGCAAGTATTCCAGAAAAACCCGCTTTGTATTGTAGCGATGCAAGGTTTTTAGAAACAATACTCAGGGCATGTCCATCATTGAGCGATGTGTAAGTTAAAATTTTTCCATTATTGTGTCAATCCTGCCTACCTTCTTCATGTAAATCAGCATGGATGCTGATTCACTCCTCTCCTGGCTACAGGTTGATGATTTAATTATTTACAATTTTGATGTTTCGCTCTTTTTAAAAAATAATATTAGGCGATTTAACGTTGCATGCGTTCAGTAACTCCAGTAACCCAGTGAAAGGTGGGGCTAAATGTTTAAGAATTCAATTTACTTACTACGTTCTCGCTCATTTGTCATCCTATCCGGTGCAATTTTTTAGCCTGCGTATTTATTTAAATATTTGAATCTGAAAATGTCAATATGATGATAGTACACGTGCATTAGACGATCTCGTAATTAATTTGTTAAACTGAAGATTTTATAATTCTCATAATTATTATTTCTTATAATTTCATTTAAAGAACAAACAAAAACGATTTCATTCATTGGCAATTCAGAGGAAAAGATGAATGAAATTCTCTTCAGCGAAATGCTCCTTGAACTTTTGGCTTATTCTCTCTCATAGCCTTCGCCAAGAATTTATTTTATAAATTAATATATTAAGCATGGATTATATTTTTTGTTTAATTAAAAAAGTATTAAGTTAATAATAATAATCATAATAATAATTTATGTTTCTTTCTTATGCGCTTGTCAAAAGCACTAATTGAGATTTAAAAATGAATTCTCGTCAAGTAAATTGTTAAAATTATATTTTTCATATATTTTATATTTTTTATTTTATGTTTTTCATATATTAATTTTTTTTTTTTTTTACATTTATTTTAAAAATTTCTAATGTGTTTTCTTTCCTTTTTAATAATACAAATTGAATTGCTTATTTTCCAAATAATTCTGTGTTGCAGTTAAAAGTAAAAGGCAATATTCAAATGACGTGTTTTATAACAACGAATATGTATATCAACATTACATTACTATTCATACAACAATTTCTCCTAATAGAAAACGAATTTCTAACTTCTAACTCATTTCCCACACTTCCTCTTTTTGGACTTTATTTTTAAGATTATTTATTTTTCGTTTCTCTTCCTCCTCCATCAAATTGTTTCTTTTTTATGTTCTTAATGGAAAAGGATAACTTGGACTTTGCAAAATAGATCATGGCCTCATTTTCTTAAATTCTTCTTAATACTATCAGAGGAAGTGAATTCACTGGCATAAAATATAGTTCCAAGTTGAGTTCTAGGTCAATTTAAACAAGATTTTTTTTTTATTTTTTTTATTATTACTTTTATTATTATTGTTATTTACATCTGCATCCTTTTTCTTATATATTTAAATATTTTTGAATATAATTAGCTATGCAATAATAATGCATATAGTTATGCAAATTGGCTGTTCTCTATATTATTTAAAATTGAAAAATATTTATTTGGTGTATTTCTTATATCCATAGCATTACAACAATGCTTAATATGTATTTAGTTTCTCTTATTACTTGCCATAATTAAAAGTAAATAAAATTATTTTTAAGTAAGTAATTAAAAATAATAAGATTAATTTAAGTAAAATTAAATAAGATATATGTAGTACAGAATTTTAGTTATAAAACATTACTAAAAATTCTATATTACCTGTATCTTAAATAATAAAAAGATGGTTTAAAATATTCTTGACTGTGAGCCATAAATATTTTCTCCAAATAACCTTGACATTGTGTTAGAAACTTCCATAATGTCCTTTCCTCAATTTAAGAGCAGGGCCGTTTTTTCTGGATGATTAGAAACGATTACATACTTTAATCTCCTATAATGATTAATTGACTGGAATGTTTTCAAAATCAATAAAAATATTAAATCTTTTGTGAATTTTTTCTTTTTGCTTTTTTATTTATTTTTTTTATTGAAGTCCTCCAATAATTTTATAACTTTATTTTTTAATAACATTTCAAATAAGATAAGTTCATCATTCATAATAAAGACTGAAATGTGTTTATAAATATGTACCAGTCATCTATATAATTTTCATGTACCACTAATATTATTAATATGAATCAGTCCCTTATGTGCATCATAGATTATTAAATAACTGAGGTGAATATCAAACAACAGACTCATCAGAGATTGCTGAATATTTATTAGCCCTTGAAACTTTATAAGGCAAAACAATTATTGTTTCATGATATTGCTCATGGAAAAGGAATAGCAATGCTTATAATAAAATTAACAGAATGTTTAAATTGAGTTATTAGAACAATTACTTGTTTATTTAATATGATCTTTGAAATGCATTTGTAAATTAATTTTCAACTTCATTTTTGAATGTATGAAAATTAAATGAAGTATGTTTACAGTAGTGGATTTTTTAAATCCTGAATTATAAAAAGTGAAACTTCATAACCTAAATATATTTATGAAAATTAAACTTGAGTATCCCTCCTTATATGTGATCTCATTTTACCATTTTCACTATAAAGTGATTTTAAAAGTTATTACAGTCAGTGTATAATAATAGCAACAGAAAGTGTAGAACTAAAAAAAAAAAAAAAAATGAAAACACTTTTCCACAAAATAATTTTAAATAATAATAAATAATTTTGTGGAAAAGTGTTTTCATTATTTTTATTGATTTTACATCCACAGTTTCGTGACCTGATTACTTTATGTACTTTGTGTAGAACTAGTTAGAACTAGTAAGGTTCTACAACTGTTGGAATTTTTTGCAAAGCAAACCATATGGATAAAGAGGTATTTGAGATTAAAATACTTTCAAGACTAAAAAGCTGAGAAAAGATATATCACAGGAGAAGTATAAAGAGTTATGAACATAATGAACTCGCTTTATGTGATTATTTTATAGAACCGATTAATCGCATAAAGCGAGGGATTCCTATAGTGAATATTTGATGTTTGATATTTTTTCTCACATAATATGCAATAGAACATAGACAATTTTGATATTTTTGATAATTTATATTATCAGGAAAAGATGAGAAGGAAATATGACTCTGAATACTAACTCTTGGCTACAACCTTGTGAACATTTATTTCCAAAGAAGCAACGATCATTGTGGTTTACCAATCTTACTCTAAAATTGCTCAATGAAGGATTGGCTGGAAGAGCAGCAAATTTCTGCCCTGCAGTGGCTTAGAAACAGTCCAGATATGAACCAGAAAATGAAAGAGAAAAATTTCAGCACTTAAACCAAACAGCATAACAAATTTATACAGTTTAGCGCAAGATGTTGGAGTTCAGAAAACCATGCCGAGTGTTGCTTCTTCGGAAAATAAAGACCACAAAATTGTAGCCGTGAATTCCTATTGAGTCATATTCCCTATTTACCTATTCTGATGTTAGTTTTTATCATAAAAATAAGTAATATGATTAAAACCAAAATTTTACAATTATTAAAATTGAAAATTAAGCTGTATAGCATTTAGTCCCTTAAGGACACAATTTCATTACTAAGTATGAACACGACAATCTTTGTTGCAGTAAGAAAACTCAATTATAACAATGTCAGCCCATGATTAGGATTGAGCTTTCTCAACTGCAGTAATGACTAACTCGAAATCTTTAAAGCAAAAACTAATCAAAACAACTTACTCCTAAATGCTCAACAAATTAAAAATATGCGCTTCTATACCAAATTAAAAAAAAAAAAATAAACTAATTATCCTTCTATATTCTCAGATTCTTTTTATTTTTATTTTCTGTATTTTATTTATTTATTTATTTTTTTTTGTATCAAATTTAAGATTATAAATAACTAAATTTAACATCCAATTTGTATATAAATATACTAACTGAAGCAACAATCATTGCTCAGAGAAGAATATATTTTTTAAATTTATATACAATATATAGAAAATAAAAGATACACACTTTTCCCGCGTGAAAATCTTGCATTCATTATTGATGCTGCTTCACAGAAGAATCGCAAAGACCTCATTAAACAAAGGAAACAATGACATCACAGTTTGCTTAACGCTGGCAAAATTCCCATTCAGCACTAGGTAAATTGAATTTTAAAAATAAACTCAATAGAAAGTGAAAAAGTAGAATAAAAATCCTTTCTTAGCAAGCACCTAGAAGCCAAGAGATTCAGCCATTCAGCACTTGGCGAAAACATACGTGCCAAGTTCGTAGGCTTCATAATTCTGGAGATTTTGTGATGAATGGTGAATGAATGAATGTATGTTTTTTGCCTTTATATATAGGGTTACTGAAAAATAAATAAATTTCCCACTTCAGAGATCTGGAGTGCGTACTACTGCTTCATATCAGACAAAATTTGGACAACAGATAATTCAAATGATGCACTTGTCATTTATTAAATAAAAAAAAAATTAGTACAAAAATCATCGATAGGTGGTGCCAGAACACACATAAATATCAAGTAAGTTTACACTAAAAAAAGTTTAATATGTAACACTTAATATCAAACTGCTCAATATGTCCATCTTCATTTTGAACAATGGGCTCTAATTGCAAAACTATGTTTTCTGGCACAGATGCGGGTCTTCTACAGTAGAAGGTGTCCTTCAGGAAGCCCCATAACCAAAAGTCGCACGGTGTTCCACTTGTTCTGTATATGCAAATAAATACTTTTCAGAATTTTTCATGGACCCCCTTCAAATCGAATTCACGTGCTAAAACCATAACTAAAAAGAATACCAAGATAAAGGCATGTCATATAACAATCTATTTGTCAAGAACGAATTTATTGTTAGTTTCAGTTCATTCTTGTTACAGCACCATCTATTGGTGAATTTTGATACTTAAATTTTTTATTTAATAAATGCCAAGTGTGTTATTTGATTTATCTGTAATACAAATTTTGTCTCATTTGGAGCAGTAGAACTCGATCTAGAACTATCTGAAGTGGGAAACTTATTTCTTGCTAACCCCGTATATTTATTAGGAGCTTTAGCAATAAACTACTTACAAGAATGCACCCTTGGTTTGTATGTTTATCCAGCCAGCCAGCCTTCCATCCGTCTGGCCGGCCGACCGCCGTTTGCACAATAACTTGAAAACGGATTAACTTTTTTGAATTCTGTTTTCGGAAATATGACCTCAAAGTCTTAGCTCGGCCGTATCAACTTTTCAGGATTTTTTGTGGACCTTTCAAGTCGAATTCACGGACTAAAAGAGTGACTGTAAAGAATACCAAGATAATGGTATGTCTTATAACAATCGATTTGTCAAGAATGACTATATTGACATCGGCACGTGCATGTAAAATCGCTTTGTCAATGCACGATTGCTCAAGTGCTCATAAATTATATCATTAAGCAGCAGAAGAATGGAGCTAGTTATTGGTTTTATTTTGTCCATCCGTCCCCTTCATAATTTCTACATTTTTTTGAGGTAGAAGGTTGAAATTCGGAATGTAGCCAACTATGGTCATGTCCACCTTCACTATTTATTTTGGTTTTGATTGGTGCACTGGGTCGGAATTACGGGGGTGGATTCAGAGAGGACAAAAGATCTATGTGCTATTTAGGTATGTAAAGAAGTGAAATTCAGTATACAGATTCCTCTAGGCAAGAGTTTACATTACTGTGAACTTTAGGCCCAATTGTTTCAGTTGGGTTGGAATTGCGGGGGTGGCAGCCACTTGGTCGTTAGAACTACGGCAACATATGGCATGTGATATGTCATTCCATTGGAAATGATGAGAAAGAAGATAAGCACACTACATTCAAGAAAATCATTTAAAAACTTGCGGGGGGGGGGGGGGGGGGCCAGGTAAAAAGTGCATATAAAGGGATAAAAATAGATGACCGCAAGGTCTGCTATTTGCCTTACCCTATTCTGAGGGGAGTAATTTCTTGTTAATAAATATATAAATTTATTTCTGCTCTTCACCTCTACAGCTTCTCCTCGGAATGTTTACAAGATTTTATTATAAAACTATCATAGATCATTCAAGTCTTTATACAATGGAAAAATTTGGTTTCATCATCAATATCTAAATTGTCAATTCCTTATTTAAAGGACAACTGTACTGTCATATACAATTTTATTTAAATTGAGAGCCTAACCTATTAATAACTTTGAGGCATATTTAAAAAATTTTTAATTTAAGTTCTAAATGTATGAAAAAACAAAAATAATGATCGGAATTTGAAATAGGGAGGCATCCATCTTGGGTGGGGCCATGGAGCAACACCTAGAAAGAAGACCTCCCACTGAAATGTCATACATTGTTATATCATCATAAGTCGACCAAATTAGGACTTATTATTGGTAGAAATACGATTAACAATGGTTGAATTATGATGTAACTATGTACATTATGACGTTTCAGTTGGAAGGCTTTCTTTCTATACCCTGTCTCAGCTTCAGTTGAGAGTGACGTCATGGAATGAGGTCCCTTACCAGACATAGTGTACAACATGGTATCCTTCTGCCGTTAAAAGAATAAGTTATTCTAAGACTATGTATGCTACTTTACACCATCCTATAATCGCCTGGCTTCTCGAAAGTAGAATAGTCTAATGGTGTCTATCAGATCATTTTTTTAAATTAATGTTTAAAGTATTTTAATCCTCTTTGTGGAAACTCGATCATCTTTCATTTCTGACACATCTCTTTCACGCAGTAACAAGAGACGCCGCCATTTTACAATAAAATAATCTCGACTACAGACTGACTTCATTTTATTTATTTTTTTTTAAAATTTCGTCAAATGGCTTTTCTATCCGCCGATTTTTTATTATATCGAGGAGAAAAATATGAAATAAGATTCCAAAAAGAATTTTGAACTTTTTAAACCTAAAATTATTCAAACTATTTCTTCATGCGGGCAAACTGTAACCGCTTCACTCGTGACGTCACTCTCAACTGAAGCTGAGACAAAGTATAGATGGTGTTGGTTGGAGTCATGCATAGAAAAACAATGTAGTCCGAATAACAATGTAATCTTCATTGTTTCCATCTTGGAGTTTGACAATCAGTATTTTTTCATTTGTTGAAACAATGAAGGTTGGATTGTAGGTCAGGTGATTTTTCCTCGTCAGGGCCCGTTTTTTTTCATTGGCCTCGTTTGACTCAAACTTTTCCGGAAAAAAATAAAATGGTCAATACGAGGGGAGTGGACAGCACCGTTTTTTGTTTTCAAAGCAGTTTTTTTATATTGAAATTATGGACCAAATTAAAAATTTCAAAGGAAATGCCTTATATATCAAAGAATGGCATTCTGTAAAGAAAATTATAATCGATTTTTTGCATAGAGTATTTTTTGCCTTTAACTCTTCATTTTCAAAGTAACTAGAATTGTTCTATAATGATAATGGTGACAGCCGAAACAATTGTCTTTTCCATCATTAAAAAATATTTACCAGCAATATACTACTTTACTAGCAAGGGGACTGCACGGACATGTAATAACAGATTTTGTTGAAATTTTAGGAGGTCAATCTACAACATTAATATACCTCAATCTGTGTAAAAGGATTTGACTCAATAGCCTTTCGTTTCAGAGAAAAAAAATAAAATATTTTTTGATTTTACTTTTTTGATACCTGATTTTACGTTTATTATTGAAGTGCCAGATAAGCCAAGGTGGAAGAAAAGTATACAACTTAACAGCGGTAGCGCAGTGGTTAGCATCAGGTTCTGTGGTTATACTGGTCCGGGTTTGATTCCTGTAGTATTGAATATTTTTTTCATTTTTTTTTTTTTTCATTTATTTTTCCATTATTTTTCAATTTTTTAAATATTTTTTTATTTGCGTTTTTCGGCATTATTATTTGTTTGCACTTTGCATAATAACATTCACATACTTAAACAATGTCGCAGGTCAAAAAAATATGCAAAATACGTTGTACAATATTTTCATGGACTGTCATTGCTGTAGCGTGTGAAATAAATAAGAAACTATAAATATCTATTCCCATTATCGATGGTCTATGGAAGTTTTTTGCAAATAAAATGGAAGTTATTTCTTTATTTATATGCTTGTATTAATAACAGCATAGAGGCTAATTGATAAAGAAATAAAGGTTTATATTCATACAGCGATGCCTTAAGGTCAAATTCTACAGATGTACAATATTATAAACTGAGTATTTTGAGATAGGTAATTAATGGCCAGAAATGAATGGGACCTTGATTGAATAATGTGTGTAAGAAATGCATTCATTTGCAAGCTGCTTTCATTTTCATAGCAAACGCTTTTGTTGCATTGACATGTGGTGACTTTTTTCATGATGGTATTTTCAACAGCTGCAATAATCATGTTTGAGTGACAACAATACACATGCCATATGTGTGTCTATAGTTCGGGATAGGTTAACCTTGAAATCAAGGAACAAGTACAGTCAACGAGAAAGCCATGTGCATGCGTGCCTGAAATATAGTTCCTAGCGTTACTTTTAATATAATGATATAGCAAATATATGTGATTAAAATTATTTACTCTTCATATTTTATAAACTTAATACGTCACTTTCCATCCCTTTTTATACTTTTTATTTAATAACTAATGCTAGGCTCTTTTTCAGAACTATATCTTATCATTGCTTCCATGTCTGTTTCCACACCATCACTATTCAAGTCGCACACATTCAACAAGTCAAAAGAAACAATTAGCAAACTGTGTAAGACCAGAGACTGGACAGTGATCAACTACAAAAAGAAAAAGAAAAACACAAATTCACAACAAAAGTTTAATAAAAGCTCACATGTACATTTCGCTGACAATGTCAGCTTCTTCAGCGAGAACTTTTTAACAGTCAGTATATTGAGAGTCAATACATCAAAAGTCATCGGTATACAGTGAAGACCCCCTATGACTAGTTTTTTCTGATTCATCAGTTGTTGTAATTTTCGCTTATAAAAAGGCTGTCCTCACTCTATACCATCAATGTATTCACTCTCAATATATTGACTGTCCAAAAGTTCTCGCTGAAGAAGCTGATGTTGTGAGCGAAATGTACATTCGAGCTTTTATTAAACTCTTGTTGTGGATTTGTGTTTCTCTTTTTCTTTTTGTAGATGAAGCAATTAGTTGGAATGTTTACGTAAGATTCCGTAAATAATATCCAAATAATTCTATAGCGAGCAAGTGTCCTGTCTTTAGAGTAAGTTTTTCTAATTACTTATCTCCTCTTCCTTATTGGTCCCACGCATTGATACAATGAACTCAAAACTGTGCTTGTCCCTTCATTGCTGTCCCGAACTATAGTCGCCAGCTACAACTCTACATCAAATTGAGCTGAGTTGTACAAGATCACTTAACAAACCTTATTGCCCCATTTGAATGAACTACATTACAACAATATATTTTTGTGATGTGTTGCCAGAATTGTTGTTGCCAGTCATGTTGGACTGGCCGCAAGAAAGTGTGACTGCAACATGACTATATGCCTTCTCACTTCAGTGTTGATGTTGGCGTGCACCTGTGCAACAAATTCCCTATTCATTGGATTGGAAGAGGAAGTCTGCCCCACGGCCATTTACTCCTCTGGTGCTTGTTTTGTTTTTTCCTTCTTTTATAGGGGACGTCAAGTCTGTTTGAAACCACAATACAAACCGATGCGATATAGTTTGCCAGGTTCCAAGCTGCCTGTCTCCTTGTACAACAGACACAAGAAGTATTTGAAAGTGTGTGGCAAAATTTAATTCACTCTTGTATTGAGACTGCTGGTTGCCATTTTGAACAGCTGTAAATTGTAGCTACGAAGTGCAAGATGGTTATGAATTAAAAATAACTTACAATTATGTTCCTCACACATATTACTTGTTCAAGATTCTGACCAAAAGCAGCATTTCTGACCATTGGTCCCTATCTCCATTATATTCAGTTTTAGGTCTTATCTGTAGAATTTTGACTTTAATCTAACGTAGGATTAAAAAATGTAAAACCAGTAGAAGCAGTGAGTACTGATGAAGATGCTGTATTTGACCATGTGCTGAACTACAGAAAATGATTATCACCAAATTATCAACATGGATAAAACTTTTCTTGAAGTTTATTTTTGGTCAAAACTAGTAAACATTGTTAAAACTATTGTAAAGGCCACTGTATTTAGAATGAGTTAACATTTATATACAGTATTTCATGTTTTTTATTATTCCTTGCGAGAGTATCATATTATACAGAGTGACAATTATTGAGCTATATGAAAAAAGAACTCTATAACCTTTGAACAATTGGCGAGATTCAGTTAAAACTTGGCGGTTGAATGCAGGATATGTTGGCATTTTTTTGATATGCGGTCGAACATATCATAAACTAAATCCGAAATCTGTAGTTACTTTTAACATTTGATAAAATTTTTGAACTCATTAGTTTTTGAAAATTTGATGTTTTATTTCATATAGCTCAATAATTGTCACCCTGTAAGCTTATATGCTATACGTTACATATATTTAATTATATTGAGATCAGCCAACAGTGGATCAATTATAATTTTTATTATTTATGGTTATATTTGTCTTGAGTAATATACCAGATGCATAAGATATTTGAGGACATGATGCAGATAGTAAAACAAAACATCATATATGCCATACATCATATTTTATTTATACAAAATTAGGAAGGATTTGAAAACTGGTTTATTCGATGTAACTGCCCTTTGGCGCAATGATGGCTTCAATGTGAAAATAGTCCTTCTGGATGTGTTGTGGGAACTTTGATTGCCTTCCCATTCAACAAAGCCCCACATGTAATCGGCCAGGAGATTGAGATGGCCATAAATTGTGTGTCACATGATGGGTCGCCATCCCTTCTTGTGTTGTCATAGCTTTATGTGCAGGTGCAGACTCTTGTTGAACAGAAGTAGGATGGCATGACTTGTCCTTCGCTACTCACCATGTCTAAAACTACTTATGCTTAGCTACAGGTGACGCATGTCTGTCTGAGGCTACCAACTTCTTCCAAATTTTGTTCACAAATGATCTGGTGATTTTAGCTGATAATCCACCATTGATGCTCTGTAAAGATGAAAGTACACATAACTGTAGGTGTTCAATCACATGTCCTCAAGTACCCTATGCACCCTATACTGTAGTAACCTTCAAGGATTTAATAATCACATTAATCAAGGGAGACTTGTATTTTGAAATTTTCATTTATAATTTCAATATAGAGTAGTAGAGTACTTTTTTAATGTAATTTTCAATGTAAACATTGTAGGATATTCTGTTCATGTTTTTTTGTGTTTTTTTTTTTTGTTTTTTTTTGTTTTTTTTTGTTTTTTTTTTTTGTTATTCGTAGGTACACTCCTACAACATTATGGGGTAGAAGTGGCCATTTACAAACAATAATTCATGGTATTATAGGGCGAATACATTGTCCAGTATTAAAAAATGTAAGATGTTATATAGAAGTTGATGATGGAGCAACATTAACATTTGATGTTTATGATCCATCTGCTCCACATCCAAATAACAGTAAGAAAATTTGCCATGCAATATTGTAATCTGTTTAGCTTTCAATAATTCAATAAAATGTATTTAATAAAATGTATTTTTTTTTCTATAATAAAAGATGATTATACTTTAGCAATTTGTCCAGGAATAGCAAATTCAAGTGAAAGTTTATATATTAAGACTTTTGTTGAAAATGCTCAACGTAGTGGTTACAGATGTGCTGTTCTCAACCATCTGGGTGCCTTATCTGATGTTGCACTTACGACACCACGGATTTTCTCTTACGGTTTGTTTTCATTTATAATTGTCTTATTCATTTAAATTTTCAAAAAGTTCGAATAAATCCAAATAGTTCATCAAGGGACAAAAGTGAAATAAATTGCTTATTAAAAATAGAAAAGAAAGAGAAAACAAATAACTAACTAAAATTTTTTAAGAAATATTTTAGTTAAATATTAAAATCCACTTCACATGAAAGCAATGGAACTACTCTACGAAGGGGCAGCAGATGACAATTGAATGGATTCTAAAGTTTCCAAACAAACCTATTTTCTTAAAAATAGATTATTAAAATTAGCTGATTGCCAAACAGTCAAAAATCTGTATAGTAATAATAACCATTTCTTAATTTATTATTTGATTTAATTAGTTTGGTAATCTTCGTAAATTTTCTGGGGTTGACGTCTTATGTTTCAAAGGGTTTTTTTTTCTTTTAATGCAATGTAGCTGTAATCAAGAACTAAATACAAAACATGGCCAATCGCATGACCACTAAATAAGGAAATTTAAAATATTTTCTTCAAAATAATATTTACTGCTCGGATTTTGAAATTTACAGGCATATTAAAGTAAATTTTGTAAGCTGTTATTAAACAATGCGAATGTGAATGAAATGGCTTTAGTCCCTCGAACTTCGACCGAAACATTAAGTCCTAATTAAGTTGCTTCTAAAAAATCTGCAACTATTAATGTATCGATTTTCTGTAAATTATCAGATTGTACTTTTTGATATCCTGGATCGATCACTGTATTTTTTTTTTTTTTTTTTATTTATTTAGAAAAAACTTCAATGAAAGGAAAGCTATGATATGAAATGTGAATCTGATTCTCAAATCAAGGAAAACCAATCACAAATAGTTTTCAAATGGGGCATGGGGCCTTTTTAAAATCAAATTTAATAAATATTTAGAGGTCATTAGCATTTTTGACCACATTTTTCATGTTCAACATATTCAAAGCTATAAAAAACAATTGTTATATTTTTAAGAAAAATCCACACCTACTCTCTATTGTTTGGGGGCAATTGTCCTAGAGGGTGGTTGTCTGGGGATGGTTGTCCAGGGGCCAATTGTCCCGGAATCGATAGTAGATAACACATTTTTACTTTAACAATTTTCAGTTTCAGTCTCCTTTTATTTCCTAACAATTTAAGTAGTTGTATAAATATTTGTTTTTAGTGTAATAATGCAGTAATTTTGACAATTGACAACAGCTTATGAACAGTCCATAGGAATAGATTATAATTAAAGAACTGCATATATTATAACTTTTTCAGCAGAAAGATTTAAAAAATTATGATCTAACAATGTCTGATGTATGACATTGTTTGATTATCTCCTAAGATGGTAAAAATTTGCATGCCAAAAAAGATTAAAACAATTCTTAACCTTATTAATTTTTGTTCCTGAAGAATTTCTTAATGTCCATTATACAAATAAACAAACATTTAAATAACTATGAGATAATTTTAAATTCCTGTGTTAATTATTTTTAATTTTTCCTTTCTAGGTGGTACAGATGAATATCACCGAATGATTATTTATCTTTTAGAAACATTTACCAACACTTTAATCATTCTTGTTGGGTTTAGCATGGGAGGCAATATAATAACTAAATATTTAGGAGAAAAGAGACGGTTACCTAGGTCTCTCCTTTGTGGAATATCAATATGTCAAGGTTATGACGCACAAAGGTAATTTTTCAAGATATTTTGTTATTTCATTTAAATATCTTTTTCACTATAGATGATTAACATGGGATGGAATGCTCGTTTTGCTTTATACATGAAGCTGCTTCAATATAAGGCAATTCTAAATGGATGAAACTACTTTGAGTTTAGTACAAATAATTATTTACTACAGAACAGCGTGTATCAATGAACAGGGAAAGTCTCACAGTTAGTATATTCATTCAGTGTTGAAGCCGTGTGTCAGAAAACAAATGTTCAAGTGATGTGTCAGAAAGCAAATGTTCAAGTGATGTACTAATTGTTGCAATATATGTGCCTATCATGTTCTTATCAAAGGTTTCAGTGGTGGCAGCAATTTTTCATCCTAACTCAGGCAGTCTTTGTAGCATGGATGGAACATACGCATCACCTTTCACGTACTGCCCCTCATTATAGGGAATAAGGCCAGGAACCTCTAGTGAAATGTTGGTTGATTGCTTGTATCATGACTAATCACTTAGTGAGACAATTGTTCATTCAGGTAAGGCACAGAGTGTTGAGGGGGATCTGATGAGGTAAAAGTTCCCCGTGCCCTGGATTGTAAATGACCCAAAACATCATTACTAAGTACATTTTTTCCAGGGCCTAGAAATTTCTCTCGACACCGCTGAGTGCGTATAAGATATATTAGGTATAGTCAATAAATAATGAGGCAAAGGATATTTCACATTAATTATTTAACGAAATTCAAAAGTATTGTCTGCAATTGGCTGCCGTTTTCACACTGGCCACAGAATACCATGCTCGTAGAAATCCTTTGGCTGCTGTTTAAACCAATTGTACACACTCTCCTTGAGTTTCGTTAATAACTACTGTGAAATATCCTTTGTGTCCTTTTTATTAATCCTTTGATTTTACCTCTTAATCAAATTTGATTTGATTTTTTAATGTAACTTCAGATTGTTGCTTGAAATATCTGGTTTGATAGTGAGCATTAAACAACAGTAACTCTTTGTAAACTGACTTTATTAATCAAAATAGACACCATTAAATACTATACACCTCTCCCATTGAGTGCTCTTATGCCAGTTTCATGAAAGTCCGATGTTATGGACTAATGAGGGCTGCAGAGGTGTTTCTGAGGGCTGCTTCACTTTTGAACCTGCCAATTGCTTAAAAAAATGGTAGTCAGTTGGCAAGAAGTTTGAAGATTATGGTGGGTGAGGAAGTCTCGTGTGTAAATTGTTCTTGATATGTGGTCTTGCATTGTCATGAAGAAGTAATTCTTAATCTGTTGACCAATCTAGGCTACATATAATCTTTGATGCACTGCATCCAGTTAAGTACAATATTTCTCTGCATTAATGGTTTCACCACATTCCAGCTGCATACCATCAAACACTCACTATTCTTCGGATGAAGGGTTGGTTTTGGCATATGTTTTTGGTCCCCATTGGCATCTAGCCATTGTCCAGATTAACAACGATTATCGTGCAATATCCATTTTTCATCATACGTCATTGTTCTGTTCAAAAATGGTCTGTTTCTGTTCTGGTAGTGCAAATTTCAGTCAGTTCTTCATTTTTGTACCGTGCAATCACGGGACACTCAATTATCAAACTCAATTCTTGATTTTACGAAGTACAGTACTTGCTAATGGATTAAAATTATCAAATAGTTGACACCTAATTTCTCTGCCTTGTCCCTTATAGTTTTGATGAGTGTCAGACTCCATTAGTATTCACTATATATTTTGACCCAATTCTTTATAGACTCCTAAAGCTAAAATATTATAAACGATAAAAAAGGGAGAGTGGGGCTGGTTCGGACAATTTTGGGTTTTTAATTTTTTACAGAGTTTGTAAAAAGAAAAAGAGTTGAATACTGAGTGCTATCTTAAACACTATACCTTAAACTACAAAAACCTATTTTTGAAAATTAAAAAAATAATTTTTATCCTATTAGAAATTGCATTTCCCTGGAACCCTGCATTGTCCAAACCAACCCCACAGAGGGGGGCTGGTTCGGACAAAGGAGGGGTTGGTTCGGACATGAATAAATAAAAGGTTTCACATGTCATGTAGGTACTGTACTGTAACAATATTTATGAAATGAACAGATATGCATTTTGCCTTCTCGTCTGTCCGTAAGCATTTGGTTTAGGTAGCAATGCTTTCACGCTATCATCTGGAACTGTAGAAATGTCGGGGACATCTGGTAGTGAAAATTGTCCAAATGCCTTGTTTCGAGATCGAAGAAAGCTAATTTCATATCCTTCATCACTGTGCTGAAGGACTTTGCCGACATAATACACTTTTCTTGCATTAGGTTGAGTTACAAATTCAACTATGACATAATTGCCCTCTTCAGGCATCTTATCTAAATTTCCAAAATTGTCTGAGTCAATCAGATCTACACCTATGTCCTCCTCATCATCAATGAAAAGATTTCGCTTTGTTTGTGCGGGAGACTTGATGGTTACTGCTCTTGATTTAGGCCGACCCCGGGGTCTCACATTGAATTTGGACTTTTTCATTTTTTCTTCCATCAGTAGCGTTTTCTCTGGAGTGCTTGTAAGAATTCTAGTTCTTCCAGGAGTTCTTCCTCTTTTCCTGACACCAACAATTGTATGATCAATGTGTGGGAAAGGTCATATTAATTCTGGTGTAATTTTAGGCCTACCATCTGTTTTTGTTACAGTTGGAGAGATTGTCAGTATGGGCTTGTCTGAAGCATTTTCGACTCTTGGCACTGCAGAGGTTGCTGATATAGGCTCGTTATCTATATTTTCGTTAATGGGAATGGGTTCAGGCCTGTCTGTTACCTGAGACGGCAGGAAATCAATGTCAGAAAAGGCATTTCTGTTAAAGGGTGAAATGCCAGGTTTTTCAAAGCCAGAAATTATATTTCTGGGTGTAAAGGCACGTAGATAGGGGTCTTTAGCCAGTTCAGCCACTTCGTGAATAGAAATACGTTGACCTGGGTGAAGTTGTGACCACTCATTGAAACTGGCTCTGAGAAAACTTTTGAATGGACCCAAAACTGCAACATCCAGGGGTTGAAATTTGTGTGATGTGTGGGGAGCCAAAGGTTAATACATGAATACCATTGGCTTTACACAGATCGGTCGTTTCCACTTCCATATGGGTTTCATGGTTGTCCCAGAGAATTAAGCAAGGATCATCTATGGTAGGTTTAGTATGTTTTATAAAATGCCGAATTGATTCATTGAAATGTGGTCCTGTCATCCATCCTGTTTTATAAGCAAGACCAAGTGATCCAGGAATTCCATTTCTGAGCATTCTGTCATTGTATTTAACACGAGGAAATATAAAAACAGGTGGAATGTTGCCTCCAGCAGCATTTATAAAGGTGAGCATAGTAACATTTTGCCCTCTTTTTGCTGAAACAATTTGTGAAACTTGTTTGACCCCTTTTGGAGCTATGACCTTTGGTGGATTCAAAACTGTTGCAATACCAGTCTCATCAGTATTCCAAATTCTGGATGGTGGGAAATGAAACTTGTTGTACAGGTCTAGAAGGTAATCGTAGAACTTATCAGCTACTGCTTTGTAAAATCCTGATGCTCTTGCTTGACTGCATTTCTCAGCTTGATGTAAGGATAGTTTATCATTGTTATCAACCATGAATTTTTGAAGCCAATCTTTTCCAGCACACTGATGTACTGTCCATGTCGGTGGATATTTAATTCCTTTTGCAAAGGCATATTTGTAGGCAAGTTGGCGAAATTCCATTCCTGTAAGTCCGTGGTTCAGTCTCAAACAAGTTAAAAGATAATCAACCAGTAACTTGTTTTCAACAGTGTTGAACACCTGACGATTATGAGTTTCTTGGTAAGAAACCACAATTTGTTCTTGTGATGTTGAAGGATTATTTTCTGCTGGCATAGTAGATGGTTTTTCATTTGATTCAGCTACCTTTGCTTTTTTGTCTTTAGTTCTTCTGACATAATCTTGAAGGGTTGATTTCTTCATATTGTACTGCTCTGAAGCTGTACGGATGCTCATACCATCAAGAACTGCCTTTACTGCTTGATTAATATCAGAAAAGGCTGCAGTAGCATGCATCCTCTTCCTTTTGTACACTCTAACCATCTTAAAAAAAAAAAATAATAAAATTTTAGAACAATTTCATTTTAAAAATAAATGTCCGAAGCAGCCCCTCTAATGTTGTCCGAAACAACCCCATCACTCCATTGCTGACAAATTGTCATTTTTTAGGCCTAACGATATACATGTGTAAAATTGCAACCTAGACAAATGGACTCTACTTCCACCTCTAACAACTTCTATTCATGCAAGTAATACTACTATATCCACTGCTTTGTAAATTAAGAAATAGTAGAGTGGAAATAAAAAAAATTCATTCACAAAAAACAGATAATTGCTGTAATTTTCTTACCGTTAAGCAAAACTTTGCCAAAAGACGTTCAGTTGTGCCCTACTGCAGTGACATCTCATGACAAAAATCAAAGCTATTTATATCGATACTAGCTACAAAAAAATCGAGATGTACGAACCAACCCCCGTCCGAAACAGCCCCACTCTCCCCTATATTAAAACTCTTTATGAACTTGTGGAATAAGTTGGGTGAAAAGTTTTTTTTTTTCTTTTATGTAGAGCTCAACCACTATTACTCCAGTGGGATAATTTACGTCGATTTTATTTATGGGTAATGACAGAAACCATGAAAGGATTATTACGATATCATAAAATTTTATTACGTGAAGATGTACAACATAGGTATAATTTAGATGAAAAAAAAATTTTTGCTGCACAAACTCTAATAGAATTTGATGAATTATACTCAAGGTAAGATTTTAAATTTTTTATCCCCCCCCCCCCCCTCCCCAGTTTTATTTGTTAAATTATCTTAGAAATGGTTCCATTATGTTTCAGAATAATAATAACAATAAAATGCATTCCATAGTACATGCATCCATATCATTAGTAACAAAAATTATTAGTCATTACAATTCATTATTAGTAGAGTGAATGCTATCCAAATCATTTGAAAAATTAAAAACCAACGAGTGCACTTTGGCAGTAGATGATGCTTATATTCTTAAAGCCGGATCACTAATACAGCCACTTAAGAGAGTGAGAAACGACATTCACAAGGTAAGCTCACGAACCTGTACCAGGGAACTCTTTGCTTCACGCAAGCATACCTTGGAAGCGATGGCATTGCGCAGTGGCAGTAGCAAAAATAAGGACTGAATAAAACATAGTGGCAGGCTGAAGCAAAATCGTTAAAGGCGGTCTTCAAAGAATTGCAGTTACAGCAGTGTTAAGCACAAAAGCTTAATTTTGCTGTACAATTATTCGTCTCAAAATAATTTATAGGATAAGGTAAGCATTAAATACTATTTTTATTTAAAATTATATATCCCCTCATCAATGCAACATATCACTCAACAGCCTTGCCCTCATTTCACATGATGCCAGCCCCAGAAAATTTACAAAGATTACCGAATTAATTAATAAAATGAAATAATAAATTAAGGAAATCGTTATTAATTACTATACAGATTTTTTTTTGGATGGCAATTGGCTAATTTTAATAATCTAATTTTAAAAACTGAATTTGTTTAGAAACTTGAGAATCTATTCAATTGTCATCTACTGCTACTTCCATTGCTTTAATGTGAAGTGGATTCGTGCGTGTTGTTGAGTGGTGAAGGAAAGAAGTTCATTTTATTTGGCTTTAAGAATGGAGTCTTTGTTTGGCTGTGTGCTCAAATTTTTTTCATTTTCGCAGTTTATTTTGAAAGAAACAAAATTTAGTGATTTCTTATTTTACAGGTATCAATATTAGCTCTAGTTATATTTTAATTTGATGTGAATCTATGAGATTCAGGTTCGTGAACTTCCCTTGTCAGTTGAGGACTGAAGGTCAACGGCTACTCAAAAAACCCCATTCCAATCGCTAACACATTTACTTTCTTCACTCAAATGTGTTGCTTGATAATCTTATCCTTGATAAAAACGGTCATGGGTTTGAGGGTCTTAACATGATGATGATGTTTTAAGGCTGGAGGTCATTCCAGAAAATGCGTGATACAAAAATAGATCCAAAAAAAGCGTTACAGAAACGGAAAGAACAGTTCAAAGTCTTGCTTTATTGTTGCACATTTAAGCATTGTTGGTGCCTGCTTGAAAGTCCCCTGACCATTCTAGTCTTAAGCAATAATTTTTATTTAAAATGTTTACTACAAGAGATATTATTAAATAAATTGAAAGTGTGGTATCAGATAGCACCATTATACTTATGCTGGTGTAATATTTTGTATTGGGGTAACTGTTTGCCATTACAATAATTTTTTTTTTTATTACTCACTATTTAATTTATAATTTATTTTGAAACATTGAAGAATCAATTAAATGTTCATTTAGGTCTTGTTGAAGATCAAATTTTTTTCTTTAAAACAAATAATTTAAAGATGAACTGGGCATGTCCAATTTAGCTTCCGATTTCAATCTTTACAGATTGTTGCAAAATAAAATTTTCATTGTGTCAGCATTGAAATTGGAAATTTAATTGGACACACCCATCACACCCATTTCATCTTTCACCCATTAACAAATTTAATTAGAACTGTTCTAATACATCTTCACCTTCTTGCATGTGAATCCTACTGATGCTGGAATAGAATATACTTATTTAATGCAGTTCTTACTTTTTTAAGACCTTTCCTCCTGTTTAGCACATTTGTGAAATTCTTGTAATTACATAAGATTTTATTATTACCATATTTTTGCGAATATACCCCACGGGTTATACACTTTTTACATCCGTGGGAGGGGGATGCGGGGTTTCCAAAATGATTTTTACATAAAATTGGAATTTCGCGGGGTATACAAGGGTGCGGAGTATATTCGCGAAAATACGATAATTTCATCAAGTTCGTTTTGTGACTATGGGGGAAATTCCTGATCCAGTGAGTGGTCATTTAAATCCCAGAAAATTGTAGCAGTAACATATTATAGTAATTTTTTGATGTAGCTGCTTAGTACAAAGAATATTTTTAAAATTTCTAATTTCTGTTTCAGTCCTCTTGCATAAGGTAATGACATCTTTTGAAGGGATGATCAATCTACTGCAATCTGTATACATTTTCTCATTAATAAATGACAAATCTTCATAAATAATATTCCCATTGTCCAACACCCTTAGACATGTGGTACATTTATTGAGTTTTTATTTTTATGCTCAATATTATATTGAGTCTCTGCTATGCTTTGGAAAATATACACTACCCATTCTTTTCCTATGCATGAAGCAACAACCTTCTTATCACTCAATGGTTCATATCACACTTAGGGCTGGGCATTTTAGTGTGTAGGAGTGTAAGTAACCCCAAGTCATGTGGCCTAATTCTGATGCCATGGAACAATTACGATAGAGATGTTGTCAAGGCACTCGTCAAACTGATTCCATCAAAAGAGCAATCTTTTTACAACATCAATCTCACACCTAACAAATGTTTTCATTTCAAATGTACAGAGGGTCAGTACATTAGTTTAGTGTATTTTTTTTTGCCCCCTCTATCTATTTTTATGCTTGAAGATTGCACCTAAAAATCATTATCATGATTCAGTGCTTTGGACTGCAGATTCAAAATTAAGTTACTTTTTTTTCCAACGTCAGTGAGGAAATTTTCCACTTGGGGAAAGCTGCATGTTGCTAGGCAACAACAATGGAGAACATAAGTCAATCTTTCAACAATGGAAAGGAGTGATACAACTACTGAGAAACAAGGAAGTAGGAGAGAAAATCTATTCTTTAACAAAATATTTTTGCCTAAAAATATAGTTTATTCTTTTATTTATCAATTTATTTATCATTTATACATTTCTTAAGTATTCATTTCAGGCTAATTAAGGGAATTAATATTTTTTAAGCTTAATTAAAAAAAAAAAATTTAATGTAGCTTCATATTTTTAATTATTAGCTAATAATGTTAGAATGTTCATATAATTTTAAAAAATATATATGTATGTTTATAAAATAATAAAGGCACACATAATACACATGTTTTAAATTTTGCCGCAGCAGTTTTCCTTCATTCCCCCTGCTGGCTGTTCAACCCATCCTGTATGGAGCCATTTCAAAATGAAAGTTTTTAAATATGCCAGTTTCTCAAAACAGTTTTGAGAAGTTTTCAGTTAAAGGCATTTTGTAATTTGTTCATTTTTCATGTTGAAGTAAAAAATAATGCAAGGGCATGACATTTTTACTATGAAGCGATGAAATGGCCACTATATAGTTTTACAGATCAGGCAAAGGTAGAGTGGAGAATTCCCTCCTCAAGTGGCAAAAATTGGTTCCTTGAAATTTGAATTGACAAACTTTCCTCGCACTTCAAAATTTTGCATTATAGATTCGATGAGGACAGATCTACCTGCAAATGCAGTTACTTGGGAAGTCCTGGACCAGACTGTCAAACACAGATAAAGATGATATGAATTTAGCAATTCTATTCATTTTATTGTTCAAAGGTATAGACAAATAAAAACTTCTCGTGTGCCAAATTATCATCCCATAATTAATTCTAGACAAGACAAGATGATTATATAAAGTATAAAAACTGTATCCCTTAGTAAAAACATTTCTTAATCTATAAAATAAATCAAACTTCTTCGCAGTATAGTTAATTAAAAATTGAATATATTCGTTAAAGGAACCAGAGTCATCGTAAGTAATACCAAGATCGAATGATTTAGTACGTTTGAGAGCAATATTACATATTGTATAAAAGTAATTAATAAGAAGGCCCTTTTTAGAAATAGACATAAACATGGTCTTATCAATGTTAATTTGCAGATGATTCTGCCTAGCCCAAATTTCTAAATTAGACAACACAATCCCCTATGGATTTAATTTTATATGAGCTCTTAACTTCATCGGCATACGCCAAGAAATTAACCTTGTTCATATCCACATAGAAACAGACATTAATTAAATAGAGCACAAACAATAGAGGACCAAGTGGAGATCCCTGAGGGATACCACTAGTGGTCCTCATGATCAGACAGACGTGTTGAGGAATCTGAACTCTAAAAGAACGGTTAGATAATAAATGTTCCAGATTAGTTGCAGCGTCACTAACAAATATTTTAATTTAGCAATTAACCTAGTATAATTTATTGAGTCAAATGCTTTTGAGAAATCAGTAAATACAACATCCAATTGATCATGTGTAACTAAAGCATCACTTACATGTAAAAAAGCCATGCTGTCAAACTGGGAGAATTGAACTAAAATAATTATTAATGTTCCTAGATAAAAATGTATCCAAAAGTTTAGCCGGTAAAGCCATTAGAGTGATAGGGCTAAAATTTTCAGTCACCTTTTTTAATAATAATAATAATTAATAATAGGACACACTCAGAGTCAAAGAGTGGACACACACACATATTGAGGGATTTGAAAGGAAACAACGTAAACTGCTTACAAAGCACAGAAAGCACCATCCACACGCCTATTGAAAGACTCGCCCTGCCTCGTTCAGAGGAGTGCAGAGGTCTTATTGATATAAAAGATCTACACCAGAAACGGACTCAGTCACTCAGAGAATTCTTTTACTCTAAACAACACACATCACCATTACACAAAGCAGTCTGCATGGCTGATACAAAATACACACCTTTGAATCTGAACAGCATGCAGCACATCCATAACATTCCTACCACATGCACTAAACTTCAATCATGGCTCGGAAAACAACTCCATGGTAGACATCCTTCTGACCTCAACCAGCCGCACGTCGACAAAAAAGCGTCGAACTTTTGGTTGAGTGAAGGGAGTCTTTTTGGGGAAACTGAAGGAACCATAATTGCCATACATGACCAGGTTATTAACACTAAAAGCTACAGAAAACTTATTATCAAAGATTCAACTGATGGGTCTTGCAGGACATGCCATATCACAGAGGAAACCATCCAACATGTCATATCCTGTTGCAAATACTCACGCAGAGAGATTATTTAACAGACATAACCAGGTAGCAAACATCATACATCAACATCTAGCTAAGATACACAAGCTAAGGGACATTCACAGTACTTACTATAAATATATCCCAGACACTGTCTTAGAGAACACCACACATAAACTATATTTTGACAGAGCTATAATCACTGACAAAACTATCCCTCATAACAGACCAGACATTACACTAGTAGATAAGCACAACAAAGTGACTTACATAATTGATATCTCCATCACCAACACACACAATTTACAAAAGACATACACTGACAAAATCACTAAATATATGGATCTTGCGCAAGAAATAAAATGCCTTTGGGGAGTTAACAGAGTACACATTGTTCCTGTCGTTCTTTCTGTCACTGGGGTTATTCCACACTTGCTACGCAAAAGCCTGTCAACACTAAAATTAAACCCACACTTATACAAAACTTACACAAAGCCATAATTCTAAATACCTGTCACATAGTAAGGAAATTCTTACACCCAAACATCAATACTCCTATGAGTGTGTAACTTTCCCTCCTTTGCATTTGAGTCACTTGGGCTTGGCCCTCTCTTGGGCCCGCCTCTGGGATTGGCTTCCGGACTTGATCCGAGTTCAGCTTCCCCAAACAATAATAATCAAAAGGTTTGGTTAGTTTACATACAGGGTCGAATCACATTATTAAGACCACCCCATGTTTGTCTTCGGGGTTGCCCAGCCGAGGAACTAGGTCACATGTTGGAAACTGGTTAGGTGACTACACTATCCTATCAGAAGTCATGGGACAATCCTGATTTGCATGAAAATGGTACATTCCTTTGCAATTTGACTGTTGGCATTCTTCCCAGAGAGTATGATATTATGAGATGATGCTTGCGTGAATGCTGTAAGAATGTCTCAAAGAAAAGAGCTTTCAGGCTTCCAAAGAGGTACAATTGTTGGGTGCCATTTTGCAGGCAAACTGTTAGAGCGACGAGATTGGACTCTCAATCAATGGTGAATGGTTGAATGGAGTGATAAGTCCCGCTACACCATCTGGCTATCGTGATTTATCAGATCTGTAAAAGGGGATGATAATTGGCTTTCAGACCAAGGGTGGCAGTATTTCGGAAACCGCGTAGTTTAACTGTTCTTGTGCTGCTGTAGTTAAAATGTACCATGACTGGGAAAATGGGACCGTTCAGAATAAACGGAATGGGAACTGTGGAGCACCACATGCTATTGATGAGAGAGGTGAACGTCGGCTGCGAAGGTGTGTGAAGGCCAACCAAAGAGGTACACTGGACCAACTTAGCCCTCAAACCAACAAAGGGTGCTATCAGACATGTCTCTAAAACGACAGTATGGAGGGCCCTAAGCTCAATTTGGGTCCTCAGCGCACTTAAACTGACGAAGGTTCATCACCAAAAATGGCTTCAATTTGCCCAACAGTACTTCTGACTGAAAAAAGGTTGCCTTCTCCGATGAGTCACGATTTCTGCTCCACAGAAGTGACGGCCATTGGTGGGTGAGGCGAGAAACCTCAGAGAACAAGCATCCTGCAACCATTGTTGGACGAATCCAGGCTGGTGTGTAACCACCGAGAGAGATGGCCTCTGCGATGAAAAGTAGTACGTTGTTACATCATCATAGTTAGGGCAAATTTATGGCTTATTATTGTTATAAATACGGCTAACATTGCCCTATTTATGATGATGTAACAATGTATTACCTTTCATGGCAGAAGTCTTCTCTCTCGGTGGTTATGGCTGGTGGCGGCAGCGTCATGGAATGGGGAGTGTTCTCATGGCATTGTCTGGGCCCACTGATACCTGCCGAAGGCTCTCTCAACCGATTCGATTATTTATCCATAATTGCAGATCAAGTACACCCAACCATGGCGATTGTCCTCCCAGAGGGGGATGGCTCGTTCCAGCAAGACAATGCGATGTGTCATAAGGCTGTAATTGTTTGGGGGTTGTTTGAGGAACTCTGCCAGAAGTTCCAAGTACTATCCTGGCCCCCTAATTCCCCAGACCTCAGCCCAATCGAGAACCTTTGGGGTCACCTTGATCGTCATGTGCATGCTATGGAACAACCACCGCGTACCCTTCAGCAGCTATCGAATGCTTTACAGTCTGCATGGCAACAGCTACCTGTAGAAACCTACTAGAATCTTATTGACTCACTCCCACGCCGTCTAGCTGCTGTCGGTGCCGCTAAAGGCAGTTATTCGGGACATCAGCTGGTGGTCATAATAATGTGACTCGACTCTGTAGAATAATACAGCCTCCCCCCCATTACAAATTCTTATGAGCCGCCACTGGTTGTGATGGTTTTGGGTGCTCAGATGGAATAACCAAGGCATGCAGTATGGTTCATTTTGTGCTGCGATAGGATGTTCAGCTATTTCTGATTATGGAAAAAGAAGTTTTGTGTTGAACATGTTCCTTTAATTCATCAAAACTGCCTTATTCTTTGTATTAATTTCCTAAAAATGACGTTGAATATCTGAAATGAAGGGATTAAGAGAAGAAAAAAAAAAGGAATTCAATTTAGAAGGCAGATCAAGTACACTTGGCACCTTTCAATGTAATATGACAATTATTACATACTTACTTACTTACTTACTTTTCAAACCCGCTTATCCGTTAGGGTCGCGGGGGCAGCAGCCCTATGGAGGATCTCCAGCGATCGCGATCTTCCGCCATCAGGCGCATGTCCTCCCTGGTAATATCCAAGCGACTCGAACCCAGATTCTCCAGGTAGTCTAGCCACCTGGTTCTAGGCCGACCCCTTGGTCTCTTACCCACCGGCTTGGAAAATAACAACTGCCTAGGAAGACTAGTTTGCGGCATCCGAATCACGTGGCCATACCAGCGCAACTGAGACCTCTCAATGCGGAGAAGTAGCGGCTCAACACCTAAAGATTCCCTTATTGTATTGCTGTACACTCTATCTAGTAGGGTAACACCTGCAACACCTCTCAGAAATCTCATTTCGGCCGCTTGTACCCGCGATCGCACTCTTTCGGTCATTACCCAAGCCTCATGACCATAGGTGAGAATGGGGACAAAGATGGATTTGAAGACGGAGAGCTTAGCTTTGTTACTCAGCTCGCGTTTCGTTACCACGGATCGCCACAGTTCACGTCTGACACAGCTTGCTGCACCGATCCGAGCATCCAATTCTTTCTCCTGCCGTCCATCACTCGTGAATGCAATCCCGAGATACTTGAATTTCTCCACCTGTCTCAATGAGGCTCCACTAACATGGAGAGCGCACTGAGCAGGCTGTCTTGAAAGGACCAGAACCTCGGTTTTAGCCACACTGATCTTCATCCCAGCTTCTTCACATTTGGCTGCAAGCCGGTCTAGTGCATGCTGAAGGTTCGTGCGAGAAGACCCAAGGAGGACAAGGTCGTCAGCAAAGAGCAACCTCTCCACTGAAATGTATTAAGGAAAATAAATCTTTTATTGCCTGCATTTTGTATAAAAATGTGCAATAAAGTTAAACGGAAGTGTAGTTTATGGAAGTGCATCTTCCTGCCTCTTGAAACTTAGTAAATTAATAATGTATTAATTTAAATTTTGAAGTTGAGGTTGTGTATTTAGAATGTTTTTTAGTAATTTTTCCTGGGTGTTAATTGCCGTATTACTTTTCTTATGTTATTTGCTCAAGCTGAGTGCTTAACATGCTCAATTCACTCAAATCAACATCCCATAATGGCAGCAGCACAACTTCCACTAGAAAAGGTCTACTGGTATTTGAAAGAATCCTGTGAATAGATTTTGTATCCCTTGTGCCACACTTTTTTCATACTTTTAGACTTGGATAAAAAAGTATAATTATGTGAGCATGGGAGTGGACAGGCTTAAATAAGAACATGAATTAAGGAGAAACTGTATATAAAAATTGAATTTGCTCTTTGTTATAAAAATGAAATGCATATTTGAATGTAATATTTATTTCTAAATTTTACAGAAGAGTGGAAGGATTCAAATCATTATCAGAGTTTTACAGACATAATAGTTCAGCTAATTATATGGAAAACGTAAGTAAAGTATTAGATAAAATGTAGAACATAAATTTAAAGTTAAGTAAACACTGATATGTTTTGCCGTTGCTTTATTAACTCTCACTTAATACTTTGTCATTACACAAGTTGTTACGTAAAAGTATTACTTAGTTTATTATTAATATTGTTATATTTCATATGCTTCAACTTCGATACGATCAAAAACTGATGTTGTAAAGGCTGTACACAGTGTGTTCAATCTTTTTATCTCAAAGGGCCAATTTCCCTTTAGAAGAATATCGTGGGGCCATGTTATTCTATATGTGAAATTAATAGTGTTGTCGAGTCTTTGCACCCCTCGTACAAAAAATACATCAGTCGTTGAAATGCCATCAAATCAGTACTAAATATATATAGATTACACAATGTAGTGAGTTCATACAAATTAAATATTGCAATATTAAACAGAAATATCCTTAATAAGTAACTGAAATATTTATTAAAGCTATAAGGCCAAACGAACTTGCCTTCTCTTTGGACGATAGGAACCTCACTGAGGTAATTCAGTTTGAATAACATAAGCAGCTTGAAGCACGTGGGCCAGTGCAAACCTGATGCCTTGCAAAAAGTGGCCTGGAGGCACAGGTTTCCGATCACTGTTGTACAGGGTATTCCAAATTAAAGTACAGGGTGGCCATAAATTATGGAATTTTATAAATAAAAAAGCTATCTCGATGCAGTTTACAACAATGAAACCAGAAATTTTCAAAGGTTTTATGCCAGTCACAATCATGTCACCATGAATCAGTTATGAGCTCTTTTTGTGGCCTGTAAACTTTTATCTAGGCACTACTCAATCTCTCTCCACGTGTTATTGAGAATCTCCTGGGTGATGAATTATATGGCTGTACACCATATCCTTAAAAGGAAAAAATTGAGGAGGGATATGTTGGGTGAACGTAGTGGGCAAGAGATCGTTCCGTCACATCGTATCGATCTGACTGGAAAATGGTGAACAAGAGACTCCTGAACGAGATGTCCTCACTATGTATGTGAGTTTTTAATTTTGTCCAGAAGTGTATGTCATAATCTAGGGTAATAAGGAAAGTAATGACTAAATTGAATGCAATAAACAGACAGCAACAACTATATTGAAAATCAATATACAGTCGAACCTCGATACTTGAAAATTTTTATTTCCCTGCAGTTTCACTCTTGTTACCTCAAAACATTTTCTCAAAAAAATTTCGCTTTGTTGAATTTTGACTTCATGTGCCAGCGAAATGTAAAGCATTTACCATATATTAGAGAGTTAAATTTTTTCATTATGAGAAATTTTTTTTACGAAAACGATAAAAAACTGATGTCACTTCCATTAAATTAGACAATCCTCATGCGTTATGAAAACAAAAAGAAAATGAGAAAATTTTTCGATCGCATTGGTAAGTGACAGTTGTGTAGAAAATGTTTGAGTGCGCAGTTTGTGCGTTTCGTCACTTGTATGCGGTATAACTCTATACACGTACCATTATATTTCCTATTGTTCTCTGTACTCTCACCATATGTTTATCAATCTAAAAAAGTAACCCTCCATATCTTAAACCATCTTTATATCAAATTTTTTGTTTTTTTCTTTCCCTGTTCCCACGAAATTTGAGATATTGAGGTTCGACTGCATGTGTACACATTAAAGCTACAGTATGACCACCAGCTAGAAACAAGAATAACCATCATGTGCTACCTAACTGACTATATTTAGGTGGTGTTGGAGAAAGTCAGTAAGACTCAAAAAATGTTTCAGATAAACACTACACAATTTTTGACTTGGAATCCGAATGTGCGATAAAAAATGGGTATTCCCATTTGAAATTTCAAAGTTGCCCCATCCCTGGAATAGGGGAATGGAGAATTTGTGTATAAGTGAATAGCCCCCTTAAAAATATTAACTTTATGTTTTGGACATTTTTTTCACACACTGCATATTTTCCAAGATATTTTGATGTCTCCGTTTAAAAGAATTATCCTGGATACATTTTTACATGTACCGGTAAATGTACTTTATTTGTTGTGGAAGCATTCTACATCAGCATTTAGAGGCTATCCATAAAATACGTCACGCAAAATCCAGTCATTATGGATCCCTCCCTCTCCCCTTGTCACACTTCGGCACATTTTTGTTAACCTCCCATCTAATATTACATCACAATCCTCCTGACCCTTCCCCTTTTAAGAATGGAAAATTAATGATAATCTGTATGAATTTCAACAATGCAAGCAATGTTCAATGATATCACATTTATTTAAATCAGACTGTAGAGTTCTCACACTTTAAGGTGAAATGGAAGAGTTCACTTTATTGTGCTCAATAGGTAGGGAAAATTTTTTTTAAATGCTCTAATGTTCTTAAATCCTGGCACTTAGACAGTAGGCTGCAAAGAGTGGTTGCGAGCAGGCTTGAGTGAAAATAAGCAGCTCACGGTTCACGCATGAGGGTATAAAGTACTGTATAACCTCGTTAATATGTGACCGCTTAATACGTGTTTTTCTTTTGGTCCCTTCTCCTTGAAAGCAATTTCTATGTAAATTCAGCCTGTTAATACTTATTTTTTTTTTTTTTCCACTGAACCTGCATAATACATAATTTTTGGCTCAAAAAATTAAGAATTCATTCTAGGAATTTTAAATTATTTGCAATGTGCTTGCAGAATTTTTTATGGTCATGCTGTAGTTGATGATGTTCCGTGAATTCTGATTGATTCTATTGGACATAAACAACAAAGTACGCATTCTTACATAACTGCAAATTCTGATTGGTTCTATCTGATATCAATGTGTATTCAGATTGGTTCTCAAGGTGTGTATAAACATGTTCCCTGATAAACATTATTCAGAATTTCAGTTTTTGGACTCAATTCTTCACAGTCCTATTCACAGCATTTTTATATCAATCTTGTCAGCATTTAGCATTTTCATTTTGTTAAGTTTAATTTTTATTATCGACATTTCGGCATCACAGAAGAGGAAGTGCAACGATCTTACGCTGGACCAGAAATTAGACATTTTGGATACTGCAAGGAAATTAATCATGAAGAGGACAAAATTGGCGAAGATGCTTAACATCCCTTATACAACTCTGTTAGCAATTCTTAAAAATGAAGATAAAATTAGGCAGCAAGCGGAATCTGGTCGGACTTTGCTGGTCTGGCAATGTCGCACAGAAAATGAGGAGGAAGAAGAAGAGGAAGGTAGTGTTGAAGAAGGCAGCGACGTTATTGAATAGTCTGTGCCTTCAAGCAGACATATGTTGTCAATTTTAGACGAGATTCGGTCGTCCTTCTGTACAGTGATAATGCCTCACCTGATCTTTTAAACTGGATTGTATTTTAAAGAATGCAGTTTCTAATAATTATATACATTCAGACTCAAATAGCAGTTCTTTCCAGAAATAAAAACACGACACTTTTGAGTTTTTCAGCAAATGGACAAACAATTTTTCAATCCCAGATAATACGTAATCCTGGATTATAGATAATTTTTGCTCAATCCCTTGAAACTCGTATTAAAAGGGTTATACTGTATACTTTCTCTATGACGTCCCTACCTATTGAGCGTGATAAAGTGAACTCTTCCATTTCACCTTACTGTTTGAGAACTCGATCAACACATGTTTTCTAAGTACAAAATTAAAATTGTTCTTTGGCGTTTACTGCAGTAGTTATTAACAACTATTGGTTAGATTATCAAATCAACATCAATCAACATTATTATTGATCATTAATATTGTGATGAAATAAGTAATAAAGAAATACAATTTATTCATCACAGTTCCAAGGATTTTTTTTATTTTATTTGTATGTTCAGACATTTCTATAATAGGCATCAGAACAACTGTTGTATCCAGAAAATTCACATTCACTTCATCTTCGTGCATCCATTCTGCATCTTCTGTACTGTTTTCATCACCTTAAGATACTTGCCAAAAATTAAAAAATCGCCGTCGAATATTCAATATGCAAATACTAAGGAGCTAACCACTGGCTTACTATTGCAGTCATGTGCAAATTTGTGCAGGCACAAAATGAAGAGGAGGAAGATTCTGAAAGGTGCGGGCTACCTTTAACTTGTCCTGCATTAGTTTATTACTTCTTTAGTTTGAGTTTGGAAGTAAGATGTATGTGGACATAGCACTTGGTCACAGCCGAGTTTCAGAACTGACAAACTCTTGGTGTATTCTAAGCAAAGAAAACAAGCAAAGAGATTGCAGCAATTACTGAAACTGGAGTAAGAACTGTTCAACGCATTATTAAGGCTTGGAAGGAAAGATCTGAACCAGGTGATTTATAGACTCTGATATCGAGAATCTGTAAGACACTTATACTAATATTAGTTCACTGAAATTAGGAAATGGGCAATTAAGTAGGCATCATGAATACAATTGCTATACACCTGTGAGATCAGATGTAGTCCGTCTCTCTCTCTATATCAGTAGAGAAACTCTCTACGACTTTTAAGTGCTGCAAACTGCTGTAATTGGATAGTTTTAAATTTTATTGCAATGCAATATATTGTATTTTTGCGAATATATCCCATTATATACACTTTTCCTTTACCTCCTAGGGAAGGGGAGTGGTGCATTTTACATTTTTTTCTTTTAATATTGCTGAATCCCACACTCCCTTAACATTTCAATGGTTACGAGGGTGCGGAATATATTTGCAAATATATAGTATTTATCAAAAAAGGATATTTTAGGCTGTTTTGAGATTATTAAAACGCACTTGTATAGTGCAATTTATATAGCGAATGCCATGTGTATATAATTTTTTCACAATTTTTCTTGAATTTTCGCTAGTGCGATTTATATAAAGGAGTGATTTATAGTCCTAAAAATAATGGTAATAGATTATATAACCAACAAATAAAGTATATTTTTTAATACTTTAATTTATTTATTTAATAGGTTACCTGTCCAATGCTCTTTCTGAATGCTGCAGATGACCCCATAGTGCCACCAGAGTTATGGGAATCTCCTAAAAATTTTATTGGTGACTATACTTTTTCTGTTTTTTTTTTAAATTCAATCCATCAATCTTTAATATCTATATTTAGGTTTTAAAATAAACTGGTTTTACCAATTGCAGCCTCGCATGAGAAATCTATATTTGTATTAACAAAACATGGAGGTCATCTTGGATTTTATGAAGGTGGAATATTATACCCTAAAACACAGGCTTGGATAGACAGAGTTATTATTGATTTTGCAAATGCCATGGCCATGCAATTGCCACTAACATAAGGTGAATAGCATTTTTTTTTTTTTTTTTTTAATAAAGGGCATTTAATTTGATATTTGTTCTAAATAAACATTAAGTCTTTCATTATTATGGGAAGTGAACTTGTCCAATGGGTTGGATCTCCAATGTTTACCGTAAGCATTATCTGTGATCCCTTTCTATATTTTCTCTACTTAAATATTTGTAACCCGTTGCTGGTCAGACAAAGAAAAATAAATTATGTCGGTAGGCTTTCATGTTCTCTGGTTTATTGCTTTTGTAATATTTTCCAAAACAAGATGCCACATTGTAAGGTGTATACAGAAAAAATTTAAAAGATCGGCATCTTCAGAAGTTGTAAGTGCTGAGCCATTTTTCTCTACTAATGATCAGTTATGAAAAAGTAATGGTATGTGATTGGCTGTCACTGTCATTAGCTGTCCCTTGAAGTTTTTTTTTTCTTGGTAGCAGAGTCCTGGAATGGTTGGTGAAGACTTGAGTTGTTTCTCATTCATCATTACTTTTATCCAAGGCTAAGAAGAGATGCTATACATTTTTCAATTAAAGAATTTATTTACAGCGTTGTCTTCTTTAAATGTGAAGAACATATGACAGAGATTAGCAGATGTGAGACACTGGGTAAACGAGATCTAACTAAGAAGTAAGAAATGATTGTGGAGGAAAGGTGTTTGATTAATGAGGAATATTGTCTCAATAGTCTCTCTTTCCAAAGACTTGGGCTCCTTGTCTGAAGTGGATCTAACAGATGAATGTTATATGGCAGATATTTAATTTTCTTCAGTGGTGCTTCTGACAGGATAAGATCCCTGGCCCTTGAGAATTTAAACTTATACTACTCTTCACCAGCCATGCAGAAGTTGTTTCAATTTTGCTTGTTTTCAATTATACTACGGTATTTTTTTATAATTGAGTTTGATTGTGATGAGTTCAACTTTCTTGGATTTTCAAATGAGAATTCTGACTTTTTTCCTTTCCACACTAGATAGACTACAATGCCACTTGGTGACTCCTTTGTTCCCTTCCCCTTCAATATTTTCAGTTTTTAATTTCTCTCACATTCTCTAATTCTCATCTAGCTAAGAAGTGTTTATAGTTGAGATACTCATCCTTACTGGCTGTATTTTTCTTCCTAAAATCTATATAAAGTATACGAGGTCTGTTCAAAAAATACGTAGACTGACGTCATAAAACAAAATATACTTTATTCAGAAGTTACACATCTGGGTCCCCTTCAAAGTACTCTCCTCCCCGACGCACACACTTATCCCAACGGTGTTTCCACTTTTGGAAACAGTCCTGGGACGCTTCTTTTGTGATGTCCTTCAGCGCCTTGGTCGCATTTGCCTTTATATCAGGAATCGTCTCAAATCTCCTTCCTTTCAAAGGTCTTTTGAGTTTGGGAAACAAGAAGTCGTCACAAGGAGCGAGGTCAGGTGAGTAGGGTGGGTGAGGAAGAACAGTGATCGAGTGTTTGGCCAAAAACTCTCGAGTTCTGAGGGCTGAATGGGCTGGAGCGTTGTCGTGATGAAACAACCAGTCACCACTCGTTCACATTTCTGGCCTTTTCCGCCGGATAGCATCCTGCAGACGTTTGAGAACTTCGATGTAGTAAATCTGATTCACTGTGGAGCCTTGGGGGAGGTACTCGTGGTGGACTACGCCCTGAGCATCAAAAAAAACTATCAACATCACTTTCACATTGGAACGAACTTGGCGAGCTTTTTTTGGTCTGGGAGATGTCTCACCCACCCACTGGGATGATTGAACCTTTGTTTCGATATCATAATCGTACACCCAAGATTCATCACCTGTTATGATCTTCGACAAGAAGTTTTCATCATCTTCTGAGCGTTCAAGCAATTCCTGACAAACCTGGATGCGATGGGCTTTTTGGTCGTCCGTCATCAGGCGTGGAACAAACTTCACAGCAACGCGGTGCATCTTCAATTTTTCGGTCAAAATCTCGTGACATGATCCAACTGCTATTCCACACTCTTCAGCAAGCTCTCTGATGGTCAGACGTCGATTTGCCCGAACCAGGGTGTTGATTTTGTCCACGTGTGCATCGTCAGTTGACGTGGAAGGACGTCCAGGACGCTCATCGTCTGCAGGTGACTGACGACCATCTTTATAACGTGCATGCCACTTAAAACATGTCGCACGCTTCATAGTAACATCACCGTAAGCCGTCTTGAGCATATCAAAAGTTTCAGTGGCAGTTTTTCCGAGTTTAACACAAAATTTCACAGCAACTCTTTGCTCGTTCAAATCACTCATTCTAAAAATCCGCTAAACGAAAATAACACACTTCACAAACAACCGCGTAGCTAATCAACCAATACTGATATTTGCAATCAAAAAACTGCCTTGTAATCAGCAGATCTGTCAGAAGATGGCGACACCAAGCGATTTTGATTGGGACCAACAGGGCCCGCGCAATTCAAACAGTCTACGTATTTTTTGAACAGACCTCGTACACCTTTTTATTCTAGATTATCCTCTTATTTATTTATTTTATTTATTTATTTATTTGGGGGGAGACCGTGGCCTGGTGAGCTTTCACTGAACACAACTTCTGTTAAGTTAAGGAACATCAGGCATGGCTAAGCTACCATCAGAGAGATACGATCTTCACCCCCCCCCCTCCCCCCGGCTGCTGCGACCATCATACAGCAGTCGTCAACCCAGGTCTATCCAGGGACACAACTCATCGGTCTCTGGCCATACAGGCCCTGGAAGGACTATTGGGTTCCATTAAAATAAAATAAAAAGAAATTAAAAAATGAATAGAATGACTTTAACCAAGCCCTCCTAGATAACAGAGCCCGAACAGGTCGAGCATGATAGGAATGTGATGTGATCAAAGGAGAGAAAGGCTTGATGCAGACAATGAAGACGATATTCGATCTTTATGCTAAGCTTATCCGCGGATGCAGATCATTTTATCATTCAGCATGAACTATTTAAAATTTAAGTCTTTCACAACTTAATGTAAAGGAAGCATGGATTGCTAACATTCTTCAAGTAGGCATACAAATTTATTTTGTTTCTGTTCATCTAAGTCACTGACTACGTTTATAAGCGATCCTTCATGTTTAGAGCATGATCAAATGATAGCGACACTCAAATTTGACAAAAATCTTTTGCATTAAATGAATAGTTCATTCTAAAAGTTCAAATAACAGTTTAGAAGATTCAGAATAAAAGAATTACTATCTCATTCACTTAAAACATATTGTAGTTAAATTAAAACTGAATAAACATTGAAGCATAAGGTCCAGTGAAGTAGGCCTAACTATATGTATATTGAATGATTTATCTGCTATTTGCATACTACTAACATTTATAAATAAAACAAATGTTCACACATAATTAGCAATAAGCCAAATTTGGAGTTAGCCTATATTATCCTTTGTAGTTTTTCAAGCATTAAACTCTAGATCAGGATGCTCTCACAAGCGAAACATTAGTCTAGTGCTTAAAGCTTGAACTAGAATTAAAAATAACTATAAATCAAAAATTTATCTATCAAATGTAATAATTTAAATATTATTAATAACTTAAAATATAAAAAAAAACAATAGAAAAGACCTGAAAAACGTTGAACTACTGTGGAAAATGACATAAAAAATAAATTAACAACTCTTGTCCACAAAATTATTTAATCGACATATACGTATTTGGAACCCTTTGGGTTCATTATTCAATGTCAAAATGATGTTTGACATACAGACAATGTTTGACAATAGAAAAAGGGAAAGTACGGAAGAAAAGACCTACAACATTTTTAAAACAATAGAAAAATTTAAAAATGTCTATCGGATGTTTTCCTTTTATTTGCTAATGAGCTTTTTTTTTTCCCCTCCCTCCCTTTTGTATCTTTTCTTGCCGCCCTCCTTCACTCCTTTTGTGTGACATCATCAGCTCATAGTGTCCGAGCTATGTTATCTAGGAGGCCTTGCTTCTCTTTCTTCTTCTTAGGTCCTATCTCCCAAATGATGGAGTTGTCTTATTAAACGGGAGGTATTCGGACTAGCTTAGTTAGGTTGATAAGATTTAACTGCCATGCTAATGGATGCAAGGATTCTGGGAAGGATATTGACTTTAGAAAGGAAATCTTTAGTGCAGGAGAGGATAAAACGCCACTGAGATCTCGTTGCAGGGTTGATAAGAAGGATGGATGAAAAAGAGAAAGTGACATTACATATTGAAAGGAAGCATCTGAAGGAATTGTGATGAATAGTGTAGAACAGACACCCTAGCAGTATACATTTTAGATTTTCCATAGCACCGTAGTCACAGAAAGGGGAATTTATAAGGCTGAGTCTGAATAGGTATTGTTTGTTAGGAAAATGACTTGATCTAAGGTGGGAGAGGAGTATCAGGTCCTGTTGGGATAAAGGATGGGCCTGACCAGTAGGGCATCGGGCGAGACTGCTAAAACTAGGGTGCGTGGATAAGTGCGGAGAAGGGTGGCGACAACCTATACCGTATGCTTAAAGCGTGAGCCGCCATTTTGAATCCATGGTCGAAAGTGACAATTGAGTTACTATGTTAAATTCTTCGTTATTTTAAAGAAGTTTAATTGTGTTTGAAGTTATGCAGTTTTCAATTAGGCCTTTAGTTGTATGTAAAACCACTCGTTCGTTTTTATTATAAAAAAAGATAACTAAATGTACCAAACAAAAAAGTGCAAATCCAAGAATAAAACGTATAAAATTAAAAATATATTAAAAAAAACAACTTTTTAAGCGCATATTTTTAAAAGTAAAATTAATTTTTGGTACCTTTTATTTAGGAATCCATAAATTAAAAAAAAAAAAAAAAAGGTAAAAGTGTGGCGGTGCATTTATTTTTTATGCTGTGACAATATTAAAAGTATGTCACCACAGAATCAGATGAAGTAGGGTAGATGTACCAGTAATTGACAGTTTAAGACATTACTGTGAAACAAAATTGTGTATGTAATACAAATTGTATTTTGAAACTTTTCTAATTATACCATTAAATTGTAAATAAAATGCAGAATGCGCCAATCTCTATACAGTTATTATATCTTTAAAAGCTATTAAGTTATTAAATTTTTTCCTAACTAATGCATGAATCGCCAGTAGTTGACAGTTAATGCACCAGAAGTTGACAGGCAGTTTCACCAGTAATTGACAATACTTTAATTACACATTTTTATTATATATTTTTACAAAAAAAATTGAAAACATTCAAAAGTAGCTGAAGAAATCAAGCATTTTTAAGAATGTGTAAAGTATTTAACATAACTAAAATTGTGCTTTTTAAAACTTAAGTTGTTCATATTGATCATTTATCTTTTTCCCCTTTGAAATAATAAATAAAATCAGTCTATTCCCATGTAGAGTGCAAAGACCATAAAAATGAAGGCGTTTTCCAGTAGTGCAGTATCTTCAGATCTTGGCCAATAATTTGTCCATAGAAAAACTTGATTTTTGACAACTGTTCTCCAACTTTGCAAAATTCATCCAATTCATCCTATGCTACGTCTTATTATATAAACAGAATAGTAGTTTTTTTCTTGGAAGATAACTTGTCCTGGGCTATCTGTTGATCGTCTCTGTGACAAGATTCAGGGCCAACAAAAAGAATCGGCGAATAGGGTGTAGAAGATTTATGTCAAAGTGGGTGATCTAGAAATTGACAGTCAAGTTCCTATAATTGACACAGTTAGGTTAAATACTGGAAATTCAGAAGTTACACTTAAAACCATCATGTTTCCTTATTATTACCCTACATTCTAAACCACATTAGTATATTTTGTGTTCGTTTTTTTTTTAAACACAGAAATTATCAATAACTGATAGGTTATGTCAATTACTAGTGACACTACATATCTGAGTTCTAGAAATTGATGGTGGATTAAAACAGTTATAAAATTAGTCATCAGAAATTCTGTTACTACTAGAAGTATTGTCCACTGATCACACAAAAAGGTTCACGTAAAATTAATAACAAATATTGCATAACATTCATGAAAAAAATTCAAGTACTCAAACCCTCGCGTAGTGGTTCATTACAAGGTTTTTTCGACTCGATAAGGCATTGAACAATCGACATGTGTTTGCGGCCATAATAGAGACCAAAGTTCCTTGTTTTTTGTTTTTCTGGGAAGCCTAATACGTTGTTTAATAAGAGGTGGCAACCTCAGTCCCTTTTCTTGCTTTGTTACTTTATTAAAAGCCTTTAAATCGTGGATTGTCAATTACTGGTACACTGTTAACTACTGGTACCTCTACCCTAGTCTGAATCTGTGTATTAAAATTCCATTCCCATTGATCAAATAATTAATGGAGAAGCACTATACACTCCTGGAAAAAATGATAGGAACTTTTGTGTTTTCAACATAACATTTTTAATAATGAATTTATTTCAACGAAACTATACACACCTGTGCCCACACAGCATTGACACCACTGGTTTCAATTCAGTCAAAATATTTAAAAAATTAGTTGGCCTACAACCAATTTTTGAAAAAAAGGGTGGAAAAAATGATAGGAACTAAATGAATAGTCTGTCCCCCCCCCCCCCCCCCCTGAATATGAAATTCTGAACAAGACATATCTCTGATAAAATAAAACTTGTTCACTAAGTATCTTCAAAATGGGACGTGGTAAACAACTTACCCATTATGAGAGAGGGAAAATCATGTCATATAAAGAACAAGGCATGTCAAAAGCAAAAATTTCTCGTTTGATTGGAAGGCCCAAGCAAGTAATTTCATCTTTCCTGAAAAATCCAGAATCATATGGTACAAAGAAAACGACAGGAAGGCCTAAAGCACTTAGTGATAGAGACCACCGTCGAATTCTTCGCATGGCAAGCAACAAGCAAATTTCTGCCAACTCCATCAAACAGGCGATTGGAACACAGGCTCATCGAAGAACTATTAATAACTATCTCAACCAATGTCCTCATCTCCAACGCCAGAAAATGAAACAGAAACCACCTCTTACCAACCAGCACAGAGTCGATCATCTTCAGCTAGCCAAACAGCATCAAACCTGGACTTTCGAATGGAACTCAGTCATCTTTAGTGATGAAAAAAAGTTCAACCTCGATGGCCCCTATGTTTGGAACTACTATTGGCATGATTTACGAAAGGAAGCAAAGCACTTTTCGAAGTGCATGCAGGGCGGCAGTTCAGTTATGGTTTGGGGGGGGGGGGGGCATTCAGTGCCAGTGGAAAGGTGGAATTAGTGTATGTAGATGGCTGCATGAACAGCGTCAAGTACCAAGAAACGCTTCAGAAGTATCTTATCCCATTTGGACCAATCATCGGAGGCCAAGATTGGATATTTCAGCAGGACAACGCCCCATGTCATGTTTCCAAATCGACTATGGAGTGGTTCAAGACCAAAAACATCAGGGTTATGAAATAGCCTGCAAGAAGTTCAGACCTTAACCCCATCGAAAATCTCTGGGGAATCATGGTTCGGGCCGTTTATAAGAACGGGCGGCAGTTTGAGAATGTCCAGAGTCTCAAACAGGCTGTTCTTGAGGCTTTCCTGCTTGAGTCCTCTTTACCATTCGATTCCTCAGAGCCAGAGAGAGAGAGAGTAATCTCCGAAGCTGTCGAATTAGCCGAGTCACTTGCCAAAGACTGAATTTTTGCTTTTTTCGGCCGGTTGCTGTGATTCTTCTCTTTGTTTTTTTTTTCTTTTTCCCCATCTGAGAAGGCGTTTGAGAATGGGAGGGGAGAGGGTTAGAAATTAACTCGTTATTCCTGCCCATTTAGGCCTGGAATTGGGTCGGCAAGGCCTAACTCCATGTTAGGCCCGTGGCCCTATCTCCTAGCCAGGAAAAAAAAAAAAAAAGATTAGATAAAACACACTTACGAGCACAGAAAGAAATGGGAATCCTTAAGAAAATAATAGTCCAAGTTATCCGCTAATACAAATACTATCGGTAATCCCTCAAAGGAAGCCAAATCAGCTGAACAATACAAGTGTCTGCCTGCTCTCGAAGTAAGCCATGAGATCAATTATCACATATACCAGGTAAAGTTCATCCACATGGCGGTGTGATGTTGCCATATGCAGGAGCAAGGTGTAAGTTCAGAGGGCCTTGCTTTAACCCTAACTACAATAAGCAACTCTTTCTTTGTTAATACTTTTAGGTTCCTGAAAAAAGAAACTTGTGTGTTGAGTTGAAGTATTGTAGGCTTGACTCGAATATTTAATCCTAAGATTTTGTGTACTTTCATTTCTGTGGTGTTTTCTTTTTACCATTTTATCTTAGTTCAGGTTCACTGCTCTTACAAGGAGACTCCATGTACTCTGACTCATAGAATTTGATAAAAAAAAATTCTATGCATAACTTTCACCCAATTAAATACGGTTACGTGTCAATTCGTCGAGCGTCAGTTCGTCGGCGTCAATTCGTCGAGCGTCAATTCGTTGAGAGTGTCAGTTGGTCGCGCGGTTAGTTCGTCGGAGGTCAATTCGTCGAGCGTCATTTCGTTGAGAGTGTCAGTTGGTCGGGCGGTCAATTTGTCGGAGGTCAATTAGTCGAATGTCAATTCGTCGACCTGTCAGTTGGTCGGGCGGTCAATTCGTCGAAAAAACTTTCATAAAATTCATTAACAAAAATAATTTTTGTTACTAATTTATTTACTTGAAAGGTAAACAATAAATACCGTTACTGTTAAAACTCCGTATCTATATACAGCTTTTGTAAGCAATGTGATATAGTAGTCACAATAAATCTAATCTTGTTGACGACATATGCCCCAAACTATTTATACCGCTTCAGTATCTTTCATTTTCAGAATGAAATTAATAACTGTATAAAATTAATTATCGGCCAAATTGAGCACATACAGGAAATTATCTTTTTATTAAGTAAAAATTAAATAATAACATAAATAATAAGCTTGCCGAAACATTTAATATCCTGTGGTCGATTTCCTCAGTTTAACACAAAATTTCACGTCACCTGTTCGCAGACTGGCATATGCACATATTCATAACAACATAATAAATAAATGGTCGAAAAAAAACTTTTAACAAATGGCGTTACTGTTAAAATGTTTATTTAAATACAACTTTTGCATGTAATAATCAACAAACGATAATCTGATAATAAAGGAAATAATACGAAAGGCAGAGGGGGGTGGGGGGGCAAACTAAGAGGTTGTCGA
>JAHWFO010013848.1:6147689-6170608 GCA_023313115.1 Rhysida immarginata
TCGACAACCTCTTAGTTTGCCCCCCCACCCCCCTCTGCCTTTCGTATTATTTCCTTTATTATCAGATTATCGTTTGTTGATTATTACATGCAAAAGTTGTATTTAAATAAACATTTTAACAGTAACGCCATTTGTTAAAAGTTTTTTTTCGACCATTTATTTATTATGTTGTTATGAATATGTGCATATGCCAGTCTGCGAACAGGTGACGTGAAATTTTGTGTTAAACTGAGGAAATCGACCACAGGATATTAAATGTTTCGGCAAGCTTATTATTTATGTTATTATTTAATTTTTACTTAATAAAAAGATAATTTCCTGTATGTGCTCAATTTGGCCGATAATTAATTTTATACAGTTATTAATTTCATTCTGAAAATGAAAGATACTGAAGCGGTATAAATAGTTTGGGGCATATGTCGTCAACAAGATTAGATTTATTGTGGCTACTATATCACATTGCTTACAAAAGCTGTATATATAGATACGGAGTTTTAACAATAACGGTATTTATTGTTTACCTTTCAAGTAAATAAATTAGTAACAAAAATTATTTTCGTTAATGAATTTTATGAAAGTTTTTTCGACGAATTGACCGCCCGACCAACTGACGCTCGACGAATTGATCCTCGACGAACTGACCTGATACCATTACATACTCATGCAAAGCCATTCTCAAAATTTTCCAAGAAAAAAAAATTAATAAATGCAGTTTATGTTGGGATATAAGTTTCTCAAATAGTTCTCTTAAGTTAGAGTATTTGTCAACTGCACACATGAATTTTTTTTCGGGAAAATTTCGGGAAAATGCACTTGAATGGCTTTGCATAGGTACTTAATTGGGTGAAGCTCCTCCTAGGATTTTTTTAAATCAAATTCAATGAATCAGATTACATGGAGTCTCCTTGTTAGTCTAGGCCATTCAGTTTGTTTGATACTTCCACAGTGAAATCCATTGATGAAACACATTTCTTGATATTTGTTTTTTTAGTTGTATGTACAGTGGAGTGCTATTAATCTGAACTAATTGGGACCAACACCTTTAAGGGTCCAAATTTTTGGATTAACCCAAAATTTTGGCAGAGTTAAAGTTTACTGGAACTATTATAAGTTAAGTTGATAAGAGCACGTAAATGCACGCACATCATAGTATGATGATGGGTGGTGAGTAATCCTACTTAGTGCATCAGTTCCTAAGTGATGAGCCATGACACATGTTCAGTCTGTCTTTTCTGTGTACATGTGTACAGTATTTCTAAGCATTATATAGTTTGTCACTGTTTTACATATTACAAACAAAAACTGAAGAAATTACAATTTGGTTATGTATTAATTTTTGTATCAGGATTTTTGTAATAGCAGGACTCCACTGTAACCTATTTCAAACACAGTAGTCGAGAAGTACCGTATTTACTCGAATGTAAGGCGCATGCTGATTTTTGAGACCATTTTTGAAAAAAAAAATTATTCCTCGAATCTTAGGCGCACCAAAAATCAAAATCAACATGTTTTAGTGCAATATATACATATTTTTATTAAACCGTATCAGCAAAATGACCTAAAAAAAGTGCACCTTAGAATCGAGTAAATACGGTAATCTCTTTGCTTGGTGTAGGACTCATTTGGAGTTGGCAAGATAAATAAATATGTTAAATCTGATTGTCATATTTCCAATTATTGAATTTTAACTGTTTTCATGATGTTGACAGAAATTACCCCATAATTATTATTTGAAAAATATTATATGAATCGTGAATTTTTTCTTTGTTAATTACTAACATATCTATTTTTCTTTTGATATACAGCATTTAGGAATGAGTTAGCTTTTTGGATGAACATACAGAACCATCTCATCTGCCCATGTGCATTTTATTTGGTTCCTGCAGCCCTTGCAAGTGATAGATAGTTTTGATATATGAAGAACATGAATTGATACTATCTATGATGACAGGATGAACAAGAATTTACTCATGAAATGAAGTACTGATTATTTTATTGGAAATAGCATTACAATATCAAAGAAAGAAATTCCATCCAATATTTATTATTGAAATGTCATTAATCAGTATTATTATTTTTGAAATAAATATCAGCAGCATGTTTTGATTATTATTTTTATTTTTTTTATTTTATTTTTTTTTAATACTTTATTAGAAATCTCCTTTAGATTTTTCTCTTTTATGTCTACTCATCTCTCATTAATTCTAAATTAAACATTTGCTGCACATTGGTAAACTAACTTTTGTATAATTTGTTTCTTTGTGTGAAATCTGCACTCAATATGTTTTTACATGTATATGTATTTTTGAGCTATCTTTTAGATATTATGTTAGTGAATTTTAAAGAAACTCATAGTTCTGTTCCTCCTATCCCCATCTCTGGTTTAGATGACTTTTTATTTTATTAAAATTGTGAAATTTTTCTATCATAAATATTAGTAACTTTACAAATTTTTATTTTATTTTATTTTTTCTGGATTCTTAACTTGAAATAACACAACATTTTTTTCTGAAAATAGATACAGGTTTTAGAAAATGTTCTTTTAATTATAACTTAAAATTTTTACTCTTAATGTTTTAAATTGGCAATTTAAAAAAAAATATTGAAAAGCACACCAACCACCCAGTAATTTATCTCTACTTTTTTCTTAATATCAATTTTAAAATTTTCTTCTGTATACTTTTCAAAAAAGTAACTTTTATTTTATTTTATACACTTACCACATTCATGATGGGATACCATTCTATTAGGTACTATATATATAGTAATTTTTCTTTGATTTGAAAGGAAATCAAGGAAACCATTGATTTTTTCCTTTCAAGTGAACTGTTTCATTCCAAGAATGTGCATTGACCATGTAATGATAGAAGGGTGATTTATTTTCTTATTTTGATTTTTCTTTTCACTTATTTTTAAAGGTTTTAGGCAGTAATTCATCTTCTCAAGTAATTTATTGTCCATTTATTAGTAGTAAATCATAGAATTGGTAGATTGGTTGCATATTCTGATAACCACTTGGTGCTATTTACAAACTGTAATATTAAATACAAAGGGGAAAGTCGGTGGATTTGATAAAATACGTTAATATTATGAGGGAATTTTTAATGATATATTTTCTTTGATATGAACTTCTGTACAGATTAATTAATCTTACTTAAAAATCCACAAGTTTAGAAGTACTTATAATTTAGGTAGGTTTGCTGTCATTCTCACATTTTTAAATGAATAGCTAGAACTTTTAAATGAAATCTCAAAATTATACTCACTGTCCACAAAAAATGAACTGTGCATTTACATTTGAATTTTCGATTTCAGTTGTTAGATATTGTTAATTTTACTTTGTAACAATTTCAAAACTGAAATTGGAAATTTAATTGGACAGATTGTTTCGTTTTTGATTTCACCATTGTTGATGAAATTTGACGTTGTTTCTCATGCAATTTATTTCATCTTGAAATTCAAGCTGAAATATTTTTGAATTATAATAGAGAATAAGTTTATTTATTTATTTATTTCATCTACGTTATTGAAAAAGTATATGCAGTTTAGTAATTCAGAGATAAAGGTTTCATCACTTTCCTTGTTAATTGTATCAGTTGCTTAGTCTCCTATTATTTCTTTTTTATTATTACTGTACCAGGCCTGTTCTCTTATTTCATGGATTAACCATAAACTTCAAACGAAATAATGTTAAGAAATTAATAAATGAAAATTGGAGATAATTCTCCAAAATAAGGACATGATATAACAATATTTGAAAATATGGAAGGAAAAATTTTGAGACCTGGATTCAAACTACGAACCACAAGTATCACGCTTGACGACGCCACGACCAATTGGGCTACTTTGTTCGAATCCAGGTTGCAGAATTTTTCCTTTCATTTTTTTCAAATAATATCATGAAATAATGCTAACATATTTTAATTTGGCTCAATTTTTTTTTTTCTTTATGATTCAATATAGTTAACAAAGGAAAAAAGCTGAAAAATTTTAATAAAAGATTAATTTAATGTCTAATATCAGCAATCAGTTTATTTCTAAAATAAGCTAAGGATAATTAAAATCTTTAAAATATTGCAGAATTTTTAAATAATTCATAGTATTATTGTAAGGCTAGTTAAAAGCCATGGATGAAAAAATTATCTACAAACGTCATAAGAATGTTATATCACTTATCAAAAGAGATGGGAAATTGAGAATCTGAATGCTTCCTATTATTTGTACAATATTAAAGTTTTTATTTTTTTTTTTAATTTAATTGTATTTAAGAAATCTGTTTGTTTCTCTTGAGTGTTTTGTCTATAGCTTACATCTTCTTTTAATTTATTGTAGGAACATAATTCTGTTTAAATAATTATGAAATATACATCTGAATTTTTTTTTAATCTGTATTTTATGGTTGAAATGCTTTTTGAATACGATCAAAGATAAAATAATTTTCTCTATCCCTTTCATTTTAAGAATTTCATTTCACCGTTTCATCAATCTTGTTTTATCTCTATGTTAATTCATTTATGTATTAATTAATTTGTTTTATTATTATTATTATTATTATTATTATTATAAAAAATGAATGACTACTATTTTTAAAATGAAAAATCAGCTTACACTATCCTCTTTTTATCAGATATTTCTTAAACATTCGTTACTTTTAATTATTAATATATATATTCATTTTAGATCTGTAAATGCTGCCATTAAAGCATAATTATATCTTAGAAAGCATTCCAAAACTGAAGTTAATATTTCATCAGTGCTATAATCCTTAAGTAGGTGACAGTCTTTAAAAATATATAAATGTTATTAAATATTACAAAACTTTTTGCCGACAGTTATTTAGTTCAAAACAAATATGAAGACATTGAAAAAATGAAAAACGTGAAGTATGGCTTGATATACGCAAGTTTTTGTTTTTTTTTAAATTTACTTACAGTACCTGTTTAATTATTCAGTACAGAAATGAATTTTATTAGAAGTGAAAAAATGTTAAACTGAACCTGTACACTGGACCAAATTGCCTTAGAAATCAGTTGATTTTTTTTTCCTTCTTATTTTCTTTTTTTTATGCAGCCTTGTATTTTTATTATTTATTTTTCTTAAATTTTTAGAATGTAAACTAAACCTTAAAATATTTACTTATTTGTAAGCATAAATACATGTTAATAATTGGTTTCATTATTGTTGCTCAGAAGCCACTAAATTGTAAGGTCAATTACAGTAGTGGGGCACGCTCAAATCATTATTAGATTATACAATGGATAGAGGATTCATTTCATCCATTTAATTATTAATGATTGTGAAAAGGTTCAAAATATCATGAGGCAATTAATCTTTTAATATTTTGCACGTTTTAATTTTAAAATTCAATCAAATTTTCCTTTTATAATATTCATTTCAGTATCAATGAAATAAATATATTAAATATATAAAAGCATTGGAAGAATCAATCAATTTCATGTTACATAAAAGTGAGAGTTCTGGGAGTGAGGTTGAATTTTAAAAATACATAGTAAGTTTACCCAAATTTTTCTTAAGGGAACTGATTAAATATTAAAACATTTCAAGAACCATTGGTATTTAGACAAGACATGTTAACATATATGTTTGATTTCTGTGCTGTGCAAACTGAGCCATTGAATTACTTCTATTTCATTATTAATTTGAAAAAGGTGATTGTAAAGCGATCCAATCACATAATTTTTTTAAAGGATATCTTAACAAATATTAAGCACTACCTCAACAAAATTTACCTCTTCCTCTTTTTCTGCTTAGCTTTGTGGAATTGATCATACAAAATTATTTTATCAAGCAGAAATTAAAAATAAAAAAAAATTATCAAGCAGAAAATAAAAAGTTCAAATATAAAATACAATAAATTGATTTAATTTCAGTTAATAGTCCATCTAATAAGCATGAACTAATCTTTCATTTAAAAGCACTTTGTATCATCTAAATCCTGAGCTGGATGGGTTTTTTTCTATTGCATTTATGCTTAGAAGCTCCTTTCAATTTTGGAAATTGTATTTTGGGCAATTGATATATTTAAACTCAAAAATTCCATTGTTTTCCTCTAGGTGGATTTAATTTAACCGTGTCAGTAAGTTCCCGGGTTAAGGACGAGTTGTGTTCCTACAGATAAGAGTTAAATAAATAATAGAAAGCAACATGACTTTAAACATGGCTTTAATACATGGCTAATGTGTTTTGAAGCTTTAGTTTTGAAATGTCTGTCATATTATAAAGTTTTCCAGTTATAGTGCTTCTATCTGTCTGTTAATTATTTTACTTTTATTTAGTAGCAGTACAGGCCTGGACATGTTAGTCTTTATACACATAATTTCATTTTTATTATATTGGCTTAAATTACAAAACACAAGCAATTTTAAAAAATGATGTCACATCGTAAAATTTTTGGAAATTGCAAGGAATATAGCAAATTATGAATTTGATAAAGCCCTAATTGTATTTTCACTGCTGTGAAAAGCTGATTTGATAGTGTGATTTCCTTTCTGAAAATGAAGGAGGTCTTCAGTAACATTAAAATCATTAAATATATAAAGATTGTTCATAGAGGTAAAATCTGACAAACGCACAAACTGACAAAATGGCAACTAATTTTACTTAATAATAAACTTCTAGAATTGATGCTACTGTATATTCAACCAAGACCAGACCAATTTATTTTAAAATTTAAATTTGAAATTAATTTTAACTCGAGGAAAATTTGCACTTTTATATGGTCATTTGTGCTACAAGCCAAAATCGCCATAACCCTGGGCCTTACTGTATTCATAGTAATACTATAATGATGGCTAGCCTTAATATTTACAGTCTAGGACTACAAATCTACACATTACAAATCTTAAAATCATTTTTTATATGATTAAAAAAAAATAATAAAACCTTTTAAATAGTCTCTTGGATCTACCGTACAATATTGTACATAAATAAAAAAGAATTTACAGGACATGTTATAAGGATTACAGAATTCTGCTGACTTAAAGTAGTTGAGGCAATCTTTAATTTGTTTGAATTTTCTAACCTTTAGTTATTAATGTATCAAGTGATACTAATCTAATTACTTTTAACATTCTCAGTGTATTTTCCTGCTGAGTCAAAAAAATTTAGGAAAATCCAGAAGGCTTTCAGATATACAGTCCTGTTTTTTTTGGGTTTTTTTAAAATACTTTAATGGGAGGAACTAATTGTCTTTTTATTGGAAGAATTGACTGAATATAAATATCTGAGGTGATTGAATATTCACTTAATTAAATTTAACACTTTAAGACTAATTATTTTAATGATGAATGGGGCTTAAGTCAGTTTAATTGCTATTAAAATTAAAGTTATGCATGTTATTTTCGTATGTAGTGGCTCACACTGGGTTCATGGCCCTCCAAAAAAGAAAGGAAAAAAACAGTTGTAATACATCCAAGTCATTGTGAATTTAGCTGTAACTTATGTTAGGGTGGAAATTTTCTTTTGCATAATTGGTATTTGATTCGTCCACTTCCCATCCTTACATGTGCTTTCGTGTAGTTCGTTTAAAATATTTGCTTAAAGCATATGGCATTTGAACTGTAAAACACTGCCATGTTTAAATAATTTAATATGATTAACTTTACTTTCATTGAATGCATGCTAAAAAATACATGGGTTTTAGGCCCCATCGAAATTTCATCCTGGTTTTGCTACTGGCTATAAGCCTTGCAGGTTGATTGACAACATTTTGGTTAGCATTGACAAATGATAAGCATTTTTTAAAATCCACAGTAAACCATTTAAAAGTAGGTCTCAATGGAGCACGTGTCTCAGAACTCTGCATAAATGATTAGTTAGGACATGAATGTCATTAACGATATGCCATTTCAGAAAATTGCAATGTATGAAAAGAGCATAATTAATTTAAATTTTTTTCTTTTTAACAAAAGCTGCATTATGTTCTTTAGTCCATGAAGCTTACACTATTCAACTGTTTTGAATTATTCAAGAATAGTGTATACATATTTAGCAAACCCTACTTTGATTTCATCCATTAAATTTAAGACATGAAAAAGTTGTGTATTTTAAGAAAAAAAATCGGAAATTAGAAAGTATATGGAAAAGATAACGAGGGCTTAGTTTTTGAATTGTTTCCATGACATTAGACATGATTTTTATCATGTGATAACATTCCAGCTTTTGTAAATGGTACAAACATTAAAATTTGAAGAAATTTTACATTGATTTGTTGTTGATGATCACTTAACTTATTCTAAGTGAAATCCTTTGTTAAATTTGAAAATTAGCTGTTTTAATTTGTCCTTCATTAATGAAATTATATTCATCCAGCAGTTTAGCATTAAAATTTTAATGAACTTCATATAGGAATGCAGCATCAAAATAAGATTCTTTTGGAATATTGATCTGTTAACTGAATTAATGACAGCAAAAAAAAAAAACAAATACTTTAAACAGATTGCACATATATTTTCCCAGAGAATTTTAGGAGGCTGCTAGTCCCTAGTTGGGTTGTTTTTATTTTTCTCCCCACATTTTTATTATAAAATGGTTGGTGTGCCAGACTTGGTAGAAAGGAGCAGCGCCTAAGTAATTAATACTGGAAATATTTAAGGCTATAAAACAACATGCATGTTTTGTAAATTGAGTGCTTCAAACGGGCTTAACTTTAATAAGCTTATTTAAGTGAAAATTTGGATAGAACTTGTACTTTACTTTCCAGCCATTGTAAAAGCATATAATAATCATTCCGTATAAAGAAAATAAATGAATTTTAATTTACAGACAGACTATATACTGTATAAATGCATATATTTCTATGTACAGACAACCATACAGTATACGTTACATGTAATTGTGTTGTACTGTTTTGTATTTTATTGTATTGGTGTGAGCATATTATAAAATTAGTTGAAATTCAAGATCGATCAATGCATAAGTGAACCAAAAGTTTTGTAAGGGGAAAGGGACAGAGATAAACTTCCTACATTTATCCTATCTTGGGAGGTAAAAGGCAAATGTCCCCTAGCTCAATCCAATCCTGATTGTGTTCCTGGGTCATTTAAAAGTTTTGTAAGAACTTATGGATTTAATTGCCAATGAGTGCACATAATATATTAAAAATATTTACACATGGGTTCTCAATATAATTTCAGCTTACCGTTGATAATTACATGAGAATTTTGATATTAAAAAACGGTGTTAATTTTTGATGATGGTATACCTTTAAAATTAAAAATTAAAACAAAAAAACGATGCCCATTAATAAGATAGCAATTCCTCAAGAAATACGAGCGAGAAAATTTCAATCCACAGCTGCTGTAAGAAATGTGCCTAGTATTTTCTGTGAATTCTCTTGTAGTGTTTAGTAACTGTATCTAAAATATTGAATTCTCTTGAAGTTCATTCATATCATTCGTTAATCTTAATGAAACTTTAAATAATAAATTATTCTATACATTCATGGTTATGTTTTATTGGCCTAAAAGGTGAAAGAATTGTTTCATAATTAGAAAAATGCTGGAAAAAAAAATAATAATTAGAAAAAGAAAAAATTCTTTAAGGTCTTTGTTTCTTGTATATAACGTTTGTAAGTCATAGTATTTTTTCCTTCCCCCCCCCCCCTCCCCCCAGATACTGGGTGGAGCAAAAAAAGGTGTTAGAAAGTTTTTGTCTACTACAGCATAATCTGAGAGGTTATAGATTCTTGTTATCTTTCTTATGCTGTAACAGGCATCCTGAAATTTAATGCAGAAAGTTTTCAAAGTGATTTCCATCTGCTGCAATCAGTGAGTAGAGCCTTGAACTGAATTCCGTGGTGACTCTCTGAAGAACATCATTTTCGACTTCACGAATCTCTGGAATTTGTTGTACGAAGATCACCGTGCAACGGTCATTTGTGTGGTGTTGTCTTGGACCAAATGTTCTGTTGAATAAGCATCTCATCACAGCATTACTTCCAGAATTTTCGTAAAATTTCTTTACGATAAACACATGCTGTTCCAACATTAGTGCTTCCATTCTGAAATGTAATTAGAGACATTAGTGAGTGAGCTATAGAATGTTCATAACTACGATAAAACACTATCATGAGGAAAATCATTTATGGTGTACAATTAAACCACAGTAGACAAAAACTTTCTAACACCTTTTTTGTGCCACCCAGTAATAACTGCATCAAGAGGTAATGGATCAATGTAATTGTAATGAAATCTTTTCATGATTGTAAACAATCCAGTCTTTGACTTGGATATTGTAAGCACTATTTATAAAATACTTAAGATTTTTATGCAAGAAAGAATATTAACTTAATGTATATGAAGAAATTCAATTTTTTATTTTCTACTTATATCCTGTTTATATTCTGTTACATTTTTCTAAGGGCCAATAGTAAGCGTTCTATCATTCCCATACACAAGATTAGGCCATGCATGTATGGATAAAACTCAAACTTTTGTTTAAGTTTGTATCTTGGTGACTAGATTCCTTGAAGTTTTCTTTAATTTCAATACTTTTTAGTAAGGAATAAAATAGCATTTTGTTAGGAATAGTTATGTTGTCTTCCAAAGAAATTCCTCAAATCATATTGGGAAGGGGTTCTTTATAAAGATACTTTTTTGTGTATTAGGTAATAAACGTAAAAAATAGAACTATTTTCAATATTTTCTTTTAAGTACAATAAAAGAATCATATATTTATAATCACAATCATTAATGCATAATCAAGAAATAAACTATTTCTTATGTGTATGATTGAACATTTGTGTGAGTAAGGCTATGAAGGGAGACTTATAAGAATGAATCTTTTATACCTTGGATTCCCTATGGTTGAAAAATAAAATTTCCCTACGACTGAATAACCTATATTTGCAAAGTTTGAGGAAGGAGTAATTACTTTATCTATTATATACATTATTTTCTAGTTATATTGTGAAAATTAGATACCAAAAAAACTTTAAATAAATTTCAAAGTAACTTTTTTATAGGTTTGGATAAATTCACTCAAATATTCATTTAATAGTTGAAATAAATATTTAACATATATTTATTGATTTGATGAATACATTGTATTAATTGGCTCATTGTATTACTCATGATCTGCCCATAATATTTTGTTAAGATGTTAAGTCAGTTTATAAAGTGTATTGGTGAAATGCAAGAGGGAATATCATATAATGAGTCATGAAACTTTATATTAGAGGTAAGGGATGAAAGAACTGATCACAAATACAGGCTTAATAAAAGTTTGTAAGCACAGACAGATTGCCAACTACTTTTCTGGTTGTATTTCTGGTTGCACTTGATGATTTATGTTTTTAATGGACATTTTTTCATTAATATTTACAAAAAAAAAAAAATATTGGGTTTAATGTGAATTTTTTCCTAGCATCTGTTTTTCAGTAGGTATTTTCTTCATGCCATTGTGTTTCATATTCCTTTTTATTTTCATCCAGGAAAAGAAATCTAAGATTTATTTTTTATATTTGAAACCAATTGTACTGTATACTGTTAATAAAATAATTTACCTCATCATTATAATGTATATTTTGTGATCTGGAAAAGGCAATTTTGTAATGTTTTTAAGTATCTTTGTGTGCAGCAGTTTTAATACAGTAAATTTTGATTTTCGTTTTTTGATGTTAATATTTTATTTGGAATATATTCATTGTTGATAATGTAGGTGAATTATTTTCGTTGAATAATAAGTTAGAATGTTATTTTTCAGTATTATAAACAAGACATTTTTCTGTCTTATATATTTGAAGCAAAGTGGCCACAATTGTCATTTACTTTGAAATTTGGAACTTGGTACTTGTATTTAATTTAATTTAATTTAATTTGAAAAATTATAAAATTTGGATTTGTTTTTATATATTTAATCAGATGCAAGTGTGTGAAGATGATTTTATTTTTAATATTTCATATATAAATTTTAATATTGTTATTTAACATAAAGTTTTTGCCTGTTAATTTTCAAAATTTGCTTCTGCTTAAATCAACATCGATTCTGTATAATGTGTTTGATTCAATAATTAATGATTTGTTTACATTTGTAACATACTTTTAAATTATTAGCAAAAACAGGGTTCAAATACAATAGACATTTGTGGGTTTTTAATAATCAAAGCAAGATCATTAAAAAAAAAACTTACTATTTCAGGTGCTAACGAAGTTTTATCCCACATAAAATTCATAAAAAATTTTTTAACAAGTCTGCATTGATAAATTATTAACTTGATATTTTGATTTGTTTGAAATGTGTTATTACTGATGAACTTGCAAAAAAAAAAAAAAAAAAAAAAAAAAAAAACGAGAACATTTTATAGATGACATGCAAATGTTATTTTTGTAAACTGTTGTAAAAAGATTTTTTTGTATAAAAATGCTTAAAATTTTTATTTAAATGATGGAAAAAAACATAATAACTGGATATTGTTTGTTTTTCTTTTATCATAAAATATCTTCTTTTGTAATTAAATTATCATTAAACTTGTTTAAAATAATATATCATTTGTGAATAGGAATTTTTTTTATAAGCAGTATTTATAAAGTAATTTTGATTTTACAAATTAACAAAGAAATTGATACATTTGCCAGATTACAAATTAATATGAAAAATTAGATGTATGGTGAGTTTAATTAACATAGTATAAAAATTGCCATATTGTCCGGACTATAAGTCTCACTTTATTAAACATTTTTACTCCTGCAGGATCCTTTGACTTATACAAGGGGCGGTATAAAGTCAACATGAAAGAACGATCTCTTTTGAAATGTGTGGTCCACTGGGAAGCGACATCCTCGAGCGCTGGAGGATACAAAGCAGCGTTTAGTTCAATACCGCTAAACACTGTCAGAGCGTCGAAAGCTACATGGCACAGCACGTCGGAAAATTGAAGGTTCTTGCATTCGAAGGGGAACAAAGTGTTAGTTCATAGTGATAAGCCACTAGAAAAATTGTCCAGGTCAGCCTGACAGATTCAAAAGCTCGGAAGCTTATCACTGCTCGCACCTCCAATTTTCAGACAGGCTGTGTCAAGTAGAGCACTATAACATGAGTCATAACATGAGTTATAGATTGCTTTTTGCCACAACAATGGCGCCTAGGCAGGAGTTGTCGCTACTCTCTACTTGTACATGGTCGGGACACATTAATATGACCACCTCTCTTCGAACATGTTGGAACGTCCCATGGTATGCAGATGAAAAATCATTGCATATCATTAAAAGCTGACAACAGCAGACTTGTAGTAGCATCCGTTAACACAGCAATTGTCGCCATCATGGGCAGAGCATGTGACCTGTTGGACCTCCAAAAGGGGATGATCATTGGCTACCAGGCCAGGGGGGGGGGCAGCATTTCAGAAACTGCCATCTTTGTGAACTGCTCTAGGGCTGCCGTTGTGAAGGTGTACTGCGACTGGACGAACGAGACAGTTTCGAGCAACCGAAGAGGTAACTGTGGGGCCCACGAGCCATCGATCCTAGAGGCGAGCATCGCTTACGACGCCTGGCTAAGACCAATCGACGTGCCACTGTTGAGCAACTGACACAGCAAATGAACAGTGGGGCCACTAGGTGTGTCAACACCAAGACCGTGTGTCAACACTCTTGAGGTTGGGGCTCCGGAGCAGGCGTATGGTAACAGCACCCATGTTGACGCCTGTGCATCACCGAAAACGCCTCCAGTTCGCAATGGACTATCGCCATTGGACCTTGGCCGAGTGGCAAAGGATTGCTTTCTCTGACGAGTCGCGGTTTCTGGTGAACGGAGTGCACGGACGATGGAGAATTCGCCGGGAAGCATCTGAGAACAGGCATCCCGACACCATCGTTGGCAGACGACAGGCTGGTGGGGGAGGTGTGACTGTCTGGGAGATGTTTTCGTGGTATGGTCAGAGTCCACTGATATCGCTGGAGGGTACACCTGAATGCTGTTCGTTACCTGACGATCGTCGTAGCCAGGTACACCCCTTCATGTCGCCAGTGTGTCCTCAGGGTGATGGCACCTTTCAACAGGACAATGCTCTCTGCCATATTGCCAAAATTGTCCACGACTGGTTCGAGGAGCATGAGGATGAATTCAAGCTACTCCCATGGCCACCAAACTCCCCGGACCTCAACCCAATTGAACATTTGTGGGACCATCTCGATCGCCATGTCCGCAAGCTGGACCCTCCACCACACACGGTGATGGAATTACGGGATGCACTGATCGCCGAATGGTCCCAGATACCTGCAACTACCTTCCGAGGACTTATTGACTCTCTGCCACGTCGACTAGCTGCTGTGCTTGTTGCCTAAGGTGGATATTCCAAATACTAGCAGGTGGTCATAATAATGTGTCCCGATCCTGTATAAGTAGTGCTCTAGTGCCATGTTGCTTTCAACGCTCTGTCGGCGTTTAGCGGCACTGCACCAAAAGAGGTTTGGTATCTTCCAGCACTTAAGGGGTGTCACTTCCCAGTGGCACCACACATTTTCAAAAGCTATTGTTCTTTCATGTTGATTGTAATGACTTTATGACCACTGCTCATATACGGCAAATGCGACATATATATTATCACTAGTTTTCTTGAATTTTTGCTAGTCCTATTTACATAGAGGAGCGACTTTGATCTGGAAAATGCGGTATTGTGTACAAGAAATATTTCCTAAAAGTATACAAACAGGAGTATATGCAGAAGCCTTAGTTCTTGGAAATTTAATTTTGTTTTTGGAAGTGTACTATTTGTATAATTTGAATTTCATGCAAACCCTCATAAATAGGTTACTGAAATTTCTATTGTTATGAAAGCACATAAGAGTGCAAATGTTTTGTAATGATAAATAAAGGATGCACTTTTTTCTTGCAAGCAGGAGAGGTATCGTTTGGGTCGTGAAGGAATGTGGAGGGGGTAATTTCTCAAAAGATCAAAGGATGCCGACACTTTTTCTTTTGTTCTCTGCCTGCTCTGGAATGCGCTAGGGTCCCCTGGGACCCTGTCCCTCGATTTGTACCCCGGGGCTATTTGGGCAGGTGTGTCTCTGCTTTTCTTTGGCATTACTTTTCTTGGTTCTACTCTGGCCCTCTGGTGTGGTTTTTGGGGGTTGGTCCTTTCGGGTGTGGTCTTTGTTTTAGGTCGTGTTCCTTGTTTCGGGTGTGGTACTTGTTTTGAGTGTTGGTCCTGTTATGGGTGTGGTCCTTTTTCGGGATTGGTCATTATTGGTTGTTGGTCTTTTGGGTGTGGTTTTATTTACCTTTGATTTTGAGGTTCCTGTTTGATCACTTTTCCAATTGTGGGTGGGGTCACACATCTGGCTGATGATATTTTCTTGATTGATCGCGTGATGGCAGCCAAGTTCAGGTGGCCTAAGGCTGAAAATAAAATTAATTTCATAATTCTTGGTTGTACCGTGGCCTACGTGATAGATAAAGGCCTGCTCATTCGTCTTCTCTACAATGGTAGCAAATGAAATAAGTCAGGTTGGGCTTTCCTGCATTAGTATGTGCTTCCTACTGGCGACACCTAGAGGGAATTTAGAGTATTAACATTTCACATATTACGTCAGGGCTTTAGCACATACGACATTTATGGGAGTTGGGATCTATTCTCAGATTTACTCAACTTTAATAATAATAATAATAATAATAATAATAACAATAATAATAATTAAAATTTATTATAATATTTGATGAAATATACAAAGAAAATCTGGCATTTACAGAAGCCATTATTGGCTTATATTGGAAAGTCGAGTTTACAAATAAAATACTTAAAAAATAAATATACAAAATTTGAAAATTCGTAAAAAGAAGTTTTTTACAAGATAAAATTACAAGGTGTTCCGATTATTATGTACGTGTACATTAAATTGTATGTACTTGTATTTTTATCCTGTAATAAAGGTTTTTTAATAATAATTATTTATATTGTATTTTTTTTAAAGCGCTTATCCTTTTTTTTATTGTTTTCTGCATTGTTTAATTTTTATTAATAATGTCTAACAAAGGACAAGTTCATGAAAAAAAAACGCCAAATTGGCAACGTTGCTTGAGGACTTGCGCCACGGCCACCTAAGTCCTAAAACCACCGTGCTTGTGCTTTCTAGAAGGCCGTACTTGTGCTTCCTACTGGAGACCTCTACTGACAGAAAGACATAACAGTTCGCTTTTTGCCGGTAGAGGTCTCCAGTAGAAAGCATTTTCAGCCAAGGTCTATAAAAGAAGGTCAGGACACGATCCCACAATTCTTTGCGCCAGCGGCCATTTTGGTTCTAAACTACAATGCAGTTACACAGTAATCGAATAGCCTCCAATGAAATTAATGATTCCAAACTAATTACAGTGCATATATCTTAAATAAGAAAAAATGTAAAAGGGAAATTTTAAAATATACGATTGGACTCTTTAACTTAAAAGCTGATATTTGCATGGAAACATGATATCACTGAATCAGTAATATTTATGTATCTGTCAGTCAGATTATACATTTTCTCAGAGGATTTTAATGAAAAATATGCATGCAAAACAATGCATGGAAGTATGAGTTCTTTTATGAGAATCTCTGCAAATACAGGAGAATAAACGCATAAATTTTCCCTTCTCAAATTTCACCAACTCTTCACTGTTTTCCAAATTTTATTTTATTTTTATAATTTATTGTAAAATTGCAAATTTTATTATTTATTGCAAATTTTTATGTTTATTGTAAAATTTTCAGTATATATAATTTATTGAAAAATTTATGTTTATATGAAAATTTTAGTGAGATGAAAATATGACCCGAGACCTAATTAAAACTAGTTTTAAGAGATCCTGTGTATTTAATTAAAAAGATTAAAACTCATCTGCAAGACTTTATTTTTCGACACTTCATAAAAACTTTTAATAATAATTTCAAAAATTTTAAAAACTTCAACAATTTAAAAAAAATAAACTAAGTGCGTCGTGAGTGCAAAAGCAGACAGAAACTTGACTCCGACGCTTACATTCAACATCTTCAGCTAAATTTTCGGGCATAGCCAAAGGCATTCTGTAATTATGCTAAATCCAAGAGAACCAATGCGCCTACAATAACTTTCATAAAGAAAAATTACAATGACATTCTAATAAGATTTCAAAATGAAATATAAATTTCTTAATAAATTTTAAATTTTGGCTTAATAACAGTTTTAACATTAATGGCCTAATAACAATTTTGACATACAGCCTGAAAATTATTTGAACATAATTTTGGTAAGATTAAATTTACAATTTTCAGTTTCTGGTTGAAAACAGAATTTGTCATAACCTAAATTATGTCATAATTTCCAGGCCTAATTTATTAACATAATTTAAATTAAGACACGTGAAGTTATGTTTTCAACGCCAAACTGAAAATTGTAAATTTAATCTTATCAAAATTATGTTTAAATAATTATAAGGCTATATGTCAAAATAGTCATTAGGCCAAAATTTAAAAATTGTTGGTAAATTATGAAATTTTAATTTATTTGGAAATCTTATTAAGCAGTGATTTTGTGAATTTTCTTGATTTTTTTTATTGATTTCTTAAAGTTTTTAAAATTCATGAAATTATTCAATTAACTCGCTTCAACGAATCATTGGATTCTACTTTTAATAACTTTAAAATATTTTAATTCTTCCTGTTTCTTGAGCTGAAGTTTTTAAATGCTATATTTTACAAATATTTATAACAACTTCCACTTCAATGTCTCATTTTGGTTGTTTAATTAATTTTTTTTTGTACGAAAATCGCCTATATTTAACATGAAAATTGTATAGGAAACGCCACATTTAGAACCAAAATGGCGGCTCCATTTTCGTGTCCTGACCTTCTTTTATAGACCTTGCTTTCAGCAGCTGCCCCTGATACACGATTTCATAGCGAATGAGCAGGCCTTTATCTATCACGTAGGCCACGGTTGTACCCAGTGTGACAGACAAGGGAGGTCCTGATGCTCTCAGCAAAACACACGTGATTTTGTATCACAATATATACAGCTCCGGCTCGACCTTATAAACAACATATGGAGAGGTATGGTTGCCGTACTGGCATCCTCAATTTGATTGCCTAATTACTAATTAACTATTGTTTCTTAAGCAACCAAATTTTTTCCAAGCCCTTTTGCAGTTTCTTCTAAATAAAACTACTTCTGTTTCAAGGCATATTTGTTTTTTAATTTTCAGCTAATTGCTATATTGTTTCAATTGGATGCACATGTTTGGTCAAATATTCCTGTTTTCCACCCAAAGTCAGCCAAATGGGCAGATATCCAGTTCCATGCACATGTTTGGTCAAATATTCCTGTTTTCCACTCAAAGTTACCCAAATGGGTGGATATCCAGTTCCATGCACACGTTTCTTCAAATTTTCCTGTTTTTCACCCAAAGTGTGCATCTGAGTAATGACTAAAGCTGGCTAAAAGGGGGGGAACTGAACTCGCATATACAGGTTTATAAATAAATACAGATGTGTTCTTTACATAGCTTAATTTAAATTTTGGTCATGGATGAAGCATTTTCTAACCCCACTAATCAAGCTGGATTTGGTGGTGTGAAAGGTTTAGCTAAAAAAACCAAATCCTTCTGAAAAAGAGACACGTGAATGGTTACGGGGTGTGAGAGCTTATACACTGCATAAACCGGTTCGACATTATTACCCTCGTAATAGCATGCGTGTATATGTTCCATTTGAGCAATTTCAAGTGGACTTGTTCGTTCTAACCAGTCTGTCAAAACAGAACGACGGATATAAATTTCTACTTACCTGCATCGGTGTTTTCTGGAGCTATGTATGGGTCGTTCCCCTAAAAATGAAGTCGGGACTCGAACTTCAGAAGGCCTTTCAAAAAATTTTCACAGATGGCAACGTTCCTGTAAAAGCAAACAGCGATAAAGGGAAGGAGTTTTTAAACAAGTGTGACACTTGGCTAAAAAAAAATGTTCACCTCCTCTTTTATACTTTGGGCGCCATTGTACATGGACACCCACTTTTTTCCATTTCTATTTAGTTCCACGTTGTGGTGCCATTGTGACACTTTACCATATCTTGCCCCATATCATGGCTAGCTCAATCTCGGGCAAATCCCAATAACAAATTCCACCAATATCAACAGCCAAAGTGTCGGGTTCGGAAAATTAAAGTTTATCTTAAATTTTTTTAAAGGTGCTTAAGCGTGAAATATTTCAAAAGAAATAAGTAGGCAAAGTGTTAAAGTCGTAACAAAATCAATCTTTATTTCAAGAAAAATATTTATTTATTGGAGAAAAGTAAAAGAATGCAGAAAATCATAACTTCTAATGATTAACTACCAAAAAAAAAATTGACTATATCAAAAATTCAAGATAAAAAAAAAATGCAGTTGCTTGTCTAAATTATGATAATCAATAAAAAGATTATAATATTCTTATTTAAAATGCTAACTCTAAACCATCTCAATATTATCAAAGTTTCCAATATGTTTTGTGCTCAAGTGACCACTCTGAATGGGTCTCACCAAAACCTTAATATTATATCTATCAATAAACTCGGAATTCAAAAGGTAATTCTATATTTCTAACATATATCAAATTCAAATAAATTCTATCACTTACAGAACAATTGCCAGTCTGAAGTCTTATATCCACAATAGTAATATCACACCACAATAAACTCATAATTTTTATCCAAAGGGCACTATTACACTGCACTGATTTTCTCACATTAAAACACACAAATTCCAGTAGAAAAACCAAACGCTGTACCACGAGAGAGGAATTCGGATCGATCTCCCTATGAGTTCGTAGATTCTCTCAAAATGTCTAAGGAGAGTTCGACAAATTCCTACACTCAATCCAATGTAGTTGATGCGTCGCTTGAAGAATCTCAGTTGCCTTCTCAAATCGTGTTGACTCACACTGAATCCTTCTCTATGCTTGAAATGTGTATTACTCCTCTTAGAAGTCTCTTTACTCTCACAGACTGTAGAATTGCTGACTCTTAAAATTTACCTTTGTCGATATTTGAATCTCATTATCCTTCTAGTTCGGGGAATCTTTGCATATCATCTGCATCTCAGTAGGTATACAATTAGGGGAATCTCTGCATAACATCTACATCTCAGTAGGTATCCAAATTATATGCCCATCACTCAAATTGTTAATCAGTGGGGAATTTCCAAAATACTTTAAAATAACTCAGGAGAAATTCTCCCTACATTGCCATCTAGGCTGTCCATTATCATTCTTTATGTATGTGGCGAGATCTTTGAAAAAAATGCAAGGAGAAGAGGTGTTCCACACATTGTTTACCACACATGTAAATGTAGATTCATTTACAGTATAACAAATCAGGGCTCCCCTCCCCAACATTAAATTCAACCCTGTGAGTTCTGCTGTCCAGTCGGAGCTCTATGCTCCGCCAGCTACAACAGAATCACATGATGACTGACTCCGTAGAAGCTCAGAAATCATCTCACCACCCCTCCTTGGTCAGAGCAAGCCTTTATAATCTCACAATTTCCGGCCTCACTTTCACCAAGAAAATTTAAATGAAAATTTCTCAAAATCATGTTTACTCAACAATTAAACTTTATTTCTCGACTTCATAAAAGACACACCCCATTAATTGATGAATAATGTCACCTCATCAACTATGCAAATGACCAAAATTATTATAAGTCACAAAAAGTCACAAAGATCGCTATTTCCGTTCTACATTGACATCCCCTCTACCTAACAACTCATTGACAAAATCTTATTTATTTATATTCAAAAAACACTAATAACTCAATTGTAGACCTCATTACAAAAGAAACACTAAAAGTCAACTCAACTATAGGCTAATCACAAATAAATAACCTATATCTCAAAAGACCATCACAAAAGCAATTCAAAAGAATCCACAAAAATTCACTTCTGTGAATCAACAAGTTTAAATATTCAAAACAAACACGTGAAACGTCACACAAGCATGTTCAAGACTATTTTAAAGAGCTCAACATCGATTTCTTTGCCACAGAATCAGATTTGAAAGCTGTTACGATCGAACGATTCAACCGTACGTTAAAAACGAGTATGTTTAAGTTTTTACATTTACCAACTGTTACGCGCCTTTTCTGAGTAACATTTTTTTTTTTTTTCTAATTATTTATTTTGTGCGTATTATTTTTTTATTTGTGATTTTTTTTCCCTTTTGCTAAGCCTATTTTTTTGTTCATGTGTTTTTGTAACAATGATTGTATTTTTGTTCATTTATTTTTTTTTTTTTTTAGCGTTCTTTCCTCGTGTGCGTGCCTTCGTGCCTCGTTTTGTTGGTATTGTTGCGCGCGTGTTGTTTTTTTTTGGCCTTGGTGTTGTTTGGTGTTCTTGGCAGTTTTTTCGGTCGGCGGCTCAACTAGCTACTTGGGCGCAGTGAAATCGCCTGTTGGGAGCCGACGTATCCTCGCCTTTGGATTAATTTTGAGAATGGAAATTGTAATATTATTCTTTGTTTTTTTACGTGCTTCGTACTGTCTGGTGTCGACAGTTTTTTTTTTTATCGGGTGCCGAGATGACTAGCCCCGATCGTTGAATTTTGCCTTTATTCTTTTTGCCTATCAGTGGCTTTGCTTCGAGTTCCCCGGCTTCCTTTTCACGAGTGTGCCGTGAGCGCCCGACGTCATCATGGGTTCGGCCGTGGCTACCTGCTTCATCATTTCTCCGTCCCCGAATGGATTGGAACCGGATTCCATCATTCTACATCGGATGTCCTCTTCGCTCTGCCATGATGTCGTGCTCTGAATTTGACTCGGTTTTTTTTTTTTTTCCTTCTTCCTCGCCGATGTCGCCTTTTTCGCCTCCGAGGCATCCTGTCACAGGTTTGGTTTAGGTTAAGCTTACCCTTTATTTCTCACTAACATTCATTTAACCCGCTTTACTTTTCACTCCTATTATTAGTGTGTAGTTCTTTTAGATTTACCCTTCCCTGGGTTCGCTTGCCTTCTCCTTTTCTGCTTGGTTTTTCCTTATTTTCATTTCAGGTGCCTCGGCCTTTCTTCAGTTTCTGTTTTGTTTTCTTCAAGTCTTTCGTCTGACTGCTGTTTCCGGACTCACCTTTCCTGGACCGTCCGCCGTCGGGGTTCGTTCTGTGGTGGCTTCTGGCGTCGCAGTCAAAAATTTCTACTTCTGTGTGTGCTCTTGTTTGCCGTGCATCTCGTCTCCTCTCCCGATCATCTTTCAACTTTTTTTATTACCAAGAATTTTTGCGATTTGTGCTGGACTTTCTTTTATGTATCATATATCTTATTTTTTTGTATGTTTTTTGTTTAGTGATTCTATTTTTTTTTTGTGTTTGTAATTAAAGCTTACAATTGTTCTTGGTAACTTTTTGCCTAGTTTTTTCTTTCCCTTTTACCCTTGCTTACTTACTTTTAGTCACTCCTCCCCCTGGCTGTGCGTGCCATACATTGGCACGCTACACAACAAACATAGGTACATCGACGTCTTACCTGACCTTGTGTTAAGCTACAACAACCGCAACCACAGAGCCCTGTGTATGGCGCCAGCTGATGTCAACGAACGAAATGCCCCAGCTCTATGGCTAAAACAACAGAGTTATTATACATCAGCACCACAAACAAATCCAAGGTTACAAATTGGAGATTCCATACGTATTTCGAAAGTGAAAAACATATTCGTTAAAGGCTATCTTCCGAACTGGACTGAGGTGTTTGAGGTTTCAAAAATCATTTATAGAAAACCTTTAATTTCAAAAATTAAAGATTACGATGGTAGTGAGATCTCAGGTGTATTCTACGATCAGGAGTTACAAAAGGTGAAAAAGCCTGAAGTTTTTAACATTGAACAGATTATCCGCTGGCGCACGAGGCGCGGTATTCGCGAAGCTTTTGTGAAATGGCAAGGTTACCCTTGTGATATTCCAACAAGAAGTTTTGTTGGACGTTAAATTAATTATA
>JAHWFO010013848.1:6175608-6192672 GCA_023313115.1 Rhysida immarginata
TATCCGATTGAGCTCATATTCGCACCATATGTTCGTTAGGTTCAGAGTAAGGTTTATATGTCTCCAAAGGGAGGGAGTGGGGGTAAATATATCTTGGCTTATGTTTGTTTGTTTCCTCAAGAGATGGCGCAAGGGATACGACATTAAAATTTCATCAAACAAACAGACCGAGCAACGCCGGGCATATCACCTAGTAGTTATGTATGCAAGACATGTTTATTAAGACATGTAAATGAATTTCAAGACTGATCATTTTGTAAACTTCATTAACAAAAATATTTTGAGGACACACGACTTACATGCATAAATCGAGGACCACCCTCTTATAAAATATAATATTCTTCGGCCTTTCTAATTTCCTGACCATAATTTAAAGTTTCGCGTAATGGCCGTCAGCATACAGCTGGAAGGGTCTTCCTCCTCTGAGAATCAGTGAGAAGGCGTCGGAAATTTTAACAATACATATAATTCTTGTCCTTTGTGCTTTACTTAGAATTGATAGTTATTAGAATTTAACATTTTCTTGAAAAGCTTTAAAAATGAGCAGTAAATGAAAATAATGGAGAGTTAGCAGACTATTGAGAAACAGTGGAAAGGCGGCAGAGAAAGCAGCCCCTTCACTCGATGCTGTATCGATTTTTCCAGCACACTGCTTCAACTAAATAAGTGGTGAGTGACCCTGTGGCCGTCGATGCAAATGTGTCAACAGAAGAAACTGCGACTGCCAGATCACACCAAGTGATGAATGCACCAGTTTTACTTCAAGACCTCGAGAGCAGAGTGTGAATTGCAACAGTTTACCAATTAGAAAAATTGATGGAGAAATTCCGCGACCTGGATTCGAACCAGGAACCTCGACTGTCATGGTCGACGCCTCTATCAACTGGGCTATCACAGCCATGTTGTCACTAAGTGTCTTAAAGACAACCAAGTTGTCAAGAAGGAAAGCCCAGTGGGAGGTGGGCACCCGGTTCACAGATCGTGAATTTCTCCTATCCAAACCATCAGAAAGTTTGATGAACACACAATAAAAAATAAAAAAATAAAATGGAGCAAACATCAAACATCAGGTAAAGACTACTTGGTTGTCTTTAAGACACTTAGTGACAGCATGGCTGTTCAGGTGTCTGCGATAGCCCAATTCATGGTTTCTTAATTGAAGAGGTTATGACACTCGTAACTGTTCCAATGCTATCGGCGCGAACCAGAAGATGTATCGGAAGTAGATGGCGAACGAGCAATCTGTGCTTCATTTATTAAATTTTTATGAATCATTTTGAATCATTTATTTAAGATAAAAAGATTAAAATGTATAACTAGCTGTGGCTTAAAATAAACATCGATAACTTATGCTTTATATGTTGAATTCTATTGTATATCTGATTATTTAAAGCATACTTCGATGTTTCGCCATCTGATGGACAAAATAATAGCGGGATCGCGTTTAAACGGGAGTGTCATAAGTTATGACTCATAACCTTTTCAATTAAGAAACCATGGCCTAATTAGTAGATGTGTCGACCATGACAGTCGAGGTTCCTGGTTCGAATCCAAGTCGCAGAATTTTTCCATCCATTTTTCTAATTAATATCATTTACCTGATGCTTGCAGTTTGCTCCAGTTTAATTTCTTTATTTCCTAACAGTTTATCAATTGTTGGAATTGCAGTGTACACAGACACAAACGATCATATACATCCAAGAAGGGAATTTTGGAATTGTTGAATTTTTAGATAAACAAATGAATTTTTAAAGGTCAGGTCACACAAAGTTACAGCCATAGTCAGGGCTGAAAAAACGTCAGATCAAACTATTGTTTCATTTTCATTGTATTTCCTCCCACTTTCGTAGCCATACACATTATTCCACACATTGTTTCTCCGGCACTATGGTAAACTCGCTCAGCTATACACAACATTCCAACACGAACCGTGGAGAACTATTAGAGGGCCATCCATTAGGAACACATTTAAAAAAAATTTTTTTCGGTTTTTCTATATGAATTTTTACTGTTTTAATGTGTTAATTTTTACTGTATATTCCCATTCAGATATTGCAAACTTTCATCAAAAAAAGAGCCCGAGCAACGCCGGGTATATCAGCTAGTCTATTATAGAGAGTGTCCCATAATGAGTGAACGAAGAATTTGGTAAATGGTAGTATGGGCGATTCTAAGCAAAAAAAAAAAAAAAAATGCTGCCACCAAGATCAACAAGTTAATAATTCAGGCTCTCTAACATCTAGGATGATAAAATTGGAGGAATAATAGGGTTCATAAATCTGTGTATACCGTTAAAGTTTGATCGAATTCCAATTAGTAGTTTCCGAGTTACGCATTCAACATCGTAACACGTGCTCACTTGTGAGTACTAACCAGCACGTGTTACGATATTGAATGCGTAAATCGGAAACTTCTCGTTGGAATTCGATCAAGTTTTAACGGTATACACAGTTTATGTACCATATTATTCCCCTAAATTTTATCATCCCAAATGTTATAGAACCTGAGTTCTTAACTTGCTGATCTTGGTGGCGGCATTTTTACTTTGCTCATTCTCAGTTATCGTTCAGATTCGGACCCATGTTCGTATGTTTAGAATCATACAATAATTTACCAAATTTTCGTTCACACATTAAGGGACACTCTGTATAATATCCTACCTGTTATTATTCCAAGAAATAAATAAGTAAGTGTCTGGACAGGAGAAGTCGGGAAATCGTCGAACTCAAACTGACGAGGGAGCAATGTGGCGTCCGACCTAGCCGTATCCAAAATACGTTTGCTTTGCAGACCTCGAAATAGCGTATGATAGAATTACTGTACACAGAAAGTCTTTAGATGTTGAGCCGCTACTTCTCGTATGGAAAGGTCTCAGTTACGTTGACATGGCCACGGGATATGGCTGATTTTCCTAGACAGTTACTTTTTTCTAAGCCTGTGGATGAGAGACTAAAAGGGTCGGCCTAAAACAGATGGTTAGACTGCATGGAGATTCTGAGTTCGATTAGATTGATTATAATCATTGAGGCTTGATGGCTTAAGCTGCTCCCGCGGCCTTAATGGATAAGCGGATTTGAAAAGTAAGCTAGCTCTTAATAAAGATACACAATAAAAAAATTTAAAAAAAAAATCGTTTCTTACCATTTTCCATATATTTTGTGATCAAAAGTTTCCGGACTCTATGGCGTTGAAATACCTCCCTTTGCTTTTGAAGTGACAATACAATCCATTATAAAAATTTTTCAAACTTCGAATCTCATTTAATTTATATTCAGTATAGGGATTTGGGACACCTCTTCAGATTTTCTTCATTTATACATATTTGTAGCACAGATAATATTTTTAAAAAAATTAAGCATACACTTTTACTTTAAGAAGTGCACTAGAAAGTAAAAAATTTTTTTTTTGGTGCCTCTCATTTAAAAAACATTACTAAATATTAAATAATTTAGTATGATCTAAATTACTAAATAAGTGATCATTATAGTATAAAAACACGACAAGAAAAAAAAAATCATATTTAGCAAATTAAATTTAATATTAAACTTTTACATTGTTTTAATTTTATGAATTTCTATTTAAATAAATTATTAAATTATTAATATTTAATGCACTGTTTAAAGTAAAAGTTTGTGCCTATAAAAAAAGTTTTTTTTTAATATTTATATTATGCACAAAAAATCGAGGTGTTTGTATTTGGAAGATACCAAACCGCTGTTACCAAGTGTGGATATAGGGAGGGGCAACTACAGTGTTATATTTACTCCTTCTCCCCCCTTTAACCGGGCTTCTCCTATCAGCACCTGTGCGCCCAATTGTTACTGCGCATGCTCAGTTATAAGATACAATATCTGGCGGTTATATTTAAACTCATTTTGATTCTTCACGATGGAAGACAACGGACCTGCTTTTTGGCGTTTCCAGAATAATTTTCTTAGTAAGTTTGGCCATTTTTATCCTTTATAATGAATGCTGAAATAAGTTCTTTTTAAATTTAAATTATTTCATAGATGTAAATTTGTTTATCTAATTAAAGTTTCGTTTGCATTCTTCTATAATTAATTCAGAGATGTAAATTCGTTCTCGCGTTCGTGGTAGCCCTAATGACCGTTATTTTTGGGTATAATGTTTTAAAATGAGTAAAACATTAATATTTATTAGGAGCTTGAATACTACTTTACTTATTATTTATCCATATAAATTTGCTTAAAGCTTCCAGTTTATGAGGCTAATTTCGTATTAATCCTTAACTTCGTATGATTGATAAACGTAGTTCTGGAATGTTCTTTATCATTAATATAAGAAATGTTTCTTTATATTTCAGTTAACAAATTTTAAGTTTTAATACTTAATATCTTACCGCAGTTCAGTTTATTCTGTAATTATAATTTAGAATATTTTTTTTTTCCTATTTCGAATTTTTTTTCTTCTATCACCACAAAGTTAATTCTTATTAAAGCTGGTCATTTCCACGGAACCTCTTTTCGGTATATTTTTCATTTGTTGAGCTTATACGTTAACAAAAACTCATTAAAACACGTCACGTGTTAGCCATTAAGTACAAGTTCTAAAGTCCGGACACTTAGGCACCAGTGTTTGACACAAATTAGAACCCGGCGGTTTATTCTTCTAGATATCTAATAGCGATATTAATGTAAGAAGTACTCTCTTAATTTACGTGCCTATGTTAATAATCATAATTTACTTAGGGAACGACTTGGTGATTTCTGGGCGGCCTATTCCCAACTAACTGTCCGACAGATGGCGAAACTGGCAGTATCAAAAACAGGTAATAAAATGGGTGCCGCTGTTTTTCAATGTAAATAGTTTACTTGCAAACTCCAAAATTACAGAATGATGGAGAAATTACAAAATTGGAGAAAATTGAATGTTAAGAACTGTTAAATGAGTTCAGCCTTAATAGCAAGTACGATGACGTTCAAATGCAGCATCATTTTGGCATATTCACCAGTTTTAAGCTCTCGTTAACTATTACTATTAATATTAAGATTATGATAACACGTTCCATCTATTTATTACGCCCCTTACTCGACATTTTAATTCAAAACTTAATTTGGGAAGCTTATAAGTGTGTAATCTTTAAAATTTTATTTTTTAGGTGTGTCAACTTTTATGTACCAAGAACTGGTGGATCTGGTCCCGTGCCAATAACTCATGGATCCGCTAATATTCTTTTTCCCGTTAGACTTAGAAATTCATGAGATGATGGAATATGCCTTCTTATACAAAAGATACGTATAGATTATTCTTTCTTCCTTATTTTTTTCTTGTATGAGAACCATGTTTCCCACTCAGGACAACAAAATTACGGTAGACACTCAAACACTTAGCGATAGGGAAACCGTAATGCCCCCGTCCTAACTCCCCATCAAACACAAAAATCAATTCAACACATATGTGGAAATATGGTTCTAAAATTTTGTTTGACTTTGTTGTATCATTAGCCTAGTTGGGGATAATTTATCTTTAATCTTTAAGCACAGACAACCACAAAGTAATTTTAGTTCTTGCTTATTATGGGCGGGGGTTTAATTTTAATTTCTGTAACTGGGAGCTTGAAAATTTTAGATTTTAGATTTTTTTTTTTGCTTTTGTTTTCAGCTGAATGAGGTTTTAACTCCCAATTTAAAATCTAGTTGAGGAAAACTTAAATTGATTAGATATTTAATTTTAAATTTAAATACTACAATTTTTAATATTAAATTTTTATTCTAAAAATTAAATTTAAAAAAATTCAATTTCTTAATATTGCAAAAAAAAAATATTAACTTTTGCGAGAGCTTTCATTAAAATTTAACTGTAAGAATAACTGAAAATTTCTTTCGTATTTGATCAAGTAAACTCAGCATAAATTCAAAATTATTACAGAAGATTTTTAGTGATAATTAGCAAAATTAGTTAAAATTAGCATTTCCTGGGTGGCGAGTTCGAATTTGATGGAGTGACGAGACGATTGTGACGATGTGTGTGGCATTGAGCTGTGATGACAACATAGCAGAAGAGGAACTACGATGGAATGGGTATCTGGTTGGTTTTAGGGAAATGGTAATGGTTTAGCTCTAGGAAAATCATCCAGGCAGGTACCCCAACGAGGGATTCATAAGGTGTAATAGTTAAATTTTGGGACATTCGTGGTTGTCTGTGCTGTGATTACCAAGTAGTTACTAAATTGCATTTGAACCTTAATTAGAATGTAGGTCAATTAAAAAAAAATATTAAATTTTGGGATAATTCTCGTTCAGCTCCCCCCCCCCCCCCATCAAAAATTCAGATTTTATTTTTCAAGGCTTGTTGATAAGTTTATTTGCAACTGATTTAATTCGGTAAAGATATGGATCTGTAGGAGTGTTTTTAACGTTAAAGGGGAATGTTTGGTAATCGCAAATATAGTAGATAGTTTAGCTTAAATTTAGGTAGGGAAAGGCGGACCACTTTCCCTCCACGTGGGACCCTCAGTAGTCCGAAGAGGACAGCAGCGCACGAAGATAGGTTTTTTTTAACACTTAAAGGAGGGGGAAAGATCTCGCTATCCCTTTATATTGAAAGTGGGTGTCGACGGTCTTTCAGGGTATGAACTTTTCAGGTACAGAAGACAACGTTTTGGCTGCTGAAGACGACGAAACTACACAAATACACATACACACACTATGACATGCACTTACTTTTAGTTAGTTTTAAGTAGTTTTAGATTTAAGTAATATGCATAATACGAATTTAAACAGTTATAAATTCCTCCCTGTCCCCATAGCTTTAAAAATATTTCACATTCTAAAAATACTCACTTAAAATCTTATGCTTTTAACTTAAAATTTAGCGGTTGCTGTCTGTCTCGGTAATGAGGAAATCGAGGCGGACAGCAAACACAGGATAACACTTAGCTATTACTGCTTAGAAACTATGGCTCGGTGATGAGTGAACCGTGTCAAAGCAGTAAACACAGGACCGCAACTTTCTGTAGACACGTCAATTAGCGTGTTCTACTGCACACCCTTGATGTTGGTGTGAATCCCTAAGATGATTTGGTTTCATTCCAACAGCCCTTGCACCATGCCTTCTCAGGCGGTATGCATTCTGGCTGCATACTGGTGCTGACCCATCTCTTTCTCTATCTCGATTGCCCCTTACTAATCATGGCTGGCCTACCAAATAAAATCTGACGTCGGATATCTACGTAAGAGCCCATACGACCCGACTGTCCTTGAACGGTGACCAACCAATAAAAACATTGTTAGGGTTGTTAGGTAAAAGCGTTATAAGCGTAAATTACTAACTTTGTTTTCTTCCTCATGGTGCAAGGCAAGGGTTACACACTATTTTGAGGTATCTACTTACCAACTTGTAAGTGTTGGTATAAGCGATCTTTAGTTTGTAAACATTGTGCGTACAGTTTGGTTCCTGCGTGTAAAGGGAAGCTTGCTGTCCGGCAATCTGTGTTTTTAGTTTTAAGATCTGTGTATAGCTTTTAAGATTCGCAATGGTGAGTAATAGAACATTTAATAGAAATAATCTAAATTTATATTTGTATATTAGGACTAAGTTAATGTTTAAATATTTTTAAGCCTATTCTATTTTTTTTTAATTAAATAAATTCTGATACTTTTTTCCGAATTTTGCAGGTTAAAAATTTGAGTTTGGATGAATACGAGGTTCCAATCTGTTCCTGCGGGAGCATTTATTCCCAATACGTCTAAATCCTTTCCTTAAACACAAAGTTTGGTTTAACCTATTGTGTATGCATAAAGAAAACGTGAAATTTTTCAAACACTACACAATTGATAAATGCCGTTACATTTGACAGCTTTAAATTATGAAGCAAATGGGATTGGTTTTTGAAGTGAAACTTCTTATGCGGCGACAACGACTTGGGGAGTATGAAATGCTTAGAATGAAACTTTTTTTTTTGTATTTTTAGTTTATACAAACCACTCCAGACACTTTTTTGTCTAATATTTTTTGATTTATATATTTAATGAATTTTCCTAATTGGATCACGTTTTCTTTATGCAGCACCTTTATGAAATATCTTAAATTAATGTTTGTTTTTCTCTTTAATCTTAGAGGAACCGACCCAACTTTCGTTTCAAAGCCCAAGATAAAAGATGCCGTCTTAAGATTGCAAGCATTTGTTATATTTAGGAAAATATAATTTGATTTTGATTTCATTAAGTTTTTAGTGTATTTGCTTCATTTCAGAAGTCGTAATAAAATGAGGACGCATGAAGTTAATTTCTGTGGTGTCGAATAAATTGCAGTCTTCCCGGCTTCGAAAATTTAAGTGTTAATTGTGGTCCGTGTTTCTCAGCAGTTTATATTTGTGGCTTAGCTGAATGTGAAAAACTTACGGAAAGCTGGATAAAAATCATCACAGGAGATTCGTGCGTGTATGTGTGTGTGTTTTATCAACTTTCCGTCGCTAGTGAACTTTCTTGTACATCGGAAATTGCTCATATTGATTTGACTTCGAATTCATCGTATTAAGTCCTCTAATTTCTTCAGCTTCCAACGTCGAAATCACGACTTTGCTTGGATCGTGGTGCTTCTTTGTTCACTCCTTACCAGGCCCCTTCCTCTTTCATTGGTCTCTGTACACTCCTTACCAGACCCCCTTCCTCCTTCATTGCTCCAAGTGAATTTGTGAAATAGCATTTTGAAAATTGTGATATCACTTGGGAAAGATGTTCTTTTTGCTCTGTAGAGGATACAGAGCTGTTTTTTTTTGGTTTTTTTTCAGAAGTCTTAATAAAGATGACGATTCATGAAGTTCATTTTTTGTGTCGAATAAACTGCAGTTTTCTAATTCGAAACTTCAAAGGATCTAAAATTGTGTCAGTGTTTTCTGCAGTTTGTGAAGGATACTGCTACGCAAACTGGATCAAAATCAATCTTCTACTCAACTTGCCATTGAGAGTGAACCATGATAGCTTTGATCTGCTTCGAATTCGTGATACATGATCTAAATTCGTTCGATGACTGACGATGTTGTCAAAGAAGAATAATAATGACTTTCTGAACTGTTAATTGTCAATGAGAAATCTTTCTAAGTAGTTTTGAAAATTATGACCCAACTTAAGGAAATGAGTTTGTTGTATGAGAAAAGGGTTATGGGATCAAATGTTGTGTTTGCTATTGTATAAAATTTTTATTTGTAGGTAGGGATGAAACTTTGCTTGGATCGTGGTGCGTCACTTTCAAGTAAAGAAGTTGGTTGTAAATTTCATGTTCTTGGACAACAGAATATGATAATGAAAGAAACATGCAGTACAGTTCAATTCATAATGGAAGCACATCGTGTTCGATTCAACTATTTTCCGAACTGGAAGAATCAAAATTATCGTTAAACATCTGTTGTAGTTTCAGCTTTAACCTTCTGGATGCCACTTGACCAAAAGTACTCTATTTGGCTGAATATATTACTTGACCTCAAAACCAATACTTCTGAATTTGTTCCTGTGCAGTCTCTTATGTGAAGAGACAGTGAACAATATAATTTTTTTAACTTTTGTAGACTTTATAGTTTTATATTATTTAAGTATTTGGCGCCTTTTAAGTCTGTTTTCTGTGTGTGTGTGTGTGTGTATGTGTGTGTCCGTCTCTGTGAGCTCATGGGATTATAACCAATTAATGTTTCTACGAAGGGACTTAAATTTTTTACTCCATTTCAAGGAAAAGGGAATCTATGCATAAAGAAGCAAATTTGCTTAATTTCCCTATTTAACAACCCCCCCCCCCACTAACCTAACACTCTTTGATTTGCTTCATTGTGTTATCAATTATGGTGATAAGTTTTAGATAATAGATTTGACGTATTTTATTTTTACGGTAGTTGATCAGTTAGTAGGCTAAGGAAAATTTTATTTTACTTTAAACATCTGCCACTACTTTTCCACAAGTTATTCTAGGTAAACATTTTGCTGCAAGTGGGAAGAAATGTTACAAGCCACTGCACCCAAGGATATTGAGTACTAGTTTAAAAAGATCTATTTTTTTTTTTAAGTCAAAAGCTAAAGAAGTGTTTAGTAATTATAACCGCTCAGATCTGATTCCCTTAACAATACGTTAATGTGCGGCTTCGTTAGATTTTTTTTCCAGATGTAAATCTAAGTGATGTTATTGAATAGCGAATCTATTTGGATGGAATTTTTCTTTCCGGTAAGTATAAATGTTTTTTTCCTCAAAGCTACGCTCGAGATTTTAAAGTAAATGTCACTTTATATCATTAACCTTTTCAAATTAAAACTGTTTTAATCTTTGTATAAGATGAGGACAGCATTTTTTTCTCATTAAACAACGGAACTTAAAAGCTCTTAGAAAACTTGAATTATTCTCTTCAAATCCTTCCAACGAGACGCTTCTATGGAAACATGTTGGCACTTCAACCGAAAACTCAGACGGACTTCAGCGCTGCAATGTGAAACGGTGGAGGAACCAAAACGTAAAAATTTTTTTAATTCTTTGTAAAGTTAATCTTGTACTGTATTGCTTTTCATTTTATTTTATATTAGATGACATTTCCATGTACAGTATAATATACTGTCCTTATCCGATAAGTTAAACCTCGATCTTGAAAGGCTAGGATTATTCTATTGCTAAAATGGGTGGCAAAAGGATGAAAAAATCTGGTGTAGTGCAGGGAAGTACTACACTATATAAAGAGATTTGAAAGACAAGCTACTCCAAAACAAACAAAAGTTTGTGTTTATTAGTCCAAACACTAACGTAGAGGGAAAAAAAACGTATTCGATATAAAATAAATTAATAATAATAATAATAACAATAACGGTCGGTTAAATAACTTAATTTTAATTTTTTAAACTTAACTCTTTAAATAGTATAATACTTCCTTGCACTACATCAGATTTTTTTTCATCCTCTTGCCTCCCATTTTAGCAATAGAATAATCCTAGCCCTTCAAGGTCGAGGTTTAACTTATCGGATGAGGACAGTACATGTATCTGATTATGTAAAATAATATTTTTTAAAACATAACACGCACAATAATGTATGTACTATTTTTCAATTAGACAACGCAACTATTATTTTGAGGTTTTTTTTTGTTTTTAAGTGATAAGAAACTGGTCGTCTCATCTTTTTGTTAATAAACTAAAATGGGAGCATATTGGCAACTTGAAATTGGACAACTCTAGATATAATCTATGCTGTAACGAGAAGCAATGAGGAATCTGCACAATAATCTATCCTGTCACGGAATTTATGTGGAATACAAGGTAAAAATCAAAGGTAAGCTGTGATTGCTATACAATCGCTCATGCTTGCATTTTCTACAGAGTTTATTTCGCCGTAATTAAAGATAGTTCTAAACTAAGAAATTCTTATTTGCCTGTTTAGAAATATCTAATGTTTTAATATTTTATACAGTTCACTGCCTCGGAAGATATTCAACATTACCCATTACATACTCTCATGAATTCGTCAGGTGAAATTCGGATGTAGCCTTCTGCAGTTGTAAGCACTAAGAATTGGTTCGTCATTTGGTAATTTCAGAATGAATATGCTTCTTAATTTTAATCTTAAAAGTAAGTGTTCGGCTTTGGCTAATTGTTCTCATTTACTTATTGTCAGTTCCAATAATCTCAATATCACATTTCTTACAATCTTGTATCATTTTTATTATTTTTCTATTGAAGTTTTTTAACTTGATTATTCCAGATTTGGACTGCAACCCAAGATTCATAAAAGACAACAGCATAAGATCCAAATATTAATTTTATTAAAGAATAACTGATCAATGTTCTTTGAGGGTTTTAATTAAATGCCTTACCTCAGATGTTTAAATATAAATGAAAATAATTAAGTTTATGGTTATTACTGTACGTCCTTGCTCTTTAATTAATCGCGTAACTTGCACTTTTTAAAAGGGTTTAATGCTGAATAAGAAGATGAGAATTTTAATTCGTAACTTTATAGCATTTTTGCGAGTATTGAATTTATAGGATTGAGAAGCTTAGTGGTTTTAGATTGACTTCTAAGGATCAGGCAGGCTTTAGGTATGCAGTTTTTAGATTTGGTTTCCGCTTTGTTTGAAATTTTCAAATGTAGTTCAGTTGAGTCTTGTAATTTGGTCGAATTCACTAACATTTTAATTCTTGGGTTAGTTTCAGTTGAACATGTAGTTTCTCTGGCTCTTATTCAGCATTAAAAACTTTGAATTCAGAAATTTATTTTCACGTAACTAAAGAGTAAGGAATTTAATTTTCAGGATGTAATTCCAAATTTTAAGTATTTCCATCGCCCAATCTATTGTTACCTCCGTTAATGTCTTAAATCTGTTAGCGTTTCTTATTTTAGATAAAATTCATCACTGTTAATAATGCATAATAAACATAATTTTGAGATATTTAAAATTTTGTATTCATCAATCAGTTTGTTTGGGAAATCAATGGCACTGCTGTGGATTTTGTAAAACTGCTACCATTCACTTCAAATAAAAATATAGCTAGTTTGTTAAAAATTCTAATAAAAGTATTATTTGGAAATAAATTATATTCGGTAATGTATATCATGCTACAGGAATTGAATTATTTTAAGAGGCATGTTCGGAAATTATGTATTATTAGGCTATTAAAAAAGAATTTTTTAAAAAATATTTATTTTTGTTAGTTCTATCTTAAACTTTATATTGTTTTCACTACTTTTGAGCTATTTATAACTGGATATGCCAGTTTATATTTCTTCGTCATGGAGAGCCGCAAGTGAAAACTGCCACTACTATTCAGGTTAGTGTCCATATGTCTGGTCATATCGCCTCATGGTCTGAATCCGTACGTGGAGATGATAGCCCTCATTGCAGCGGGGATATTTGCAAGGTACGTAATATGCCGAGCACGCCTCTTAGTGCTTTTCTTTCATTGCTTTTAGATGTAAAAAGTGACTACAACAGTTTACCCTAACTAAATTTAAACTTTATATTTTCTGAATTATAAAGCATTCAATTACCTACGTATAACAATCAAACTAAATATTGAGAAGACGTAAAAATTTTAAGACTCTCTAAATTAAATATAGATTTTTTTTTTAAATTTGAATGTTTTAAAATAAGTTCTTATTAAAATTAGAAATTGGATTAAATAGGCCTTCGATTATTAGGCCTTTGATGCCTTTATTTCAGAAGATTATATAATTTTGTTTAATGCTTAATTTGTCAGTTGTCCCTAAACTTCTGGCAAGGTATTGTTACGTAATTAACGACAATGTCAAACTTAAAGCGTTGTACAGAACTAGACCGATAAGAGCATTTCGCAGATTTCCTGAGGTTGTTCGAAAAAGTTAAGCTGCTGTGGCAGCTATCCGCACGAAAATTGGATAGCCTCTTAATCGGTACAATTTATACGTGATTTGTATGTGAATTAGTTACGGGGATACGTATTCAATGCAATGAACGGTTCAATACATTCATAATTGGTTAAAGAACTCCGACCACGATAAGATAATAACAAAGTTGAGGACCGACTCTACAATTACCATTTCTAAATTTTTGAATAATAAGTTGGAACGAAATGCTCATCAAGTGAAACAGCAATATTGCCATTCTGATTACATTGGCTAATCGTGAGAATGTAATGAAGACTTCAAACAAATTGGGGTTGTCATTCTCCTTACCGGTAGATCTGTTTGAATTGGAAATAAAATAAAATCTAGTGAACATTCCAAGGAGGAGCGAGCGAGGCAAGATAGAACCGTCTTGAGTGCGCGAGGCATTCGTTCTGAGGCGTCTTTGAGCATCGACAAAAACCGACTCGCGAGGCTGCTCGCTCAGTCAGTACCCGGCTTATGGAGTTTTGATTGCGTTTGAGCAATTTGTGACGTCAGAGTTTGACTGTTGACGTCAGAATTTAAAGAATTCTATTTGAAGTAGAGCGAATCCACCCGCTACTACTCGTAAAATTTTGATGCCATAACTTTTGAAAGGATTATCTAGAGGCTTGAAATTTTCTACACACGTAGGCCCTCTACAGAGGACGGTGAGAAAAATATAGCGAATCCTCTTGGGTGGCGCGGAGCCCTTCAGGGGCCATTTGTATGAATTTCATGTTTCCTTTTTTATCTTTTGAACAAAGAGGGCAAAAAGCCTGAAATTTCGTAAACTTTTAGTGCGGTTCTAAAAAAATAAAACCAATATACAAGAAAAGAGATATAAGCCCCACCGGAGGTCCCGAAGCCCCAAATACAATTGAAGCGATAAGATTTGAACAGAACGACCTAGGAACCTGAAATTTTGTATATTTATAGTGTTGTACTAAAAAAATATAGCAAATATACAAGAAATGTGATGTAGGCCTATGCGGCCCGCGAGAAGACCCCGAGGCCTCAAATAAAAATCAAGTTATAACTTCTGAACGGAAAGGTCTAGAAACCTGAAGTTGTGTATATTTTTAGTTTGGTACTAAAAAATATAGCCAATAGAGAAGGAAGCTGATATAAGCCTCTTGAACCCAGCTAGGGGCCTCGAGGCATCAAATACAATTGAATCTATAACGTTTGAACGGAAAGGCCTAGGAACCTGAAATTTTGTATATTCATAGTGTGGTACTAAAAATATATTGCAAATATACAAAAAAAAGTAATATAGGACCCAGCAGAGCCCCACAGGCTCCAAACACAAGCGACAACTTTTAAACGAAAAGGTCTAGAAATCTGAAATTTTGTTTATTTATAGAAAATTACTTAAAAAATTACCTAATATACACTAAAAACTGGTATAAGACTCTTGGGTCTCGACAGGGGCCCTGAGCTCCCAGTCACAAATCAAGCTATAACTTTTGAACCGGAAGTCCAGAAATCTGAATTCTTGCATATTTATGGTTGTTACTTAAAATTTTAGCTCTTATACACTAAAACTTATATAGTCGTCTGGGGCCCTGGCAGGAGCCCTAAACACAAACAGAGCTATAATGTTTGAACCGAATAGGCTTAGAAATCTGAAAATTTGTATACTTATAGCAGTTTACTATATAAAAAATTTAGCTAAAATACACAAAAAACTGGTATAAGGCTCTTAGGTCTCCACAGGGGCCCTGAAGCCCAAATCACCAATAACCTCTAACATTTGAATAATAAAAAGGCCTAAGAACTTGAAGTTTTATATTTTTACAGTGCGTTACTTAAAAAATTATAGGCAATATACAAGGAGACTGGTATAGGCCTCGGGGCCGCTGGCGGCCTCAAATACAATTGAAACTATAAAATTTGAACGGAAAGGCCTACGGTCCTAAAATTTTGTTTAATCATAGTGAGATATTTAAAAATTTAGCTAATCTATATTAAAAATTCTATAAGTCTCTTGGCAGGGAAGTTTCGGCCTCAATCTCAAATCAAGCTATAAATTTAAAACCAGAAGTCCAGAAACCTGAAATGTTTTATATTTATAATGTGTTGCTTAAAATTTTAGCTGTTACACACTAAAATTGATATAGTCCTCTGAGGCCTCGGCAGGGGCCGCGAGGCTCCAAATACAAATCAAGCTATAACTTTTGTAAGAACCTGAAATTTTTTATTTGCGCCCCTCCACTTATTATAGTCACGAACCACTACTGCTCGCAACATTTTGATGCTAAAACCCTTTTATCGTTGGATAACGATGCCTTAACTAATTTTTTAAACATAATAATAGAGAGAGGTTGTTGGACGCGATTTGACTACCAAATGCAGACGTTGTTAGAAAGTTTAAAGCTTAGAGTTATAAGAAAGCTTAGAGATAATAGTAAGAATTATCTGGATTGTTGAAGTTCTTAAATTGATTTCTCAGAGAATCTATAACATCTCTTGCTTTTCTTCGCTCAGCATTCTATGCAGTTTAACTTTTAAAATATATGGGAAACTGGGGTTTATTGGGAGAGTTTTAAGCATAAGATACATTAGTATAATAATCAAATCGGCAAGAGTACAGACATGCAGTCGATATAAACAATTATTACATCATTGTTACTACAACTAAGTAATTTTAAACAAAAAAATGTTAACAGTAATGTTTAAGCAGACAAAATTAAGGTGTATAAGATTGTTGTGTAAATAATAATAAAAATTTAATACGAGGGTTGTTACTTCCTTGTTGCCTCCATGACTGTTACTTCTTTATTTGTTAACCGATTTTCAAAATTTTAATTGTACCTGACACTTACATTTGTCCTCTACTTCGACGTAGTCCACATCTCTTTCCACGCATTGCGTCAACGCATGGCTAATCGGGTGAACCGTCGGATAGGAATGGCATCTTTTACCTCATCGTCAGAACGCAACTCATGTCCCTTGAGGTGCTCTTTCTTCTTTGGGAAGTGGTGAAAGTCGCAAGGTGCAAAGTCTTTCATCATTGAACTGTAGGCGCTGCAATACCTATGGCGTGTGGCGAACGTGTGCGGGCGGGCGTTATCGTGCTGCAGAAGAGGGTCCAAAGCTGCCATTCAATCCTGATGTCGACAACAAACCCGAATATCCTCTACGACGGGTTCACCCGACTAGTCACGCATTGGCGCAGTGCGTGAAAGGGATGGGGACTATGTCGAAAAGTGCAATACATAGAGGACAAAGGCAAGTATCAGGCACAGAATAAGAAATAAAGGTATACTGTGGTATAAGGTACAAAAAGAATTTTGAAAATCGGTTTACAAATAAAAAAGTTACAGCCGTGGAGGCATTACTTTTCGACCAACCTCGTATTATTAATATTTAAAATTGTATTACTCAATAATTTCTCCAGACAATCAAATATGATTTTTCAACTTTTTCAGAGAACAAGAGACTTTCGCCCTAGAGCCCCCCTCTTAACAATCCAAATGCTTCCTATGGGGAGGTATTACTCAAACTTCCACACAAAAGAGCAGATTTTTTCCTTTATCTTGTCTCATCAGAGGTATAAGATTTCTAAAATTGCGAAAACTGGAGTTTTCTTAACATTGGAAAGGTAGGTAGGGTAGGGTAATAAATAATTTCCAGAAACCAGATTTCTACATTATGAATGGCCTTATTTATTATTTTATGTTACTTAATATAATCACAATATAGGTGAAATTCGAATCATCATTTTTTTTT
>JAHWFO010013848.1:6192682-6222306 GCA_023313115.1 Rhysida immarginata
ATTCCGTTCTTCATTTTCAAGTTTGCTGCCAAAATGCCCTCAAAAATGCCCACCTCCGTTCTTTCCGTACTAAGACTAACTTTGAAACAGGCTAGTCTTTAAGGAAAACCCGCCAACACAATGAGCCATTGCAAGCAAAATTAGAACCTCTGTTGCATCGGTAAAGCGTATTATTCGTCAAGATTTGAAATTAGAACGCCATCATAAGGCCCTAGTCTACGCTTTGTTGCCAAGACACATTGCAGAGAGGCGAACCAACAGAAGAAAACTGTATGAACGCGATTTGGCAGGCGACAAATGGAAGAACATAGTCGCCGTGGATGAGGCTTGGGTCTATTTATCGAGAGATGGCAAGGCACGGGCATTTTTTTTTTATTTTTATCGACAACAGGGTGATACGACTCGATCTGACTGGGTGCGTCAATCTAAGGAGAGTTTTCCGAAAGGATTCATATTGGTTGCAGGGTAAAGCTACAACGGATGTCTGACTATCAAAAAGGTGGGATCTAAAGCAAAGATAAATACTGCTTACTATCAGGAAAAGTCTTGGAACACTTATATAAAACGATATCTCACGGTTATATAGCCTTAGGGCGAAGGACGTGTACACAAAGCATCCACCGCAGTGCTAAATGGACTGCCCAGTACTACGATTAAGATGATACAGGAAACTGGGATTAAGTGATCCCATTCTCAGACATCCAATGTCAAGTTACCCGATGCCTCTCCCATGGATTTGTGCGGATTCGGTCTCTTTAAAAGAGCTCTTCATATAAAACGTCCGAGAAAGGTTTTTTGGATTATGGAAAGCCTGTCAAGAACAGTGGAACAGAATCGACCTCGCTGTTCTCCGTAAAAGCCTCGTAAAAGTGACTGCTAGAAGAAAGGGCCTTCACATAGAGCACAATGGGTGGTGAAGAAATGGGTTGCAGTTGATCTACAGTAAGTGTATTCTCGTCACCATAAACATGAAACGACGTTCCGTATACATGTGGGAGAAAGTACAGAGTGTTTACTAAACATATGGCAAAAATTCAAGGGGTGATTCTTTGGGTTATTTTAAGAATCTTTTATCCTTTGATGATTTTCGGAATGCCGATTTGTTTCGAAGATCAAAGTTTTTCGACAAAAATAATATTGATATCTTTTAACAACAAATGGATGTTGAACCTCACTTATTGTCTGCTCGATCCCCGCACTTAAATCCCTTGTATTTTGTTCTGTGAGGCCATTTGAAGTCGTTAGTTTACACTACTCCAGTAGAAAATAGAAGATTTGAGAAATCGGATAGTTGATTGGTGTAATGCGATACGAAATAACCCTGGTGCTTTTTAAAGAGGAGAAGATTGGATTCATGCAACTTAGCTCGTGGTAGTCATTTTCAGCAGTTTTTGTAGATAAGAAACATTACATGTAATATTAGGTAATAAAAGTTTACCGTGTTCTTAAATCATCACTGTCCCATTACGCAAGGGCTCCTAGCCCATTTCTCTTGTACCATGACGAAGGCGGGATTAAATGCCGAAACTAGTTGGTTTTCAAAATACGTTGATTATTATAACTTTACCGGAAATGATTTAGCTTTCATGACAAATGAAAAGGGATCTCAACTGCACATATTTCCAAGTACGAGGCGTGTTTTATAAGTAAGTACCGTTTTGATATAAAAAAACAAGGACGATTTTTAAACACTTTAATTTTTATAAGAAAACCTGGATCTTAATCTACTTTTTCAATATAATTTCCACTTATATTAAAGCACTCATCGTATCGTGCGAACGGCTTCTAATAATCTCAATTATTAGTGAAAATAAGCTGCAACGGTTTCTTCCTCCCATCTTATAAAATGCTTGTAATTGCTCATCAAGAAGGGTGATGTGAATGGAAGGATACTTTCTCTCATGAACGTCTGCCAGACGTTCATGCCCATTAAAATCCTAATTAGTATTGGAGACTTCACCAATTAAGGATATCAAAGCATTACTTTAAGCTTCTGACAAAGACGTAGTTTACAAAATGTTTACAGAAAGAAGTTAAGAAAAAAATTTGTTGTGATGCTATCTGTTAGAAACCCTGTAAAACTCTGTCTGGGAAAATAAATATTTCGTTTCTTATTTCCTTAATAAGTGAAAAATTATACTGCTCAAAATATAATTAGCGAACCAAGGAAAAATCACATGCTAACTTTTATGCAATATTATCCCGATTCTTTGTGCTATCGCATATCCAAGATCCATATCTGTAAGCCAAAACAGAGCCTTTTGAGGGAGATAACTGACCTCTAAGTTGCGTGATCATGAAGAATGCTGCATATCTGTATGGGTGATTTTCGGGGCATATTCACAATTTCTCACCAAGGAATTAGAGCACTGGTGAAATAACATACAACATTCCAGTAGCGTTAAGATGGCTGCTCTATATAGAATTTGTACCAAAGAGGAACAACGTTCTAACTTAATTTTTTTTTAACAGTGCAGGGGTGAAATCCATTAAAATTTTGCGAGTGCCCATCAAAAATTGTGATGTAAGTGGCTACTCGCGAGAAGAAATTTGTTGCATCATTCTTTTGTTTTCGACTCGCTAATTCTCTTTTTCCAAGTTTCGATTAGAAATCACGTGGTTGGTTTGCATTATATCGTCAAAAACGCTTGCTTCCCTAATAACGTTGAGTTATACACTATACACTGACAAGGAGAGGGCCCCAACGAACAATCGAGTTTTTTGATGCCCTTTGGTAGGATGGTAGTCTGATATGTCCTTTTCGTAAAACCAAGTCCGCAGCCTCCAACTTGGCCTTATTTTCGAGAAAATCCCTTTTAAAGTCTGTGTTAAATAACTAGTGTAAACTGTACCTTGGCAGTCATCACAACTGCGGCAGCCGAACAGGTAACGTCGTGGCGTACGAGCTATAAGATCTCGGCATCATGGGACTCGAGTTCGAATTCATCTCTCATGCCCTTCTGTTATCCTTTACCAGTCGTGACAGTCTCTGTTCTGTCCGATCATCAACCATCCGCGGGCGGCCACAACGCGAACGTTCAGACCCCGTCTTCCGGCTAACCGTCCAGTCTTTAAATACTTTAACGACGGCTGCTCTTGAGCACCCCACGAATGCTGCTGTTTCGCTGATACTTGCTCCATAACTCCGAGCACCTACAATCATCCCGCGTTCGAAGGCTGTTATATTGCGTCGTTTACCCATAGTTGAAGAATGGAACACGTCTACTGTTGACGACGACACTCAGCTTCCCTTTTTATATTGGTCCGGCCCGCTAGCAACATTGTGGCGACGTCCGTGCGCGCATTTGCATAAACATGTTAGGTGGTTATAATAATATGCTCACTCAGTGTATATAGAGTGTTAACAAATATGTGGGAACCCTTGGAGAAATGATAGAGGACCTAAAACAAAACAATAAATGTCATATAAACATGTGGTCTGTTTCAGTTAGTTTTTTTAATGACACCGGTACGATAAAATTTACACAGAGAACCTTGATACCTTTCTTCGACACAACAACAATGGGAGTAAGTTACAATACCATTTTAACTTAGTTTCTTATGATTAATCACAAAACGTCGCAGCAGATTTGTAAAAAAAGTGATAGTCCTCATTTGTCCATGGCTGGAACTATGCATTACATAAATGACAAATGATACAGTGGATCTAGTCTGATTTATTACAGTCCGATGATAATGCTCATGGCATACAGTGCGCCTGTCAGTCTCTTCTTCTGAGGCGGAGCCTTTGCTTTTCTTTTCTTCAACATTTTTCTTGTCTGACTTGCTGCTTGCTAGACTTCTATCTTGCTGGTTCCCTCAAAACACTCTACAAATTTTCTTTTCGTTTGTTTTGTTTTTGTTGCTGCTCTTCTAAAGGTGGACTTTTCATATTGCAAACACACGAAAATTCGTGGTTGATAAGCCAAAAAATATGTCCCTAGTTTTCAGCAAATAATCAGATAAAGTTTAAAAACTTTTCTTCTTCGTCATTAAACCCGCGTCTGCGTTCGTAATCGAACAGTCGTCCGAACACATACATATCGCAGTTGGCTCTAGGGCAAAGCTTTTACCATTAGTGGAGTTCTTTTTCAGAGATTTTTTTAAGTGTGTTGCAACCAACCCCGGTCTCCCCTACTTTTTCTTTTATAGGTTGGAGCTATGTTGTGATTTGTAATCAGTCATTTGGGAACTGCATAAACAAGGAATAGCGGAAGTCTAAAGACTTGTTACTGGGTTATTAGTCAAAATGTAATGCTTTAATCAAAGATATGGTAGATATTGATGAAAAGACAATACGAACGAAAAAAGGCGGCTATGTGCTGAACAATTTCCTAACAGGCGTTTACCCAAACATCAAGGGTACTCCAGAAAATACACGAACGTCTTATGTAAACGGGCTCTTCTGAAAAAAAGTTTCACATTGAGCACTAGAATAAATGATTTAGAAGGACGAGTTCTTAATCATAATGATACTAGCGTTAGAAGCACCAGACGTATGACAGAAATGAAAATGAGTCATGTGACAGCGTAAAAAAATCCTGATGTATCCTTATCTTCTGTGAGTGTAAGGTTTTAGTGAAACAGATTTAAAGAAGTGCTTCGTACATGTTTACTACATAAGTGTATGCAGGACCAAGGTTTTCTATCTGCCATATAGTCACCAATGAAGTGAAGTTTACAAATAATGGAGTGTAGAACTTTTACAATTCTTATGTATGGGCTGCGAAGAAATGGTGCAATTTTGGAAACAAGACACCAATAGCAGTTTAACAGTAACGTTTAGCCTGGAATAATTGACGACACATTAATTGGCTCTCAGTAGCATAGACCAGTTGGAGAGGATTACTTCAGAAGCATGCTATAGGCAATGTTTTTCAACTTTTTGTCGGCTTGCACCCCTAGGAAAAAACTTTAGATAAAATATCGCGCTCCCAACAAGAAAACGATATCTCATATAGTTCCTTCATTGCAATTTCACCTTCCCCCCTCCGCCGCCTTGGTACGCTTCTAGCCTATTGGTTCTTTTATTTTACCTGGACAGGCGCACCTGTGCACCATACATGAATTTTAAATGAAACATTTACAAGCTTTGCTGGAAGACGTTCCATTATATTTAATTCGCCGTCTCATTTCTCTGTTGCTGCTAAAACGATTCTCATTCAGTTATTCCCGAAAAGATAACTGACTGAGAATCGAATTGAGATAAGTCGTGGGGGACCAATATCCTGGTCTGTTCTTTCTCCTTATCTCATTCCATTAGATTTTGACTTATAAGGCCATTTAGAGGACATTGAAATTCTTCGCCAGTGTCTTGAAGAAGGTTTTCAGGAGATAGGATAGAGAATGATAACAGTTCATGATGCGGCGATTAGAAGTTTGTAACGCAATTCACGATAGCCATTTTGAGCACTATCTGTAATTAAACATGTGTGAATTAAAACGTATCTGCAATTAAAATGACTCAACGAAACAGAATGCACGTTTCTGAGATATTTTGCCCTCCTCCTGCCAATCCTCTAGAATTTCAACAATTCTTCAAGGGACCTATACCATTAATGATCAATTGCCATAATTATGACTTGACTACACATTTGAATTCCCCTGAATTTACAACAAAATTACAATCGTTAAGTCTGATTTCTTCAGGCCTTAATGATATTTATAAGCGAAGTCAAAATAAACGAATAAATTATTAGAGAAGATTTCATATCAGATTATTTTCAGAGTCGCATTACAAAACTGAAACTTAATTTATCTTAAATTATGTGCTAATGACGCGAACCTTTTCGACATATTACAAACGAAAAAATATATAAAACAGACCAAAGCTCAGTATGAAACACTTTTTTTCCTTTTTTTTTTTAACTTTGTTAATTTAAGAAGTCATAAACCAAATGCATTTTTTTTAAGTACGAGAAGAAGTACTACTCTTTTTATTTTTATTCATTGAATTGCAATTGAGGAAATTTAATGAGATACAACAACTGAATTGGGACCATATAATTTCCTTGTTATGAAAAATACTCATTTTTAGAATATTTTTAAAAACTTTTTATTTCAATTTTATTAAGTCATATTTGGAAGGGGACGGTAATAACTTTATTATTTTTCCGAGTAAAATAATAAAGTTTTGTGGGAGGAGATGATTTGGCAGTTGGGTGCCAAATTTATCCGACAGTTAAGTTTTTTGAGGTCAAGTTAAAGTTTTTTATGGGTGAATTGTTGTAATTCATTCATTAAGTTATTAAATTTTCATCCCCTCTACCGCTGTATCTCACTTCCAACCACAGTGAACCGTTTGTTTCACTAGCGAGATAAGTTTGCTCGCCTCGATCCTATTCACATTTCTTCCTTACATAAAGAATCTATTTGTAGTTCTTATTTTTCATAAACTTATCTAATTTAAAGCTGCAGTAAATAAGTAGTTAAGAGTTTTATTAGAAATTTAAAGATGTTAAAACGTATATTCAAAGGAAAGAACTTCGCTTGTAGGAGTAGTGTAAATAAATAGCTGCAAAATATAATCGCTGGAAAAAAGTTTTCGTATTTTAGTGAACAACCCTTTATCATTCCACATTGGTTTATTTTGTCACTAATATGAATTTTTATATTGATTTCAAAATCCAACATACAGTTTTGTTCTATTGTTTAATAACGAGAAACCGTTTTTTGTTTACAAATAGAAACTTATTAACATTTTGTTGCTCTTCCATTAGCTTTAATAACTGCAGTACGTCGTTGTGTCATGTATTCAATCAATTTCAGACCAACTTCGAATGATGGTGCCTTTAAGTTCTTCCTTGTTGGTTATTTTTTTTTTCAGTGACCAGTTTTTTTTAAATGATGCCATACATTCCCTATCGGATTAAGATTCGGTGAGTTTGCAGGCCATTTCAACACTTCAATGTCCTTTTCTGTCATACGAGCGTAACTGTGGTGACGAAATTTGCTTTGTGACATGGAGCATTGTCATGTTGAAAGACGACTTCAGCATCTTCTATTGTAGGCAATAAAAAGTTTTCTAAAACGGAGCAGTACACATCACCATTCATTGTGGTCTTCAGAGTATATAATTTGGCTGGCCCTTTTTTTTTTGACATGCAACCCCAAATCATTAAACTCTGAGGAAATTTGGGTTTGAACTGTAACGTGTTGCATCAAGCTTTTCAGAGGAAAACCTCCAGACAAATTCTCCAGCATCATCCCCACATCCAATGCAGATACGACACTCATCACTGAAGATTACACGATTCCATGTAACTTCAGTCCATTGGAAATGCTATTTAGCCCATTGAACTTTTTCTCGCACATGCCTTTTTTTGTAAGAAATAGTTTAGTTTTGTTATAATTGTAACCCATCTTATGAAGTCTGTTTCTTATTCCACGGTCACAAACGTTGACACCTGACTTCGACTATTCAATATTCATTTGCTTTGAAGGCAATTTTCTCAGGGTTTTTTTTTTTGTAAATTGATATTAGGTATTGGTCATGTTGTTCGAGGATGTCCTCATCGAGACTGGGTTTCTACCGTTCCACTTTCTTGAAATTTCCTCCAGATGTAGTTGATGGTACTTCCTCTGGACAGTTGAGTAGCTAAGACACATCTGTTTGCTTCATTTCTCCTTGTGTCAGTTCAACATTTTTTTAAATGTCGCTGTTATGATTTATTTGTACCACAACTCAATGCTGCCTCTTTTTATACTAGTAAAATATGCAAATGAATGTTAATTTATCTAAATATTCTATCATTTTAGATTACTCACATTTTACTTGGTGAATAAGGCGTCAAACAAAGGATTTACGAAAACTTTTGATCAACCCCGCTTTAATACGAAAAAATTTTTCCAGGTACCTTTAACAGTAATTACGCCTTGTTAGAATGAAACGGCTGTTTGTGCGCATGTGAAGCGAATACAATAAATTTGAATCACCAGCGATGTGTAATTATGTTACAACAACGACCATTACTTTATTTACAACCTTCGCATTATAGAATGTTGGGATGGTGCAAAATAATGATAGATAACCCATTTTAAGATTTGTTCTTACCGTCCATCCGCCTCCTTTGCTGTCCATGTCACAATAGGCGTATACTTGCAAGGTTCGCATGTTGTTGTCTCGCGGCCAAATAGTATAAATGCCGCTCTTGGTGTAGCCCATATGGAATATGGCGGCGCAACTAGAAGGTTTCGAGGTGTACAGATCTATCGAAGTGATTCCACCCAGATCGTCCATTTGGGCATCACGGTTCATCGTCTGCGCCCTTCGGGAGGTAACCAAAAAGGACATGGGGTCGTCATTCTGTTCAGGCGTCGTTGTTCCAGTGTCCATAGACCCAGTAAGAACTTGGGCTAATGAATAGAAAATGAAATCTATTTGTATAGGTTTTTTTAATTTATTATGATTAACGTTAACAATTTGAAAGATGGTAACATTCTATGCTAGTAACAACATAATAAATTAATACTGGAGATAATGCTCCAATATAAAGATCTGTTAAGATGAAAAACGAAAGGCCCGGTTGATTATAAAAGCGGCGAGCTAGATACTCGTAGTTCTTATTCGTCCTTAATTTTTCCTTTCGCTTTTCATCTTAAAATCTTTTCCATTTTAGGGTCAAGAAAACATTGCAATAAATAATCAATTTGACTCCTTTGTATAAATTTTAAAAAATTGTCTTTGAATGATCTGTGAAATTAAACACAGTGTTCTGCTCGTGTCGGTTTCGAATTAGTTTGGTTTTAAGGTGGTACAGGGTTAGTTTGAAGCATTTTTAAAAATGAATGCACATGCCACTTGGACGCTTTTGCATAATAAGGCATGAATGCTATTGTTTTAAATCAGCCATCATTCAATACATGCAGATTGAGGTCACGTAAATATCTATTATTTTATTAAAACTATTTTTCCCAAGCATTTAACGTTAAAGGAATTTCACGATATCTTTCGAAGTGCTGAACATTTTAAAATAACTCGGGGAATTTGACGTTAAGGAATTCAAACACGGCAGTCGGGACGTCAGCCGAAACGTAAACATTTTGAGCTGCTATTTTCCGTGAGATTTGCGCAGAGAAAGAGAAGCAAAGGGCAGTGTATGTCAATATAACTTACAGGGAGTGCATTCAACGGGAGCGAAAGTTAATCCTACCTAAGAATGAATTTTTCTCCAAAATCTTTATCTTTGCTCTTGAGACTGATTCTCTCACAATCCATCATTAAAGCTCAATCTCGGGAAAACACTACAAAATATTGTTAACCCCTCGATGATGATAAAAACCTGGTCAAAACCTCCACACTTGCGCGCTTTTATTATTAATCGCCAATTTGAAAAACATATTCTGTGACGTTGGTTGTTGGAATGCGAGGCTAATCAGAATTAGAGTCTTTCTCGTTAGCCTCATTGGAATGACAAGAGTCCTTTATTCCCAAAACTTAGCCAGCCCTCAGTGTTGGATACGCCATCGAAGTGGATCCAACTGTCTTGTGCTTACTCTTACAATTTTTAATATCATAGTTGAATCTGTCTCTAATGCCGTCTAGTCTTCTTAATGCGGTTAAGAAATATCTATACATCGAAATTGGGGAACAGTTTTGGAGTACTTATTATATAAGGAGGGGAATCAAACTTATTTCATTCGAAAGGTACTGCGCCATAGAAGCGCAGAAACAAAGAAACAAGTCTCTGGGACCACAATTAGCCGAGATATTAATTAAAAATCAATACCGATAGGATGCTAACAGATACCGAGAGATGGCGATCTATATCCATCAGAGAGAATTCAATCAACACCACCTAAACAGAAGGCTTGATCACTGAAACGTTATACATTGTTACATCATCAGTCTATTCCATTGTTAAAATGAAGCTAAAGTTTCTAGCTCCCGGTAGGGCGGGAACTCTATTGAAAAGTGGCGCTGCATGTACAATCGGCCTAGAACACTGTATTAGAACTCCTAATACAGTGCTCTAAATCGGCCCAACTGCGCCTGCAGAGCCGCTCTATCGGCAGATAGAAACTTTACTTTCATTTTCAGTTTCAATGAAAAACTCTATCGTAGATCACATTCGGGCTTAGTCAACATCACCTAGACGCACAGAAACGTCGTACATTGTTACATCACACAAAAGCGGCTATTGTTAATCGTATTTCTACCAATAATAAGCCCTAAATTTGGCCGTTTGATGATGTAATAATGTATGACATTTCTGTGCGCAGGCCTTCTGTCTAGGTGGTGTCGGCTTAGTGCGATCTATGCGGCACCTGGCGCGATCTGTTTTCCTTAGCTTCTCGAAACAATGGAAAATGGCCGAAGCTCGATGACCATGAATATCTATAGACCGTGATTTGTACCACAGATATAGAGGAATAGATCGGCAATGCCAATACCTTTCTCATTGGCGCTAGTGAAGCCGCTGCCGCCATCTTACCGTACTACACGTGCAAGCAGCAAGTACTCGATTCATATGCTTTTTCTTAGAATATTTAATGTTATAAAGTTAATTAAGTAAGTTAGAATAAAATATCAAATCACCCAGAAAAAAAAAAGAAATGTCACCCACCACTTCAGATACTGACAATTTTTTTATATGTTGCTGCTATAAAACTATGCCGAATTATTTTGGCCTAAGTCAAACACTTTCGGAGATATAGGGTGTCAAAGTTTAAGTAAATTTGGCGTTTTAGGTATTTCTACAGCTCCGCGATATCCGTGGCACTTGTTAAAAAAATCATAACTCAGTCAAAAATGAAGATATCTGTACCATTTTTTTACTGTGTTGTGTAAGATATGCCAATTTCTAGAAAAAATAGGCTGTGTTCCTATTTTTACAGGTAAAATTATTAAAAAATAAAAACAACAATGTTTTTCAATTTTTTAAATCGGTGATTATATTTTTTTCAAAATTCGATTACAAAGTGAGGCAGAATAGTACCAAGGTGTTGTTTTTTTTTTTTTAAATAAACCTTAAGTTATGGCCTAAAATAGTAATAAATAAAAATAATGGGGTTTTACCTGCCTTTTGGGTTTTCTTACCTAATAAATTGTCAGAACTTAGCACAAATTCATATATAGCATGTGCTTATGATGATCACTTGTTAAATAGTGAATAGAAACTGGAGCTGATACTCCAAACACCAGGAAATGACATTACTTGAAAATATGGAAAGAAAAATTCTGCGATCTGGGTTCGAACCAGAACCTCGAAGTGTCATATGCTCGATGCCTCTACCAATTGGGCTATCGCAGACACACGTACAGCCAAGCTATCACTATGTGTCTTAAATACAACCAAGTCGTCATGGCGGAAAGCCCAATGGGAGGTGGGCACTTGGCTCGCAGATCGAGAATTTCTCATATGCAACCATCAGAAAGTTTGATGAACGCACAGAATAAACAGTGAATTGATATTCCAAAATCAGGAGAAGATATTATTGAAAAATGGAAAGAAAAATTGGTAAAGGCGTCGAGCATATGACACTTCTCTAGGCCATAACTTAAGGTTTACTTAAAAACAAAAAGACCACCTTGGTAACTATTCTGCCTGACTTTGTAATCGTTTTTTGAAAAAAAATTTGTTCACCGATTAAGAAACTTGAAAAACATTTTTATTTTTTAATAATTTTACATGTAAAAATAGGAACACATATTAATTTTTTCTAGAATTGGCATATCTTACACAACACACTAAAATAAAATGGTATTGATATCTTCATTTTTGATTGAGTCATGATTTTTTTATAACAAGCGCCACGGACATCACGGAGCTGCGGAAATACCTAAAACGTCAAATTTACTCAAACTTTGACACCCTATGTCTCCGAAAGCATTTGACTTAGGTCAAAATAATTTGGTATGGTTTCATAACTTGGTAATACAGTAGAATCTCGCTAGTCCGACACCTAGTCAGTCCGATACCTCGCTAATCCGACGCTCTGAGTCTGGACCGTTCACGTCATACTGTAGTTTGAGAAATTTAATTATTTCTTAGCACATCCAGTACTCCGACAATCTCACTAATCCGACATGTCTTGTTCCCATATGTGTCGGACTAGCGAGATTCTACTGTAGCAACATGTAAAAAAAACTTGTCAAAATCTGAAGAGGTGGGTGACATGGCCTGGATGAACTAATATGGAATGGCCCTGATATTACGTTGTGTTTTTTCATTTGCACGTTATATCACTACTCTCCCCCATAGCCTGACAATGGAAGGGTTCTGACCCCCCCCCCCCCCCCGTCCCAATGCTATGGTAAAAACCGTTTGTTTTGGTGTCCTCTAAGTGTGTGTAACATTTGGTAACTACCTTTAGAAACACCCTGTAAATAGAAAGACGCAATAAGGGACGTTATGTCACCTCTTCTCGTAAATCCGATCCCTTCGTTTTCAGCCTATGCCAAATATTGTTTAGGATAATAAGAAGAAACCCTTATCCGATAAAAAGAGAAATTTTGATGAAAAACTAGGCTTGAACCTCCTCCCCTATCCCCAAAAAATAGGAAGTGCCCTTGCTTTGGAAAAAATTTCTCAAGAAAAATTACTGTTATTTTTTACTTTTGTACATAATACGTTTGTTTTATTAAATCTAGGGAAGATACTGACAGATAAAATTGGTTATTATTAGACATTCGATTAACACAATTTTATTTAGCACAGATTTGTTTTCATGGACTATACTGACGTGTAAAAGCAGAATATACCTTAAGCTTTTTCAATTAAGATAGTGTCCATGATTGAATTTGCGTTTATTTTTTGAAATACGAAACTTAACTTTGAAAGCCCATAGAGCTATTAACATGCATCACTGAATATTATTCCTGAACCTAACCTTCAAAGCCATGATTATGTTATTCTGTGCTATAAACTTTCCTGTTCATAGCTTTTAAGGTATGTTTTTCGTTAATCATGCAAAGACTAATTAATATATAAAAAACTTAAAAACAAAGTTCTATTTATCGAGCCCAGAGTCCAACGGATAAGTGTAATTTGAAATTTGTTATTTAAATTGTAACTTTATAAACTCTATCCTACTTAAAACTTTAGAGCGAATACTCTGTGACTAAGAAATTTGATATGCTTTAAAAATAGAGTAAAAAATACAGTTAATGGAAATAATCTACAATGTAGCTCTGAGCAAATAAATTCGTACAGTGATCTTCACTGCGAGGATAACTTATGTAACCCTCACTGGATTATAGATCTGATGATAAATCTAAATAACTAGAACGTAAACTGGGTATACTGACCTAGAGTCTGTCGCATGTTAAAGGCCGAACGTGTACACTTAATCACTTCGTTGTGCATGGAACGCAACGCCACGCCTAATTCCAGGTTGAGCAGGTGCTGCATACTCCGGACTTCCATGTGAAGATCGCGGCTCATCTTCTCTCCTTGTTCGCGGAGCCAGTTGAGTTTCTGATGCACCTGCTCGAGATTTTCTTCAAACAATTGTTTAAGCATCATCGGGTTCGAGTCCGGTTGGCGCCGCTCCGAAACCGAACGTTGGAGGCGTCCGATCTTTCTCATCAATTCCTCGTGCATTTCAGCTATGTTCTCTTCAAGTTCGAAAATTCTCTTGAGAACATCTGTTTCCTCCATTGACGTTTGCCCGCCGTTGCTTGTACCACTATTCAAGAGTATTTGTGCATTTGAAGGATTCTTGCCTGTCCATCCCTGTGCTGAGGTCCTAATTGCCATGCCCATTTTAGTCGGTGGCATTGTCGTTGTCGAGGCCTCCGTCGTGGTCGCGAGTGGCGGCGGGGTCGTGGTGGTCATCATCACCGACTGAATATGTCTTTCGGTTCTAACCATGCTGAGATCGTCGCTTTTTTTCATTGACATATTTGTCTTAGCCCCGTTGACTGCACCGTTGTTAAGCTTCTTCTCTATTGTTTGGAGCGATTCCACTATACGAAGAAGGATTTCGTCGTTTTTGTTCTTACCGGAAGAATTGTCCATTTCCGTAGGACTTTGAACATCATTTTGAGAATGTCTATGCGTTTCTTGCGATGATTCAAACTTTGACAGTTTTTCTAAAACAAGATTAAGTTTTGTTTCCAGCTCATTCAGACGCAGTTCGCGCCTAGCTGCCGTTTTACGTTCTCTGTAGCTTTGTCCGTTCACTATATAAATCATTTGTAAAATTACTATACAAAAAATGAAGAATGATTTGATCATGTTTTTCAAATACTTAAAATTTAACGCATACGATGCGGATGTCAGCTCTACTCTTTAGCTTCCTCGATTGCAACGGGGAGGAAAATAAAAACTTCAAAATAAACGCAATTTAAAAAATGAAAACGAAAAAAAAAAAAAAAAACAAGCATCCTACATCAAACGTATCACTCATTTGACAGTAGCTTATCATTAATGAAATATTACAGAGTAAGCCATTTATTTTCATCCTTTTTGTTTATGAAAACTGATATATAAATATACTTTTGATAATTTTGTAATTAAAAAGTTTACGTAAATAGCCTGGCTTTAAAGTAAAACATTTTTAACACATCCTCCGGAAGCAGATAGACACACGCACTGTTTAGACTGCAGTAATTGGCCACCGCCTCCTTTATCTTGACATGAAACTTAAACTTGATCTTTCAGAAATCAGAATCCTTTCCATGAAATCTTCCTTTCAGACCTTGAGCGGCCCTGATGTAAAATTAAAAAAAAAAAAAAAAACGTGGGTTCATCTAGTTCACATCGTTTCTCTAACTCATTCTCTCCTCTCCGGGTATTTATGTTTTAAATCGGAGATATAGGAATTAATTAAGGAAATTCCCACAGAATTATATATTTCAAAAATTTGCTTTTCCTATTAAAATAGAAAGTGCGTTTATAAATAAACGGGCGCAATTTTACTCCTGTATAAATATCTCTCGATGGCTGTAAATTTGTTAGGCAGTTATATGAATATACATTTACTAAGAAATTTTATTAAATGCTGAAAATAAATTAAAGTTCATTTCATTAAGAGAATGATAGAAATCGATATGATTGTCATCTCTCGAAGGTGCAACGAATTTGAAGGCATTTCTTTCACAGTTACATTTAAAATTATTTTTTAAAAAAGAAGACGAGCATTTTAATTCATATTTGTTAATAAAATCTAGAGAAAATCTTAATTTTCAGATGTATTTTAAATATTAAAAATATTTTTTTTAATATCAAAAATTATAACACACATTAGCTAAATCAGATTAGGAATTTAATTGATGAATAACTTTGCAGTCTCTTCGGATTTGCAGCTATCTAACAAGTAAGATGATGAATGATAAGGAATCAAAATTTTATAAGTAAGGGTCACTCCGAAAGTAATGGCTCAAAAGAATATTTAAAATACATTCAAGTGCATGGTTACGAATAATAAAATGCATAAATAACAGCCTCTTATATTTTAAGGATACATGCATGTATTTTTCAATGTCTGTTCAAAAGTGGCAACATTAACTGCTGAAAGGGAGCTTGAGGAAAAAATGAAGTTTTATCGTAATGAGTGTGTTTTGGTGATTATAAAATGGACAGCAATGTTTTAATTTGAACATAAACATTTTTACAATAATTAATTTGTTTTCAGGATGAAATTCACAGTATCCCAGCTGAGATGTTGCAGGGGTCAGTGAGGAATTTCAACAGCAGATTTCAAAAATGCATTCGTACAGGAGGACGCCATAAAAAATGATAAATTCCATTAATGTTTCGTAAATGGCAAATATACAGGTTTCAATTACCATGAATAAAATGTTTTTCTTCCATCACTCTTGGTTTTATTGGATTGTTAGAGTTCCCGTTTTTTTGGGTCACCCTGTATAAGATACACAAATTGTATTGCAGCAAAATGTAAGGTGAAAAAATATATGTAATAATTTTGATTACAAAACTAATTATTATACAGGGTGAATACAAAAGTCTCAGATTTTTTGAACCGAAGCAGATATGTCAATTTTGATGAATCCAATGAATAGGAAGTTGTGGGTGGCCTATCCCATGGTGCACTTTTCATCGTCCCAAATATGCAAATTAGGACACATTCAAAATGTATCTCAAAAACCCTAAGGGATAGAGAAAAAAACCCAATTGTAAACTTGTTCAGCATAAAAAAACAAACAAAACAACAAAAAATCATCCAAATCGGACCAACCAATCACCCATAATCATGTGGTGAACTGTTTGTAGCTTACAAACAGTCACACTGCACAAACAAGTTACTTCAAACAGTTTAAAAAAAAAAGTTAATCAACAAAATGCTCGATGTGACGACCGTGGGCACCATAACACAATTGGGCACGGAACCTAACTGACGCCAAAACATCGGCAAGCATGGCTGGTGTCACTCCTCGGCACGCTTCCTGGATTCGTTGAACCAGATCCTCCAGTGAGGCGGGTTGCGTAGCGTAAACCTTGTCCTTCAGGTATCCCCACAAGAAAGTCAAGTGGTGTAAAATCAAGGGAGCGGGGTGGCCAACGAACTGGTCCTCCTCGGCCAATCCATTGTTGTCCAAACATCTCACTTAGACGCTCGCGAACGACCAACCCGTAATGTGGAGGAGCTCCATCATGCTGAAACCACGTGCGCTGATACGAGGCCAATGGCAAATTGTCAATGAAGTCTGTGACTACCACGTTGAGAATTTCAGCCCGGTAGCGTTCTGCAGTCAGTGTTCCATCGTAAAAATACGGTCCAACCACAGTGTCATTGTACAATCCACACCACACATTGATTCTCCAGTTCACTTGATGAGTTGCTTCTCGCAGACATCGTGGGTTTTCGTCTGCCCAATGATGATGGTTGTGCCTGTTAGTAACTCCATCCCTGGTGAACTGGGCTTCATCTGTCCACAACACTTCATGAATGAAGTTTGGATTGTCATCCAGACATGTAAGTAACCAGTTGCAGAAGGCGGTCCTAGCAACATAATCCAATGGCAGTAACTCCTGGTGACAATGAATATAGTATGGGTGAAAATGATGTGCGTGTAGAATGTTGAGAACAGTTGTCTGATGGCACCCAACACATCTGCAGCAATTGCTCTGCTGCTTGTGTGGGGATTTGCAGCAACTGCAGCCAGAACTAGTGTTGTTGTATTCTCGTCGCCTTGTGCCCTTGGTCGTACCTCGTTCTGCATTAACATTCCCTGTAGCCTCGAATCTTTGAATAATGTGACGCATTATTTGACGAGATGGGTGGTGTTCGTTAGGGTATCTGTCTCGATACAACCTAACTGCAGCATGTAGGTTTCTCCTTGCCTCTCCGAAGCAGAAGATCATGTTGACCTTTTCCGGAACAGTGTAGCTTGCCATCCTGGAATTGTTCTGTCTTCTGTGTGCTGAAACATGCCTTTTATTTGCTTTTCCGCATGAAAGTGAATGTGAGTATGGTAATTTATGTTAATTTTTTGATTTGCATGATTTACATGGTGGAAATATCAACATTCAGTTTTTCCTTGTGCAGTTTGACTGTTTGTAAGCTACAAACACTTCACCATGTGATTGATTGGTCCGATGCGGTGATTGGTTGGTCCGATGCGGTGATTGGTTGGTCCGATTTGGATGATTTTTTTTTTTTTTGTTTTGTTTGTTTTTTTATGCTGAACAAGTTTGCAATTGTTTTTTTTTCTCTGTCCTTTACGGTTTTTGAGATAAATTTTGAATGTGTCCTAATTTGCATATTTGGGATGATGAAAAGTGCACCATGGGATAGGCCACCCACAACTTCCTATTCATTGGATTCATCAAAATTGACATATCTGCTTCGGTGTAAAAAATAAAACGGGGGTTCAGACTTTTGTATTCATCCTATACATAAATTCAAACATTTAAATTTATATTATTGGCTAAAGCACTAAGATAGTTCAAAAAAGTATGACGAAGTGAGTGAGTGATCACTGTGGTCACTGTGATCATGCGACCAAGGTAAATGAATTTATTTTTTAAAGACCCCCCCCCCCCGTTCTATATATCCCTTTTTCTATTTAGTCACAGAAAATTTCACTTACCTTGGTCGCATGATCAGTCATTGCGCGACGTGCAGATAGTTAAGATTAACTCTGTGTTCACATTAAAAAGAAATACGTAAGTACATTTTACAATAATTAAGTCCCTCCTTATAATGGCATTATTATTTAATTAAAATAAATAGTATAAAGGATGAGAATTGTGAAGGAAATGAACGAGTCGTCACGTATCGCTATCGCACAACTATTCTCATTGCCGCCATGTTTTGGTTTCTGTGGAGGTTTCGATTTAGCGGGTATTGGTTTCGATGTCATCCAGTGACGTCAAAATACGCTTGCGCAGTAAGGCAATTTTTACCACTTCCGGTAAACTGACCCCCACCTTGTTCTAGATCACCTTGAAAGAGAAGTATATAATTTGAATTTCTTGAATTAATTCTTTAGTTTTAATACTTTGCTTTTTAATATTGAATAGACTAAAACAAGGAAGGCTGATCATTTTTATTATATGGTAAGCGAATGAATTAAAAAACGAGCCAATGAGAAGGCCTAGAAATAAAAATACTAACAACGGAAAGCATAGGGAGTCGTTAAAATGGAGAACCGGTGAAATGAAAAAATACTATCAAAAAGTCAATGGGGAAACAGAATGTTGCAAAATAACACAAAAAATAATATTTTTTTACGAAAGAAAAAAAAGACCGAAACATTTTTTCATGAATATATGTTTTGTACGAGGTTTTCATTTTGCAGGGGGATTAGCGACCGGGAAAAGTCAGCGAATTTTCTGTAACCTGGAAAAGTCAGGGAATTTTACAAATAATCAGTAATAGGAACGAAAAATTTGTAAAATATCAATAATATTCTATCAAGACAGATTTTTTTTGCTGGTTATGGTCAGGGGAAATAACGTGATCAACCGGGAAAAGTCAGGGAATTTTACGAAATCGTTTTGCTAGACACCCCGATTTTGTGTAGTCCATTAAAACATAGAATGGGATGATCTTTAAAGCAATCGTTAAGCCCATATAGCAAATTTCTTCCTCTCTGGGTCAATATAATAATATTAATTGACGGAATATCAGCAACTTTTTGTACAGTTTTACCAACAAATTTTGAAGTTTGTAAAAAAAATTTCCAAATATTTTTCTTGACTATATAAAATGAAATGCTCGTACAATACTTGTACTTAGGAAAAAAATTAACTAAAATTTGGCCTACCTAAAAACGTACACATATCAGTAATGGTGGGCGATGTCGGTGTTGAACTTCGAAACATCGATGTGGTTTAAAGATCGTATCTCACCGATGGTCGCCCATCCAGTGACTAGCCGTGCCTGATGTTGCTTAACTTCCCTGAAGTTGTGTACACCTATACCTCGTTATACGTACTGATTGGTTCCAAAAACTTGGTACGTAACTCGAATATCCGTATAACGAATACGTACTTTTCAGGGTCAGTAGAAAAGTCGAGGTAATGGAAAAACTTGAGACGTTTTATTATGTAGCTCTCATCAGAGGTCACTACTGTAATTTTTTTTAAATAAATTTCCGTGATAACGCTTTGACAATGCACATCAATGATTTTCGTGATAACGCTTTGACAATGCACATCAATGATTTTGATACAAACATACACAAATTAAATTGAATCTGTTTCAGTGTTTTTTTATGAAATAATACAGCACAGTTAGTATTTATTTTTTATAGTCTTTAGTTTATTATTTTTATTTCTTCATAAACATAATAATACACATGAAACAAAAATCGAAAATATTAATAAATTAATTAATTATTAGAGTGGAAATAATGACGACGTACCTGACGATTTCATAGTGCTGGCGCTGATGATCAGTGTATTTCCACTCTAAACTTTATTTAATCTCGTTGGTCGTGTGACGAAATATTGGAAACGTAAAACGAATTCGTGCCATAATTTGAAAAGTACGTAAATCGAAAAGTAATTGGGTATACACAAGGTTATTAGAATAATAAGGTTGCGCGCTCAGGAAGGTTCCGTACGATTGGTCGAATTCAAGCAAAGCGGATGACGTCATCCAGAGGCAAGCGGCGCGGAAGGGAATGAAGCGATTCAACAGAAAACGATACGATCACGACGGTATATTGTAAACAAAAAGTATGAATTCAATTTTACATAATAATGGTCGGAAATTAATTGAATATTAAATAATCAATTGAAATGTAATTTCTGAATATTAAAATAAAACGATGAAATTATTGGAATTTTGATTTTACAGTAAGTAAAGTTATATCAGGAACATATGAGGAGTCTCATCTATTCCTGTCTATATGAATAAGTCTGAATCGACAGATTAAATGAAAATTGATGGAGTAAGCTTTCATCGACAAGAAAATTCTCGAATAGTCAAATTTAAAAAAAACTATAAAAATTAGATGCGTAATAAAATGAATTCATTGTTTAGGGTTATAGCAAAAGAGTCCTTGGGAAAAGAGAAGAACGAAATGCTTCCACCTCTCTTCCATTCTGGCAACACGCTATTGCACAGTTGCAAACCATTTGAACAATAAAATTTCAAGTTTAATTACTCTATATTCACTTCATCACGATATAGGCAGTAGGAGCAACAATTTTATTCCGAAATAGCTTTCATGAGTTCCACGAAAGTACCTAATAATGCCTTAATCAAACCGAAATTCGCGCTGATTCATTTGCTAATCGCGCCACTTCGCCTCTGGATGACGTCACAGCACGCCGAGATCTTTTTGAGATTGTGCGAGATCTGCTCTGAGCGCGCAACCTTATTAATCTAATAACCTTGGGGTATACAACGAGCGTACGTATAACGAGGTGTGGGTGTATTCAGTGGAAGAACACCAGGCCAAGGCCTCCCCCATGAGAATCTAACAATTGGAACAGTAATAATTTCATATCAATCACTTAGGACAAGAGTTACAAACAGCAGCTCATTAAATTCATATATATTAAGGATAATTTAAAAATAAATGCTTAAGTAATCTTCTAAAATTCCCATATGTAGCAGCCAATCGTACTGTATAAAGTAAAGAAGCCCAGATTTTTACCCCTATATGGGAGACACATCTATTATACTAGTAATAATTATGCCTTGCAAATGGTAAACAAATTTCAGCCCCATATCGAGTGGCATAGTTATGTCGCTCATGATGGATTTAAATAACAATAGGGGTAGATATCATCAATAACGAGTGAATTATATCACAAAAATAATATGTAAAATAAATATTCTCCAGTTACTGGCTCATTAGTTAAAGTACCGTGACTCAATTTGTTCTATTGAGTTAATTAGAAAAAATTCATGTGTTCAAGAAAATTCCTTATCTCACAAGGCTGACATGATTGGACCTTTGGGTTAAGATCCTGATCACCGCAATACTGACATTTCTCTTTGTCAAGCAGATCACGATTAAGATGTATATGGAAGATGTATCTCGCAATTTTTATATGGGGCCTGGTAGCTCAGTTGGTTAGAGCGTGGTGCTAATAACGCTAAGGTCGTGGGTTCGATCCCCACCTGGGCCATTCAATTTTTTTCACCTTCACTGATTATGTAATTAGCTGTTCATATATCATCCAAATATGAATTTCTTATTACCATTTTTAAAATCAAAGATAAATAAATAAAAAAATTCATTTAGAGCTTAAATTAAAAAGTATGGTCATAACTTATCATATAAAATAATTAAAAAAATAAAATTAGAAATTTACTAGAAATCCATCACATGACGGGTGTCAACCGTACAGGTTGAAGAGTAAAGAAATGAAGTGGAGCATCAATGCAACAATATTCTGCAACAATATACTGTTCATCTGCATAAAACTTTTTTCAGTTTATTTATTTAATTCACAACAATGGCTGAGTATTATCTTACCACAAGAATCCCTGGCTTTGTACCATAGTCATAGAAGGGAAGTAGTGAAACTTCCTTATGCTTTTACCATAGCGTATATCTTTCTTCTATACGCTATGATCGGCCTCGGTGGCTCAGGGGTTGCGTGATCGCCTCTGATGCCCGAGGACGCGGGTTCGACCCCGGCCGAGGACGACGAGGATTTTTTCAGGGGGAAAATCCTGAGATCACGCACTTCCTTCGGAAGGGAAGTAAAGCCGTTGGTCCCGTGTAGTCGTTTGCCGGCTGCACGTTAAAGAACCCTTGCGAGGCAAAATTTGCGGCCCCTATAACGCCGTCCTGAAATGGCCATAGCAGTTGAAAAGGACGTTAATACCAAACAAACCAAACCAAACCTATACGCTATGCTTTTACATTGACATAGAAGAAAATAAATTTTTATTACTGAAGATTTAATGCTTATCTGAAACCAATTGTTGTATACATTTAGTTTACAATATTTGATGAGATATTTGTAAAAAAAATTGCAACCGAACCTTAAAGTGTGCAGTCACTCCAAATTGTCTCCGCGGGAGTTTTGTGAAACTGTGGCGCTGCTGCAGATTTGGCTCCAATCGCAGGAATTGTTTTGCAGTTTGGGTCGTTTATTTAATTTGATTTAAAAGATATTATAGAACAAATATTATTTATTTTTTCTTTGTTATGTAGTTAAATAAATTGTTAATGAAAGTAAATAGATGCATAATCATAGTACTCTCATATCTTGATTATGGTACACAATGTTTCTTTAAATTTATAATTAATTTATTAAAAAGAAGTGAACACAGCGTGGTAAGATTCTATAAAAAAAATTGACGTTTTGGATAGAGTGAATATGACAATAGGGGCTTAGAAGACGTCTTATATACAGGGGCCTTTAGAGTTGGGGGGGAGGGAAGAAACTGTAGGGAGGGAAAGCCAAAGACACAAAGAAGCTGTAGAAAGCAACCTGACAAATTCGAGAATAGTTGGAGGGAGAGGGGAGTGGGGGAAAGGTAATGAAAGAATGGTGCCTTTGCGAAGGTTTATGTCATTATAGGGAGTTGAATTTCATGAGAAAAGGACTCGAATTGCTTTCTTTCTTTTTTGTTATGGAAGTTGTTATGAAGAATATATAGACTAACGTCCTGTAAGGAGTGGTCACGAGAATTTAAGTGTTTAGCGAATGTATTTTGTTCACCCTGTATTTTGTATTATATCCAAACTAGTTTTTATTTTCTGGCTAGAGAATTGAGAAGAGATGTTTGTAATGCAGTGAAAAGTAAAACACATAAAAAATTTGCAAAATTGCTCTCTTAATATTTGAGCTCTTTCTCTGATTATACTTGAACTGTTATTTATTTTTTAAGAATATAATTCTGTTTTAAATTTATTAATAATAAAAGGCAATAAAGTTTAATAAATGCACAATTGAAATTTTATTTTTGATATGTTGTCATTCATTTTAGATTTTATCATTTTGTAAATAAAAGTTAACAGGAAAATAGGCTTGGAGCCAAAACAGCAGTGGCGCCATCATGCGGTGGAACATAGGGAACTACGGAGTTTCACTCACGGCCTTACTATCTCGTAGGCCGTGGTTTCACTACTTCCCTTCTATGATTATGTTTGTACTGACCAAGAGAATTATTGTTTTTTCAGTTTATTTATTTAATTAATAACAATGGCCGGTTTCACGGTTCAAAATAAACTGTTTAAAAACCGTTTATATTGGTGAAATAAACGAAATTCGTTTTAAACGAAGGCAGAAAAACGAAATAAACGAAAACGACACAAGACGCTAGTTGCTTTCAAAGTTTGAGCCACTTAAACGGTTTATTTTTAAACAGTTTTTTCGAAACGTTTCAAAGCGTGAAACCAACCAATGACTGAGTATTGTCTTAAAGCACAGAAATCTTTGGCTTCGGACTGATTGTTGTAACTTTCTTTGTTGGCCTCGGACGGACCGACGGACGGATAAGAGAACTATGTATTAGATATGCCCATCTTCGCCGAGCCTAAACATGTACATGACGAATTTGAAGATGGTAAGCATAAAACTGGCGTATCGTAACATGTTTGGTAAGAGCGTTGTTCTTCGACTGCACAGAAATATGCCACCCTTGCATTCCGTACGGAAACATAAGTAGAGGATCATACCGTGGGTGATTTTCTAAAATCCGACGAACCTTACCCTCTGCGCTGGTGCAAAATAATATCACGATATGTACAAACTCCTTCGCCAGTTAAAACCACAGCAACGTCCGAAGTTGTCAGTAAATTGTAGGGTCGACGGCCAATAGGATGAACGTTTGGGGTATTAAGCAATACAACAGCCAATTCCGAGTAATCAGGTTCGTTACAAGCTACTATACTCAGCTACTATATTGAGTCAGCGGGGATAACACAGGACAGTTCGTTTTAATACCAAGAATACCGTTACAAGCGACTGATCATTTTGCGGAGTTCGAACGTCGACAATTTCCCGTTCGCCCAGCTTATGCAATGACAATTAACAAGTCCCAGGGTCAAACCTTAAATAACATTGGTATATACCTAGAGTAGGTAGATACAGATACCCCACCTTCGTTTTGCTTTGAAAAGCTCGGCGAAGACGGGCATCTCAGCTAGTGCTCCATGAGATGCAGTAAAAGATGTTTCAATAATACTGCCAAATGATATTCTGTTTCTTTGGAAATGATGTGTGAACTTTAACAGATGTAATATCAACAAATTCATTGATTTTGCATTGTTACATCATTTCGACCATTGTTTATCGTATTTCTACCAATAATAAGTCCTAAATTTGGTCGACTTATGATGATGTAACAATGTATGACGTTTCAATTGACCAACACCTCCTAGCCTGCGCACTGAAAATTAACGTATTGTTACATCATCATAAAAAGGCATTGTTAACTGCATTTCTACCACGGTCTATAGATATTCATGGTCATCGAGGTTCGGCCATTTTCCATTGTTTCGAGAAGCTAAGGAAAACAGATCGCGCCAGGTGCCGCATAGATCGCACTATTCCCGACCGCAACCTGCGATAGAGATTTTCATTGAAACTGAATACGAAAGTAAAGTTTCTGTCTGCCGATAGGGTAGCGCTGCAGGCGCAGTTGGGCAGATTGTACATGCAGCGCCACTTTTCAATAGAGTTCCCGCCCTTCCGGGAGCTAGAAAGTTTAGCTTCATTTTAACAATGGAGCTCGATGACCATGAATATCTATAGACCGTGATTTCTACCAATAATAAGCCCTAACAGTGTATGACGTTTCAGTGCAGAGGCTTTCTTTCTAGGAGGTATTGTGTTGACAGTAGCAAGCTTGTGATCTTCAGGCAGCCACCCTCCAGGGGCAGCAACCCCACCTTTAGCGCCGTTTATCTCCCACAGGAGGGCTTAAATGGCATAGGAAACATTGTTCCTGTTAACACTACCCATCACCCCTAGAAGTTTGTACAATGAATTCTGAATCAACCTGTATAAATATTAACAAAAACCACCTTCACGAAATTTTTCAGTGGACAGCTTGAAATAAAAATCTACAAGTTCAAAAAGTTAGGGTCAGCAGTTAATCAACTCTAGCTAGAAGGTAAACGATCAGCAAGCACCTGCCACCTAATAGGAACAAATTTCCCAGTATGCTTTGCGCGATATTCTCTCACTAGGGGGCGATGATTTGAAACATGCAAATCGGGAATTGAACCATTCGAGCATATTCGTGCCAACACATGCTCGATCGATATTATGTACAACTATGCTATGTGAAATAAAGTGATAAGTCACTATGGGGTAATGGAACAATAGGATTTTATTCAAACTCTGTACGTAGTAGGGCCACCATATGCAACGGTTACAGCAGCGATTTCGGGTAAACTATCAATAAGTCCTATGACTTCCGTAATCAGGGTAGTTCACTTCGCCATTCCGCCCGGAATGCATTATTTGTCCAATTCCGGCATTGAAGAAGGTCGGGCCGAACTGTCCCGTACTCGTTGTCCCAATTCTTCTTACGGTTCTCTATAGGATTGTGGTTCAGGCTTCGCGCAGGCTAGTCCATCTGGGAGACTTGATTTTTCACATACCATTGAAGTTTAGCCCTGGAAACATGACAGGTGGTACTGTCATTCTAGAAGAGCCATTCATTATTGGTACTCTGCAGGCTGCAAGCATCTTACGAAGACCATTCTTTTAGCACTTTTTGAAGTACTCACCCTCCGTTTCTATACAAGATTAATCTTCCTGAACCAGTCGAACATGCATTCTTTCTAATGCTGAGCAGTGAGCTCCAAAATGTAGTCGTTATACGCTGCTATGATGTCATCATCCCTGTCGAAATAGAACCCCCTGAGCTTCCTCTTGATCGTGGGAAACAATAGGAAGTCACAAGGTACTAAGTCTGGAGAATAGGTGGATGCGTCAACATATTGACCCGATTTTCAAGAAAAACTCAGTTGTCTTAAAGGCGGCATGTGCTGGGTCGTTGTATTAAGCCACAGTAAACCTCTTATGCCGGTATACGGACGCTTCTCCTTCCATTTTTGTAGGACTTCTGGCACGCAGGATGTCACATACCACTTTATTGCAACCATCTTTTTGTTTTCAAGCATAACAGTGCACAACATACCCAGTGGAACATACCCGGTGCTCACCATCACCTTCCTAGCAGTCTCAAAGAATGCTTGCATTACTGTCTTGGTCCTTGCCCTTTGGGGAGCCACTGTTCCTTAGTTTCGGGGTCGTGTGCAGCCATGTTTCATCACCTGTGCAGATATCATTGATACGTTTTGATGCCTCGTTGTTGAACCTTTCGTTCATTTCTCAGCATCTCTGCGTTCTGGCTGCTTTCTCTTCTTGGGTCAACAAATGAGAGATCCATCGTGATAAAACCTTCCTGAGTAGAGGTGGTCATGCAAGATTGTTTTAACGGCTAATGATCCGATGCCCAGATTACCCGATTGTCATTCGCGATCATATCCGACACAACAAGGATGTTTTCCGGCGTAACTGCATCTGCTGGTCGTCCACTGAGAATTTCGTCTTCAAGTGACCGTCTTCCCCTCTTAAACTCGCGATACCAGGACGAATCTGTGGCTTTAGTCATAATGGAATGATCATAGAAAATCATAGCACGTCATGTCTGCTGATTCAGCTTCATTGTGTTTTACGTCTAATTGCCAGTGCGTGAGCTTTAGAAATGTGCCACCCTCAAATATCGCACGCAAGTGAAGTACTTGGAGAAAGAAAAGCAAATTCGTGCAGCGTTTCTGACTAAAATATTTTAGAGTGCCCCTCGTATGCCTCGGAATTCATGTTTACATGCACTACAATCATCGGACATACGCTGAACCAGCTGAAACAGCCCCATACTCTCATGCCACGACCACCATGCCTCTCGGTGAGCACTGTCCACTCCAGCAACATTCTCCAAGTAATCACCAAAAACACACACACACGTCCATCCGACTTAAAAAAAAAAAATAAACATTCACCGCCATTGTTCTTGTGGTCAATTCCTGTGGTCCTTACCAGGAATTTCAGCATCCAAAGCATTTTATGTTGCTGGTTTTGAGGGGGCTTGTGAAATGATGGGACAATGCCTCATTGTACAGGGTAATTATGCGGAGAAATAATAGTTTTCAAGTCAATATTCTTATTTGTTTCATTTCTATACCCATTTTTAACTTACTTACTGGCTTCCCCTCGTATATTCATACCTTGTATGGAGCATCCTATTATTATGTCCTTTTCGAAATGTCCTGAGAATTAGTTGAGCACATTCCGTTTTTATTTTGAAATCTCACAGAAGGTGGGTGCATTAGACACTAAATGTGCAGACATTTTATATAAATCGAGACAAATAATTCGATTTACTTATGCAAAGGCGAAAAACTGGGACCGTTCCGTCAAAATCGGGATGTCTGGTGACCTTGTCTGTATAATCTAATGGGTACTGGTAACAGACAGACAGGGAGAGATTTCAGAAACGGGCAAGTTCGTTGATTAAAGCCTAATATAATGTATTCAGACGTTCCAGTGCAAAGACAAAGTATTTATTTAGTGAGAGCTTTTGTATTGGGTTGGTGGCTATTAAACAAAACATTGTATTAAATTCCAAGGAATGTAAAAAGAAATAGGAATTAAATTTTATTATGTTCTTAAGTAAAATGAAATAAAATAAGAGGCAAGACAAATAGTTTTCCACAATAAGATTAAGTGACGGGGTCATTCATAAATTACGTAACGCTTGAGGGGGTGTTTTGGACAGCGTATCTTCTTTCGAGATATAGTTGAGATTAAAATTGTGGGATCGTTATACGAGGAGCGTTCAGGTCAAACCGGGACTTTTGCGTTTATATAATACTTGAGGAGTGGACACAGCATTTAGTTTTCAACATACACTCCTGCTACATTTTATACATTTATCTCGACGTTTAACTAATGCTTGGAGGGCGTCCGCATAGACGTTCTTCAAATAGTCCCCGTCGTACATTATGCACTTTTGACAACGTGTGTACAAATCGTAGAAAGCTCTTGAAAATTCCTGTACTGGTACATCTTTCAATTCCCGTGTCACAGCAGCTTGAATGTGCGTAACGTCTGTAAATCTTCGCCCTTTTAGAGCCACTTTAAGTTTAAGAAACAGGAAAAAGTCCGGTGGTGACAGGTCTGAGGAATATGGTGGGTGCGACAGTTCAGTAACCCGATGTTGAGCCAGAAACCGCTTTACAAGGTAGCAATATGCGGCCGTGCATTATCGTGCAAGAGAAACCAGGAGCCAGATTGCTTCAGATAATCCACGACGAATACGAGCCAAGAGTCGTTTGAGCACCTTGCAGTAAAACTCACTGTTGACAGTTTGACCTGAAGGAAGAAATTCTTTATGGATTACGCCTTGACTTTACAAAACGAAATTTCTTCCGTTTTGGGGAGTTGGGTCCGCACCACTCCTTACTCTCGCGTTTTGTATCCATAGACCTGCTTCAGCATTGCATGACTTTCGGCTGCTGATTTACTCAATTTGGACAAGAATTTCAAATTGATTCTTTGCTCCATGACACGCCACAAAAACCACCGCACAGACAAAAGTCGATAATAAATTTATCAAGACTCACAGGCGCACGAAACCATGCACCACTGTTAACTGAATATTACGGAACACGACGAAGGTGTCGCCACAGATTAAGAATACATTCATTTTCCATTTGAGGGATGATTCACCCTACTTATTGGTCGAACTTTGTATGGTAACTGCCGAGAAACTGTAGTTAAAGTTCAAAGAGGTGAAATCACTCGGAGCGAGATCCAGGCTGTAAGGATGATGTGGCACTTCCTCCCAGCCTAATTGCTGTAAAGTGCGCGGTTCGATTTGACCGCCCCTCGTACTGTTGTGTTCTGAGTGATGTGGGTAAAAAAAACGACCTGGTTTGATTCATTAAGGGCGTCCTGTTTTTGCAAGATAACGCACAAACTCATAATCCACACTGCCCCTTGTGTTTATCAAACCAAGAGGAGTTCATTTAACCCTTTGCAGCCTGAGTTATTATTATTATTATTTTTTTTTTTTTATTTTTCAAACTTGTTTACTTAATTATAGAATTATTGTTAGCATGACTCACAAAGTCATGAATTTCTATTTGTCCCAATTTAACTGGGACATGACAGGGCCGTAGCCAGGACGTTATCTTGGGGAAGGGGGGGGGGTCGATTTTCAAAAATTCCACTGAGTCGGACCTATTTCCATAATGGGTTGGTCGTCGACCCCCCCCCCCC
>JAHWFO010013848.1:6222406-6313582 GCA_023313115.1 Rhysida immarginata
CCCCCCCCCCCCGACTACGGTCCTGCATAAGACCCCTTTCACACGAGGCCACCATGGTGGCGCGGCCATGGTGGCGCGGCCGGGTCGTTACACTGCTGACAGTTGAACCTTTCACACATGGTGGTGACCGCGCCATTGGACGCGCGGCCAGAAGAGGGGATGTGCTCCATACGCGATTCTTCGAGCCACCAGATTGGTGGCGCGGCCGCGTCGTTACACTGCTCACAGTAGAGCCTTTCACACGAGGTCGCGCCACCACCATTGTTGGGAGTTCAGGAAAGGGGGTTTCCATAGTAACAAATCGTTTGGGACAACGTGAACAAAGGGTGACCTATTTCCTATACCACCCCTCGCAAACACCTGTGCAGCCAGTTCGCCAGCTGGGTGTTTGCTTATTTCCGTGTTATTTCCGTGAATAAAGGGTGACTCATTTCTGGTGGCCGCGTTGGAGGGAGGAAAATCTGAACACGCCACCAGGAAATGTGCCACCAAAAAGAGTGGTGGCGCGTCTCTGGTGGCGTCGTGTGAAAGGGGCCTAAGACCCCTTTCACATGAGGCCACCATGGTGGCGCGGCCGGGTCGTTACACTGCTGACAGTTGAACCTTTCACACATGGTGGTGACCGCGCCATTGGACGCGCGGCCAGAAGAGGGTATGTGCTCCATACGCGATTCTTCGAGCCACCAGATTGGTGGCGCGGCCGCGTCGTTACACTGCTCACAGTAGAGCCTTTCACACGATGGCGCGGCCGTGGTGGCGTCGTGTGAAAGGGGCCTTAAACTACTTTGAAAATCATTGGGGGCGCAGCGTACGGAATTTTTGAAGGGGGGATTCGGACGTTATGGGTGCGTTGCAAGAGGAGGAGGGAGTTAAAATGAGTCAATTTTGCGTGACGTAATTTGTGGACGATCCCTAAATGATCGCGAAAAAGTACTAAAGCAATGTGAGAAAGCTGTAACTTAAATTACAATTAAATTTTTCCTCCGAGCTCGGGCAGGTCCGCCACTCCGCTTGATACGCCTCTGTTCTGGATCTAATAAATAAAAATACATATCAGCATTGCTTTCGACCGTTTCATGACAGTAACGAATAACTCAAGAAAAGTTACTTCTCCCTCCTTTATAATAAGAATTTACCCTTTATTGCAAAGCGTTAAACTAATCTTCGCATAAAGGAAAATTTTTTAGAGCAAATGGAAAAACTGCAGTTGAATCAAATTTCCCTCAATCGTCTCATATTCCCTCCCCGCACCTGCCGACTAAATACTAGATGAAAAAAGGTGAAAATTAAATAGCTACAACATTGAGAAAATTAAAAAAAGAAAAAAAAAAAAAAAAAAAAAAGAAAGAAAGAAAGAAAGTGAGAGAGTCCTTTAATTAAGTTGCTTGGTCCGTGCTAATGTTACTTGAGAACAGTGCTTGCGAACGTGCATGAAAATGACTTGAACACGCGCTGCTCATCTGTTAGTCTCGCGTTGCATTGTGGAACAAGCGTTGCCTTCATGTAATGCGATGGCGGTGGAAAAGGAAGAATTCGAAAAAGATGACATTTCTAGGGCGTTATGGGGAGTTTCATGGGCGAAACGAAAGGAACTTTTTATTGTTTATTGGCGTAGATACCTCTATTTTGATTCTGCTGACCTGTCAAAAGTGCTACTCTTGGTTCTTATGTGGAACATTTTAAGTTACCAACTGCATGTTTTTTTTAAGGTTCGCTTATGGATTTAGTTAAGCTGTCGACGTGTTTTTATTATTCCATTATAGCGAGAGAATGACTAATGACTAAATAAATAAAATCTATTTTGCTTACAGATAATTTTTACTAAATGGACGACTTTATCTGAGCTTGCTATTCATCGCCTTAGCGAAAGTACATGGAAGTTCTTATTTTACATTTCGTCGTGGATATTTGCTTTCCATTACATCTTCAACTGTTTAGAAGCCAATATATATTATACCCCTTACGCTGTTTGGGAAGGTAACTGGGTATAAGGAATTTGTTTTTTACGACATAAGTGACACGATAATGTGAAATCCTGAACGTTGCTTTGGATAGGTTTTAGAATGTTAAGATACAAGCAGGGATGGATGAAGATAAGATGATTCATCCATTGAACCTTTGCCTTGAATAATCCCTTTCATCCATTCCTGATACAGGGCTAGTCAAAAAGGATGGTGCAAAAATAAAAGTTTATTTTTTATTGAAATGAAATACATAAACCATATTTATATAAAGCATGATAGAAGAACTTAAATTCCTTGTGTGTGTGTGTGTGGTTTATAACATTCTAAATATCTATGCACCCCCGATGAGTGACACGATGGCACGTTATTTAAGAGTTGCCCCTTCCTTGTTCCGACACCTGTTATCCACAAAACACATCGTCACCTTTGGTTACAATATATATGTACCACCAATTGTCTCAATAGGCCCCTTGACAAATGAAGCAATAATGTACATAGTCAGAGAGTGCTTGATATCAATAAAAATTTATTTATTAACTAACTTTAATCTAAGATACATACTATAAGTAAACATGGATAATATGAATTAAGTGAATGTAAGAGTATTGCATCTATCCTCCTTTATCACAGTTTCGTTTATCACTGATCCAGGTCATCACAGTACCCTTGATTGTGACTCTTGTCATGCTTGTCATGGATTAATCCGTGTTATCACAGGTCGGCAAATGTCATGATAGTAAACCTGGCAAACAAAAATTTAAAGAATTACAATCAAACCTCGTTAATACGAATCTCAAGATGCAAAAATTTTGTTTGTGTTATCCTGGATTTGTATTATCCGATAATGAAAGGAAACCTCTGATGTTAAGACCCACAAATGATGGCAGCACAGCTAGTGATACTTAATGACTGACAGAACGAAAGCAAGGCCCAGTGAGCAGGAGCTGATTAAGCAACCCTGAAAGTGTTTATGTACTTTCAGTGGAGTAGCAACGGGGAGGCAGGAGGGGCATGATGCCAGTCTCAACACTCAGGGGAGGGAGAGGTTGTGACTATAAAATGTGATGAAACAATGAATACCATACCCTGGGTGTAATTTACCCTCGCTGTGGCATTGGATACTCTTCACAGTGCTTTTATTATTTACTGATCATTTATGTATTGCGTATAAAATTTTATTAAAATATTAAATTAATAAATAATAAATATAGTATACATATTAAATAATTATAATTAAAAACCATTACGTGTATAATCAATTAAAAACTAGGAACTCCATTTTAAATTATGTGTGTTTAAATTTATTTAGTGGTAATATTTGGATAAGTTGGAATGCAGCTTGCGGGTCTTTAGACGAAACCCTTTTTTTTCCCATAGGCTCTATTATTTATTTCTCAGTGTTCTTTTGGAACCAAGCCCCCGTGATAAACGAGGATAGATGTATGTGAAAGTAAATTGATAATTGAAGTACCCCTAAATATTCTAATAAAGTGAAAGTAATACTTTATTCGATGCTGTCGACCTCTCGTTGCATTGCTATGCTCCGTAGTCAATGCTCGGCGTCTGCCCGCTGCACAATCGTCTGTCTCCTCTCAGTTCCACAGATTGATCTAGCTTTGTCCCTCTGATCACACGTTTCACAAACTCCCATCAGAGCTGTTGACCCTTGGTTGTTAATTTGTCACTGGTAGCCCCACAGTTATCATTTCAAACAAGCACTCTACTTTGCATCGAGGCATTTCGCCATGTAGCTATGATTGTCATTCAGATTGTCTTTTGACATTCAGTATACTCAATAATTCAGCAAGCACTATTTGTTTGAGTTGCATTTGTACTAGCTCCTTTCATTAGCATCATCACATGTTCCACACTTTGCTTTCTTCCCTGCTCTCTCCTCTCCTCTACATCCTTTTCCCACCCTACACTCTACTTGCTGGGAAAGATAGCCACCAGCCAATCACGTTGCACCACTTGTTGCCAAGTCCCTCTGGACCCCCTCTGTTGCTGCCTGCTTGCATCTCCTCAGTCTGGCAAAAAAAATGCTCGGCAACAATTCATCATGCGTGCATTTTCCCCTTCTGTCCATGTGATTTGGAGAGGCAAAGTTTAAGAGCGATCGTAGCTGTTAAGGAGTTGCAGTGTTTAAGAAGGGGAAAAAATGATTATTTATTCCAGAGTCCCACTTTGTCATTCATTATGTTAATGGTCAATCGAAAGGGTATACAACTTAAATGAAAATAAAATTTGTAGTATTGGTGCAACTTGTACTTTACCGGTTCGTGACCACCTGAATACCACTCTACGAGGATACTGGATCAGCCATGCCATCAAGGTTTGCCAATTTTACTGTGGTCTCTGCAATCACCTGATTTGACATCCTGCGATTTCTTTTTGTGGCGATAAATCAAGGCTGTTCTCCCCATTACCGCAACAATTGGATGATTTGAATGAACACATCTCTGGTGCAATGGAGCTGATAACCAAGGATATGTGGAGATGTGAAGAATGATGTTTTTCTACCATCATTTTCATCAGATGGTTTGGAAATATCATTTCATTGACTAGAATAGCATTAGATGGACTAGTGTAAATGTCATTTAATTAACCAACTTATACAATATCACAGACTTAAATTTTGACCCAGCTTTGACTTTCCATTTTGGTCATGACCCCGAATAGCTAGGACTATATGCCTGTTATGGTTTTTACTTGATTTTTCAGGCTCTATCCGAATCTGAAGTCAAAATCAGAAAATTCGAAAAAAAATTGGCGAAAAACCGACAGACTTTGCAAATCAATAAATAAGTTCATAAATCAGCTTTATGTTACCACCAATCTTTTTTGAATAGAGTAAGAGCATATGTGCCGATCACATGATCCACAGATTCATCAGAAGATAAAAGCACAGAAAAACAACTACTGTCAATTCTAAAGAAGCTCTTTGTTCATTACAAAAGCTGTGAATATGTTTACCTTCCACCAAAAACACTTCTGATGGATTTTTTTTAAATTTCTAATTCCAGTTAACTAACCCTTTATTTATGCATTAATAATAAATATGCAGATGCATCATAATTAAGCTCTGAAGTGTCCTTTATTGTGAGTGATAAGCTCTATATTCCCCAATTAAAAAATTTAAATTGAAAGAAAATGCTCTGATAAAATTCATTGTAAAAAATATAAAAACATCTAATCCTCAAACACCTTTTTGGAATGAGTGATCACTTTCTTTACAATTAATTTTGTGGTTAGCATTGTAATGAGGTTTTAAGGGGTAAAATGCAAATTAGTTTTGTCACATTGAGTTTCCTGAATTGAGAATTCTATTTGTGGAAATGGGGTATAACGTATCATGCTGAATGATGGTAACTATCAAAATGTGCATTCAGGAATGATTATAGTTTTGGTTGTGGAAAAAGATGTACAGAAGAAAAAACAAGAAAAAAACAAAAAAAAAACAAAAGGGAAAAAAGTGATAAAAATTATAATACTAACAGGGAAGAGGTAAAACGGGAGACGAAGCTCGTAACTGTTCCAATACTATTTTGATGAAATCAAAAAAGTGCCACCAAACTCTACAACGCCAGGTTCGGAAGCTAATGGCTGTTAGTTTTATTGGGCTCCTCCCCCCTGCTATAATGGCTATGGCTGTGCTTAACAGCTGCATCCTCCCCTCCTGTGTGTTATATTATTCTGTCAACTGCTTTGAATTGTTTATTATTAAAAGTTGTTGCATGCTTTTGCAGCAGCAAATCCTGCAAGAGTCCTTTTAATCAACATTTTAAAAAAGAGAAAAAAAGAACGAAAAACCTAATTTATAGAAATTTGAATGTAGTCTCATCCCAAGTTTTTAGTGCTCTAATGTGCATCTTGGCAGACCATTGAGAGAAAAGGCTTGCTCACAGAATCTTCATACATTGTTACATCACCTGTCGCCAATTAAGCATGTTTCTACCAATAATAAGCCCTGAATATGACTTAAGTTACGTGATGTAACAATGTATGGCATTTCAGTGATGAGGCATTCTCTCTCGTTGGTGTTGCATTAACGAACAGAAAGCGATCACGTGCTCTACGACTCGACCACGTGGTTTTGTTTATTTAATCAGTTTCCGACCCTACTGTGCAATAGCGCCACGATCGCTTTTTTTTTCAACAAATGAGCGAAGCTTCACTTCCCATTCTACCTCTTCCCTGATACTAACTTCACACAGACATGAAGGGATGGATACAAGTCACCTTTCATTCCATTATTACAACAGGTGTTCAGAGTGGTTACCATAAGCATTCTGAAGCTTCTGGTTATGGTGAACCACTGCTCCTATCCATTGACCTGGCAACTTGTAACTCCGTCTAAATAGGAGTGTGGTAGTCTTCGATTGGAGTTATCTTCAGTATGAATTTCCATTTTGTTATTAAGGAAAAAAAGTCTTAGAACTTAGGTGAATTATCCACTTTGCCTCTTCATTTTGCTGTTGAAACATCTATTAAAATGTACGTTTTCTAGTCCCCTTTGTACAGGATCTAGACAAAATACCTTTTATATCGGCGCTTGAATGAGGTTTGTTTTTTATTTCTTGTAGTGATGGGGTATGGGACAAATCTTATATTGGATTGAAAGAACTGTCCAAGTTTATGCAACTTATGTTACAAATGCTGTTCATTATAAACTTTATTCTCCAACGGTGGGTCAGTCGCAGAGATTCATGGGACCAACTTCTATCGTACAGGGTCCCCCAACCTCATTCCATGCGATTTCTTCCTTTGGGGATTTGTCAAAGACCACAGTCACTAACCTCTGATCTGCAGAATTGCAACATTTGCTTTTATTATAGCCACCCAGTCAATCACAGCAAATACGTTGATATGGGTGTGGGAAGAAATGGACTAACAAATAAATGTTCTGCACCATCAGGGATTCTACATTAGGCATTTGTGAGCTTGCAGAAGTTGTGTAAACTTGAACAGTTCTTCTTTCATCTGCTCCTCCTTCCCATCGCTACAAGAAATAAAAAAAAATTATTCAAAGTATGATGGTCTTTTCTCTACATCCTGTGTTTGTAATTTCTATTACATTATTATATTGTAATTTATAGTGTATATTTTAAGATCACTGATTCTTTTTGGATTATTATATATATTGTAATTAAATATATATTCAAATATGTATTCATTGTTTCATATTGTCTGTAATATTATGAGTTACTGGATAAGAATCGTCTGTTTGACTTGCATTGTGCTATATCTGGTTTATTTAAATCACAAGCATAAATTACCTTATAAATTTTTTTGTATATATTCTTTTCAAAAATGGTGGACAATATGTTGAGAATTTTATAGTAATGGGTGCCATAATGAAGAGGTCATGTGGTAACCTAATCCCCTTCTTCCTAAAATAAACATGATTCTTTATCATTATTTTCCAGGAACATTATCCACAAGGATAATGAGGATTTGCCGTGTTGTCAGTATATATAATATGCTATTTTATCAACATTTCTAATCAAATCTTGTTGATAATTTGGGTAATGCATCAGTAAATGTTGAAAACTTTAATCGAATAAAATTTGATCTATAGTTCATCCAACAAGAGAAAAACAGGGTGTGTCACAGGAAGTTTCAGATTAGCCAATCAGAGAAAGGGGGCCTCATGCGCTTAATCACTTGTCTCATGTCTCATTGAAGAAGCGCTTTATAATATTACAGCAGAAGCTTTAATATTATTCAATTGCTTTGCTTTAATTATAATTAAAAATGTTGTACCCTTCATAAAATTATCTTTTAACTCAATTTTATATATATCGTTGTTCGAGATTCCCTGGGCCTTTTCTTTCCAGGAGTCGAAAAGCGAGGAGAGGGGGGTGGTAGCTTCGCATGAAGACGCTTCGTTTCCTTCTTGAACAATTGTTCGAACGCAAGAAAAAGAAACTTGCGTTGCCTTGGAAGTTTCTTCTATCAGAGCAGATGAGCTTTTAAAACACTATTTTCCTTTAAAGTAGCAAAATATGTTGCACACAAATCTCCCTAGCCTGGCTGGGAATAGTTTTTCCTTGTTTGGCTGAAGAGTTGTTGCACGGGCGTCACCATTACAAATTGACTTGTGCAGCCGCTGAAGGAGAGATCCCACAAAGCATTGCGGATGGGCGAGTAGTCGATATCAGACCGGAAACACACCCTGTTTTTCTCTTGTTGGACGAAGTATAGGGGGTCTTTTACAACCGAGTTACCTTATTTCTTTTCATTATCTTTTAGTTACTTTGTATAATGTACAAGCTCACCATTTTTGATATGCAAGCCAGATTTATGATGCAGCCTCTTAAAATTTATTCTCCTGAAATGTACGAGATGTGTTCAAAAAGTATCAAATCTTAATTTTACCCACAGAAATAAATAAGATTCGGTGGGGATGTGAAGGAGCCTTTCATGAGAACGCGTGGATTTTTTCCCCGCCGACAGATGGCATTAGACTCATTTATTAGTAATGAGTGAGAATGAGTAAGCGCCTGCTAGATTGTGAATTGTTGCAAAAATGAAGGAAAGAGTTGAGAAGAGATATTGCATCAAATTTTACCAAAAGTTTGGCGATATTCAAGCAGATACCATTTGCAAGATCCAACAGGCTTTTGGGGATGATGCCATGAGCCCATTCTTTGCATCTGATTCAGACTTTTTTTTGGACAAACACAGCATTCTTGTGCTTTCTCAGGCTCCCTACATCCTCAACATGGCTCAGTGTGAATTTTTGGCTATTCTCCAGGTTGAAAATTCCACTGAAAGTGACCCGATTTGAATCAAGAGAGGATGTTATATGAAATGCGATGGCCCAGCTGAATTCCAGAAGTTCTTTGATCCATGGTGAGACTGCTGGGGAAAGAGTGTGTTACAAGGGAACTACATTGAAAGAAATTAGAGTAAATGTTTTGTATAAAAAAAAAAAATGTTTAAATATTCAGCCTGTCTCAGTCCACTGCAGGACATAGGCCTCCCCCACAGGGAGGGGGGATATTTGGTCTAATCTCCCACGCTCACCAGGCGAGTTGGGAGATGCATTTTTGAGCTTCTGCCAGCTTTTTACGACCGCTACGGGACAGACTGCTTATGTGCCCACCGAAGCACGGGAAATGCCTTGTATATGAATAAATATATATTTGCCGACCAAAGGTTCGATACTTTTTGAACACACATCGTATATAGAATTGCAGCTGGATGTAAAATTTACATTGATAACTATTTTATTTTGCAGATGTATCTGATAAAGAACAGGAGATTATGTTAAGGGAGCTGAGTATTTTCTTTCTACTTCATATAAGTTTTCATTGCTATATCTTAACTTCAACGTCAAGTTTTACACATAAAGAAAAACTTCGTTTCCCAATTGCAATGCACATATTTCATTCTTTGAATCTTCTTTTTATTGGATTTCTTTATTCATTAAGGTATTAAAATATTTTTTGATACATTTATATATCTGAGAGTGTGTTTAAAAAAAGGTTTTCCTTACGCTGGATTCTCACTATGACATAATGGCAAAGCTTTAACAGCAAAAAATAATATCAAGAGAGGTTCCTGGTTCGAACCCAGGTCACAGAATTTTTCCTTCCATTTTTCGATAAAAAAATCTTTCAATATCAAGAGAGTTCGGAAATTAGATGGAAAACTGCCAGCAACAGCGGTAGCCAGTCGGGGCCAAATTAGAATCTACGTCATCCCTATGTAAACTGCTGGAAGTTTGTTTCACTTCTTTAATTGCTGCTCTTGGATGACTTGAGCAGCAATATATCTGCATTTTGATGTTGAAGCTCCAAAAAGGAGATAAAATGACGAAGCATATACAGGGTGTGCCATGTTAATAGTAAATATTTCTGAAACTGAGATCGATAGAAGAATAAAACAAGTGGTATGTTTACTTCGAAAACGTTAAAATCCGATGAAGTTTCAAAATTAGTTACAAATGTTGCTGACAGGTGGCGCTATATGCTGTAAACTGTCCTTATATCATACAGAGTCCGAGAAATAAGCTGTAAACTGTCCTTTGCCAGCAACCATTGCAGTCACATCATAGTTGATTCAAAATGTCCATCTTTTGCAGCACAGAATACAGAATTTCATCTACTTCCTTCAGTAAGCTACGTACAGTACCACGTGTCGGCAACATTCGAACCAATTTGTAACTTTTTTTGAAACTTCTGTATCAGATTTTTATGGCTTTAAATAAACATGCCATTTGTTCCACTTCTCTGCTCATCCTAATTTCAGAGATATTTACTTTTAAAATCGGTGAGTCCTTTGTGTGGGCACCCTGTATAAGAAGCTGGAAATGATCAAATACTGTACACATGTAGTGCTTGAACCCTATCAAAGGTTTCTTCTGATATTGGATACACATTTCTGTATTCAGACAGTCCATCGTAAGCAATTCAATTCTTTGACAGCTTCAACACAGTGTGTTTCATCAGCTGACACTGTATGGGAAACAGTTCATTAATGGTTTTTTCAGGTCTGGTTGGTCACATCATATACCCACTGAAGTGGGCGTGACATCAGCACCATTTCAAGATGTGTTCGTTGGTAGCAGGAAGAACATGCAAAAACATCCCTGTGCACATCCAGGTCGTCTGTGGATAATGAACGCAAAGGGGGAAGAAAAAAAAACTCCCTTCGTGCCACCTTTTTAGACATGCTACCTGAGCGACGTGCAAGAGTTCTTTGCATACACTTATGCCCAACAGCACTATTCTTTCTCGTATCCATGCAACTGGACTTCGTCCTTGACATCAGTGACTGTACAGCTCACTGCATAAGTACGCTATGGGGAAGTTGATGAAGTACAGCTCACTGCATCATATAAGTAGACTCTTACTAATGCCAAGTCAGATGCCATGGGGAAGTTGAATGTGATGTGTGTGGTCTTCAGTGACGAATCAAGTTTCTCCCTGCTACAGAAAGCACATTATCGAGAGTTCAACCAATATAACTTACAAATCTGGCAATTAGATTAGCGATGAAATAACAGGTTGAATTTGATACTTCTATTGCCTTGATGCTCTTTTATTATTGTAGCATTACTATTTCCAAGTCGGTTGTTCTTTAAATATCTTAAAAATTTTAATGGTTCTAGGCTCGTCGCTTATACTTTTCCCTTGTAGAAACAGGCTTATAAGTGAGATGAGGCCGCCATGATATCAGGAAAACTAAATATACAAGATAAGCATATGTGTTTTGCATGTGCCAATTTACTTTTTCTTTTGTGCTGGGGACTATGAAACAGTATGAGAAAGTAAACTGAGATCCAAAAGGAAGGGAAATATCACATAGCAATGATGACAATAAAAACTAAGATATAAAAATGAAAAAAAAAAAATATATATATATATATATATATATATATATATATATACACATAAAAAAAAATCATTTGAATCTGTATTCGAATTGGCGAACTCTGATCCATTGCGGATAGGTCTACATGTATGTATATAACTAAACATAAACCGATAATTTTCTTTTAATTAATAATTTGATCGTAACTAAAAGCGCTAATGAAAAAGGAAGCTAAAGAAATAAATTTAAATAAAGTTTTTTTTTCTGCCGTGTAGAAAATGTCAAAATGCGGAAACATGCGATATGGATGAAGAGCCTAAAGACACGTTTGATTCAACTCAACATAGTTCTCCTGGTATTATGGTGTGGAGCAACTTATAACTCTCAGACTGCTCTAGTGTTCATTGAGCAATCTAACCAGGCAACGGCATGCAGATGAGGGGGTTAGGCCCTCATCCCCTTCATAGCTACCATCCAAGGTGGACTGTTCAGTAGGACAATGCATGACCACATACTTGCTGTTGGCTGCTGCTGCCGCCATACAGATTGTGGTTGTTTTTCTATCAGTTTTTGTAAAATAGGCTATTTTCAGCATTTTTTTTGAAATTCAGCTGAGATCAAACACTTGTGAATAAACAGTTTACATTTGTGATTTTGACATGTTTATGTTGTACATAAAAGAATGTTAATGAAGTTGAATTTTCTTGTCCATTTATTAATTCATAACATGATAAATACATCTTAAAGCTTTTTATTATAACTTTCTCAGTAGGTTTACCTGAAATTTTAAACTGTTTAATATAAATTTTAACATCCTATAAATTTTACATTATTTCTGTGCGTTTCTTTCTTTAGATATTTCAAGATGGGCTTGTTAGTTACATTTTTATATGATGTCATTGGTGCAGAACTTGAACTGATGAAAATGTGCGTCTATATGGATAAATTACGAAAGACTTTTAGGCTTATTGCTAAAGTATCTTTTGTTACCTATGCATTTACATGGTAAGTTTTCATTAATTAAGAAATATTTTAGATTTAGTCCAACCTTGTATACCGTAAATCCTGCAATTATCTGGTAATTTTTAAAATTGTTTTTCTTTAGCATTTACTGTAAAATTGGTCAGTTGATCATACGCCAATTCATGGCTGTTGACATTTTTTCTAATGAATTTGATGAAGCAGACAAGGAAGATTTTACCTAGTGCAAAAAATTAAGATTCCATAATGGAAAGGGCATTTAAAGCAGTAATATTACTTTGACCAATTACTTCTGCATACACGGAAGATCCAAAACATTATGACCATCACCACATTGGTGAATGAAGTCATCTCGATCATGTGGAGGGCACGTAATTAAGTGGGAATGGCATTTAACTGCTGCTGGAGAAGATAAGGAATCAGACTTGCACTTAATTTTACGAGTGATGGGAAAGGCTGCTGATCTAAGTGAATTTGATAAAGGGCAGATTGTAATGGCCTTAAGACTCTGAACGAGTATCTCCAAAACTGCATGATTGGTAGGTCGTTCACGATCTGCCGTTATTAGTACTTACACAAAGTGGATAAATGATGGTGAAACTAGTAGTAGAAACCAAGATGCTGGATGCCCCGCGTCATCAAAGAAAAAGGACGCCGGAGACTGTCCTGCTTGGTAAAGCAAGATCGGCGCCAGACAATGGCTCAGCTGACAACCCAATACAATGCATGTCCAAGTGAAATGTTTTAGAACACACAGCTCGGTGTACACTGTTGGATATGGGACTGCGCAGCAGACATCCCACTCATGTGCCTCTGTTGACCAAGCGTCCTTGTCAACTATTCCTACAATGGGTTCGGGAATCAAGACTGGACCATGGATAAGTGGAAGAGAGTTGCCTGGTCGGATGAATCACGATTTCTTATTCATCATGTCGATGGTCGTGTCAGGGTACGCAGACTTCCAGGCGAACAGTTGCTCCATCCCATACAGCAGGCCATACACAGGCAGGTGGTGGCAGTATTATGCTTTGGGGGACGTTCTCATGGATGGCTCTGGGACCCGTAGTTGTGGTAGAACAGACCATGAAAGCTGCGGACTATCTGAACATTATTGCGGACCAGTTGCACCCTTACATGGAGTCTGTCTTCTCAATTGGAAATGGAATCTTCCAGCAGGACAATGCCCCATGTCACAAGGCTTGAATTGTGTTGGAGTGGTCCGAGGACATAAGGATGAATTCCAATTAATGTCGTGGCCACCTAACTCGCCAGATCTTAATCCGATAGAGCACATTTGGGATGTCATGGAGCGGCAGCTCAGAGCTCAAACATCCATGCCAAGGCGAGTTCCAGTTGTTTTGCTGGCCAAAGGTGGCACAACGCGTTATTGAGTAGGTGGTCATAATGTTTTGGCTCTTCAGTGTAAATTGTCATTATAAAAATTGAAAAAAAAAACATTTCTTGTTTTTCCGTTTATTGGAACTAGATATGCATATTTCCAGTTCAGCATATCTAGTTATGGAGCTATTTTGTACATTGCTAGTCACAATGTCATTGAAATATTGATGTGGACAATAAGTTGCGTGTTTCTCAATTGGCATAAATTGTCAACATCAGAGCCACAAAAAAATGAGAACTGCAAACAACTTTATTATCTCTAGATGGTTGCAGAGTGGAAAGGGAGGACGGAAAATGCTATTTGTTGAACAAATTTTACCATAGATATTGAAAGGAGAGGGGTAATTGGCTAAAATTGTGGAATATAATATGTATACAGTGACTCCGTGATTGTGACAGACTGTCACAGCAACCCTTGATATCACTAGTATGTCTTAATGTATGTGGTACAACATGACAGAGTACTCAGCCACTGGTCAAGCTCCACTATGACTTTTTTATATGTCACCTATTTAGTATCTTATGACCTTACTATCTGTTTATTACTAAAACATGTCTAAAACAATACAATACTAAATAACTCTAAATTCAATGATCCGTATAGTGAAAGTGTCATGCTGCAATCTGTATACATAAACCCAAGTTCAAATATCGTATCAATGATAACCTTTCTGTTTTAGATTTACTGACACTCACAAGAATACATACAACTGATTGACTCCTGTTTAGAAAGGAATAACTAATTTATTAAACATGGAATTTATGATACATAGTCTAGCTAATTATCTTAATATTAAAGGAAAAATGGTTAAGGGAATCGCTATTAAAGATAAATAAGAATAAACCTGTTGATTACTATCAGGTGAAACTGTGTGCAAGTTTATTAAAATTTATAATGTCCCTACAGTTATTACTCAGATTGTTTACTATTAACCTGTTAAGCTTTGATTTTGTCACTTTTAAAGTTCAGTAATCGCTTAGTGACAGTTAGGTACTAATAAATCACTAGGCCTACTTATAGTTTGCATTTAAACCGTAGTGTTCCAGATACTTGTACCTGTTTGCAACACCTATTTATCATGTCGGGGAAAGTAATACTTGAGAAGCTTGTATACTCTTTCTTACATAGGTCACAGAGACTGTAATTAGAGTTGAGACACTCCATCCAAAAATGCACACACACCATGCCATCTCTTGGATGTCATCTACTTGCCCCTCCATAGGGTGATGGCCTGACTCCAGCTGCGTTCATACGTCGCAGAAACCTCTGAAACACTGATATTTTCTTGGGACACCTGTAGACTTGTTCACTCCTGTCACTAATCATACGTTATCCACCGACTCTCGTGATGATATGTTGATACGTTGATAGTGATGATATTGCTCACCTCCTTCTGTCGGCAACTCTATAAAGTTTGCTCAAAATTTGTTCATAAATACTTTGCATACAGTTCTGTTTTGCATATATAAACTTTGGGTTTTAAAATCCTTCTCTTATTCAAATATTACAATTTTATTAATTTGAAAAACCCAATAAACAAATTAAACTGAAAAAATAATAATGATAATAAAAAACATGACATTTAAGATTTCTAAAAAGTAATCTTCTCTCCCCAATTGCAGGGAATGTAAGTGCTGATATTTTTTAAGAGATTTATACATAATTTGAATATAAACCCTCCAAAAAACTTTATTTGTAAGAACATTTCATTTTTAAATTTAATAAAAGTCACATCCATAAGCTTCTCATCTGCGTTCAATGTTGAAAAACTTGTAAAATGAGGACTTGTAAGAATAGTTCAAAATGCACATCCATTTAAGACTAAGATCTACAACTATTAAAATGAAGAGAAAATAATGGTTTCCCTGTAGAAATTTCATACTAATGTTACCAAGGTACACAATTTAAATAAAAATTTTTTTAGGATTTTGAAGAATAAATTTTGAATCCAGTCCAAGAATATCAATATTTAAGTATTTTGCAAATTTGAAAGTCCAATATATCTGTGAACATCATTAAATAATTATTTAATTAAGATGTATTTTCCTTTATTTTAATGTTTTCGAATGGAACCAGCCATTCATCTTCAGAAGTACAGGGAAGAGAATGATAAAACAAAATCATAAATGATAAAAATAAAAAAAACTTAAAAGGTAAAAGGAAGTCATGTGATAACCAACTAATCACATGATATCCCAATCACTGTGGATATCAGGATATCATATGACGCTTTAGCCAGAGTATTATTCGACTTATTAATAAAAAAAGCCTCCTTTATAATTTTTCATTTAAATTGTGTATCTTGACAACATCAGTATGAAATTTCTACAGGGAAACCATTATTTTCTCTTCTTTTTAATTGTTGTGGATCTTCATCTTAAATGGATCACTTTTCGGATCATTATTTTGAACTATTCTTACAAGTCCTCGTTTTACATGTTTTTCAACATTGAACCCAGATGAGAAGCTTATGAATGTGACTTTTATTATTTATAGGAACATTTCATTTTTAAATTTAAATTTTTTGGAGGGTTTCTATTCAAATTATGTATAAATCTCTTTAAAAAAATCTTAGCACTTAATTCCTTGCAATTGGGGAGAGAAGGCTACTTTTTAGAAATTTTAAATGTCATGTTTTTTTATTATCATTATGATTTTTTCAGTTTAATTTATTTGTTGGATTTTTCAAATTAATAAAATTGTAATATTTGAATAAGAGAAGGATTTTAAATTATATATTTTTAGCCCAATTTTCACTTTCTTAATAAACTTTGGGTTTGTTTTCTATCACTTTTTTCCTTGCAAATAAAATTCACTGATGGATCTAAGGATTGATGCATTCTTCTGCAAAGGATCTAAGGACTGACTCATTCTTCTGTCATGTTAACCTTAATTCACTATATAGATGGAGTGCTTCAAAGCCCTTTGATTGATGATTTTTCAAGAAGGATTCCAATCGAAAGCAGGAATACTTTACCATTTGAGCTGATTTGTGTTTAAAAATAAATATTATTAAGAAAGCTAAAAACTTAAAATACTTAAGTGATTGCATTTGCAATAATGTTTTCTTTATTAAAATTTCAAAAGTAAAAAAATTGATCTTAAATTTTTCATATGGTTTCAATTTTCCATTTGTAATGGCGTCAGTGCGTAGACAAGAGATGTAGTTAACCAGCGCGCATGCGCGGAACGCCGACCGTAGCGCTGCGGCGGCGGAATCGCAAAACGGTACTTACTTAAAAAACATGCCTCGTAAATATGGACTATTTGTGGCTTATCAGCTTATAGGTTTGTCAGAGTTAGACTTGTCATTTTATGTAAACAAACAAGTTATATTGTGCAGTTCGTGGTAAATTATTATGTGGTATTACTTTTTGGTAAGAAATGGCATAGATACATATAAAACTGTTACTTCCCATCTGTTTTACATAGGAAAAATAATCAGGAAGTGGCTTGCATTTATTTTTCACTTGATGTCATAGCAGGCATATTCAAATGTGAAACGTCACTCTAATGGGAAAACTATCTGCTTTTCAGGCTGAAGAACATATTACAGTTCGTAGAGCCCCTGAAGAATTGGATGTGATTTGAACTTTTTGTTTTTATGATACAATTCTGTATTATTTTGTAGGCAACGGAAATTTATTTTTTTGGTGATTACTATAGTATATGTGTTGGACAACACAAATTGGCAGAATTATTCCACATTCTTCGAGAGTTAGATTTATAGAATTTTTCGAAATCTGAATACTTCTCTTGAAAAAAATGTGTTATGTGGCTTATCACATTACTGCAGTAAGCCCTTCAATTACAGTAGAACCTTGATTATCCCTAACTCTCACTAGGTGTCTTGCAGAGAAGTTATGAATGCCGAATTGATATTATTGAAGTGTATTGCTTGGTTTGAAAATCAATACAAGTATTGTTTATATTACAGAGTGACCAAAAAATATTTACTCACTTTGAGAGCTGTTAACTTTTTAATTAATGAACAGTTAACAGATGTAATAAACAGAAACAGGCAAATAAGGGATTTACCTTTTTCATTGGATAACCTGCTAGATATGGCTACCTTTCTCTTCTATCACCAAAATTTAAGCCGTTAATGATATTGAAAATGGCAGATTGCAACATTGGCTGTGAGATTTGAGCTATCTCTCTTCTGATGGAGTCTTTCAGGTCAGAGTTCTTGGTCTGGTAATATAAACTCTGCTTTCTAGTCCCATAACCAATAGTCACAGGGATTAACGTCTGGGGATCAAGGGGGCCATGCTATTAGAACAGTTTCTCCAATCAATCCATCCATCCATCTTCAGTAAAAACAAATTAAGAAATATGTTATAGGAATGGTTATATGTGGTGACAGTCTATCATGTTGGAATGCTAAGTTTCCCAATATGCCTTATTGCCTGATGTAAGGAATAACATGATCTTCAAAGAAAATCGGTCCATTGATGAAGTTGCAGTGAAGCCATAACAGATCCTAGCTGCCAAAAAATATTAAACTAATTTGTATATTTTGATTGGAAACATTTCCATATTATGCCAATATGAACAGGTTAAAAAATCATAATCTGCTCATTAGTAATACAGTTGTGAGCTATCAAAGTGGGTAAGCTTTTTTTTTGGGGCTACCCTGTAGTCAAGTATCTAAAAAAGCTAAAAATTCCCTAAAACAGAGGAAAACGACTAACCGTTTCAAAAAGTAATTTACCGTATGTAAGTAAACTATGTATAATAAATTTTGCAATTTAAAATGTGCTCATGTTCTATTAGCCGTCAAATTCCGTATCTGTTACTGGCCTGGTTCCGACCCCTGACGGATAATTGAGGTTCTATGTATTAGAATGATAGCAGTTTCCAGTTCCATGAAAGCATATCAAAATTGAGAGCATTATTTTAAATTTAACTCTTTTCAAAATGCTCATTAACACAAGTATCATTTCTAATAATTCCATTTTAATTGCATGTTTCAGAAAACATCAGTTCGAGCATGCATATTAATAAGCTTTTAATTATACTACTTCCATAATGAAATGCTGCAGTACTCTTAGCATTTTAGAGATTTTTAATAAAGACCATAATTTTTCTTCTGAATTGCTGAAAATTTGAATAGTTTAAGAAATCTAATAACAGCTCCCATGTTAAAATGGAGTACAATAATTAAATTGTGCAATATTTTTTAATATTTTTCAGATAGACTTTCTATTACATAATACATCATTGCTTTTACATTTTCTGTTGAATTTTTCAGCATGTTACTACTAGTTAAACATAATTATTCTTTTTCAGGTTCTTATTAACATTTTATTTATTTCCTGAGAAAATTATTTATTACACTATACTTGTTACTTTGACCCGACTTGACCGTCCATTAGTAGAAATTGTCTCGTTTGTTGCACTATCTCTAGAATTGTTCAATTTTTACCATTGTAAGGTTAGTTTTATTTATAGTAATTTTCTCCATTGTAAAAATAAGTGATTTAATATTTTAAATAGTTCTATTTGTTAATAAATGATTTTAATATGAGGGTATATAAGTTAATAAGTAAGTTACAAATGAATGTAGTAGAAATGAAACAAATTTCAAATTTTTTAAAGAAACCTTTACTTTCACTCACCAAAAGTCATTGCACACCTGCCTAATAACGTGTTGGGCCTCCTCTGGGCCGAACAGCTGCGGCGACCCGTTGTGGAAGAGAGTCTACTAGTCCCTGGAACACATCCACAGGCATTGCAAGCTGCCTCCACTGCATTCCATAACGATGCTGCATTTACCATGTGTGTTGGCGACGACCTGATAGATCGTTTGAAGACATCTCACAAATGTTCAATGGGATTGCAATCTGGGGAATGTGGAGGCCAAATCATTGTTGTGAAGTCGGTAGCATGTTCTTCCAGTCACTGCCGTATCACTAGGGTTGTGTGTGGAGGCGCATTATCTTCCTGGATGATGCCGTCACCATGGGGTAAAAACAGTTCATGAAGGGGTGCAGGTGGTTCCCAAACAGATCGACGTAGGAAATAGCATGCAGTGGATGTCAGATGCACCAATGGACCCAATGCATGCCACGAGAAAACACCCCAGACCAGTATAGAGCCTCCACCTGCCTGAGTGGTCCCCATCTGACAAGCGGGGTCCATGGCTTGATGTGGCTTGCACCAGACAAGGACACAACCATCGGCCCGATACAGCTGAAACCGTGACACGTTGGACCAGGCAACCCTTCACCAGTTCTCAGCGGTCCAATGTCAATGTTGGTTGGCCCAGGCTAGGTGTTGCTAACGATGTGCAGCTGTCAAGAGTGGCACTCGTCGTGGCCTCCTGCTCCCAAAGCCTGCAGCTGCCAAGGTTCGCCAAATGTTGTCACGGATACAGTTGTGGGATGTCCCTGGTTGTATGGTGATTTGGCCTGCTGTTGCCCTTCGGTCCCCCGTACAAATGCGGATAGTTCTCGGCGTGCTCCCATTTCTGCAGCTAGTTTTGCTTACAATGATTGTGTGATATCAAGGAGTCCTGTGCACCTGCATTCCGAGAATGGAAGCAGCGGGATGTCTCATCACAGACAGGGAACCTGATTGGAAGGGTGTGCCACGACTTTTGCTGAGTGAGTGTACATCTCCATGAATATATGTGCTATTTTCATACAAATGAACACAGATAAGTAAAAGAAGCCTCATCATATGCTACAGCTACAATGCATTTCAAGCATTATTTTTTACAGGGTGATTCCAAACTATTTTTTTTTGTTCAGTTTATTGCTGGTCCCCTATTTGCCTTCGGGAGAAAATCTTCACTGAAATATATGAACTATAACATGCTCTTTACACCCCTGAAGTTTCAGGATAATTTATCAAGTATTTTTCTAGATATTTGACAAAACATCTATATATAGGGTGTACAGATACTTTTGGCAGGGCAGTGTATATCACTCATTAAATAAGAGGGTCGATCGAAAAGTAATGCCTCCGTGGCTGTAACTTTTTTATTTGGTAACTGATTTTCAAAATTCTTTTGTACCTAATACATACATTGTCTTCTATGTAATGCGCTATTCACTTTTTGACATAGTCCTCATCCCTTTCCACGCACTGGCACCAACACGTGACTAGTCAGGTGAACCTGTCGGAGAAGAAATTTATTGTGTCGAGGGTTGTTTTTGACTCCAGGATTGAATTTCACCTTATTGTCAGAGCAAAACTCATGTCCCTTAAGATGCTCTTTCATATTTTGGAAGCTGTGAAAGACTCAAGGTGCAAAGTCAGTAAAAAAGCGCAAAAAAAAGTCAGAATGATGAAATAAAATTTTTTAAATAAAATAAAATTGCATGATGACAAAGCTACACATACTGCTCTCTACTGTAAGTTCAGCTATTACATTCTACAAGTTAAATATATACACGAAGAGCAGTCTCCATGTGTACATAACTCAAATATCGCAATTTTTGAGTTATGACTTTTTATTTAATGATTTTGAAGCTCCGTCATCGTTTTTGGTAGTAATGTTATTTCCATAAAATGACAAATTAATCCCCTCAAGGAGGGTATAGAAAAGTAGCAGAAGCCCCGAGTTCATCCGTTCTCAAAAACTTGATTTACTCGAACACAGTATTTAGAAAATGGAAAGTAACTTTTATCTTCAGTTTCTCATTAATTCCAATTGAATGACATAAGGATAAAAATCAGTAAAGATTGCGGGACTGATACTACCACTTCAATGATTTGGCCTAAACTCCATAGTGATGTAAATCTTGCCTAGAGAAATCTGCATACCGAATTTTACCCCTTTACATATGTACCAGGGTGCCCTAAAAAGGACTGATTGTTTTTAAAATGGAATAGCAAGCAAACGGTGAGTTATTGAAGTTATTCTTGAGGAGATTAACGTCTGAGGTCAGGAATGTTTTGATTCGTTTCCTTCTATGTTATGGACCAATCTTTTGGGACTGCACATAATGACATTTGTAATAGTCATGGTCTGTGGCAGATATCTCCTCTAATTGATTCATCTTTCATTTTTATTTAATTAATTATAAACTTTTCAGTGTCCCTAGAGCTCTCCTCTAATTTTACAGAGTTGTAAACTATCTCTATAAATAGTGAAATATCAAGAAAACTATGGATAACAACACTCAAATAGTGAATTAAAATAAACCACATTTGTCCACAATGAAGAATTTAGTAACCCATACATGCATTACAGCCACCTTGTGGCTATCCAGTGATTAAGTTATTCTATATTGTGGTCAAGTGGTGTTTATTTTATTTCTCTATTGATCTCTATAAATGACAAATAAAATTGTTTGAAATATATACATGTCCATGTTGAAATGTAGGCTCTTATGGTCATGGTCATTGATCTGCGACATGAATACATTTTCCTGGGTTTTTTTTTTTTTTTTTTTTTTTGACTTTGGTAAGTCATACCTGTATATTGTTGCTTTTGTTATTGTTAAATTCTTATTATTCCTGATTGTAAATATTCATAAAAAATTTACAAATTCTGTAATTGATACCAAATGGAAGAAGTATTTTTCCCCATTGAATTTTGCCATGCAAGATTTATGTTATAGTCGATCCGATCCATCGTTAGCATGCGCGGGATGTAAACAAAAGCACGTGGTGAAGTGCAATTCTATTGGCTGATTGAGCCTTGCAACTTCCGTGTTCCTGGGCGCACACAAAAATGTAGTTCACAAAAGATAACGTGAAAACTGACTTAAAACTGTAACAATCAGTTCTGAAAACAACTAAAATCATTAAATGTTATTAATTGGGCTAAAAAAGATAATAAATTACATTGATCATTTTTTAAAGAAATATATATAAAAAAAAATAGAAACGGGAGAAATCCACAACTCTCATGCTAAAGGACAGGATAGAAATCACCATCATGGGATTAAGAGATTAAACTACTCCATGGAAAAGATTAAGATTGTTGTGCAGGAAAGAAAACTTGTGTCTGGGGGCCCCAAGCACATTTATTTAAGATTTATTCTTCATGTAATTTATTCAAAAAATCGACGATATTTATGAAATTGATAATGATTATTCGAAAAGCAATATATATTCTATATTCCATTGTGATCATGGATTTTTATTTCATTCTATAATGTGTGTATGTCATGCTTAATTTCAAAATCTGTGTTTTTATTTTCTTTGTTTTTTCTCTATATATTTCAATCTATATATTAAAAAAAAAGCATAGAAGGTAATAAATTTCCAAATGAAGAGTATGACATACTCTCTTTATTTTGTTTAATGAGCTGTGTATGTCATGCTTAATTTGGAAATTTATTATTATATTTTCTGTGTTATTTAAATAGAAATCGAAATATATCAAAAGAAAAATAATAATAAAATTCCAAACAAAGCAGGACAAACAAACCTTATTGATATATTAAATATCCATAACAGAAATCGTCATATACCATTGTTTCAACAATCATTCATTGTTAATTTGTTAAAAAAGCTGTAATTCCAACATCTGAGATGATTTTATGATGGAAAACAAAAATAAAAAATTGCATTTTCCTGCTATACTTTGGACCTCTCTAAATAATTCAATATATATTTTTTGTTTGATAATTATTTAATATATAATTTACAATAAATAATATGTCATGATTTTCATAAATTAATGTCTATCTTTTATAAAGCTTGTAAAAAATGTTTCAATCTTTTTTGATTAAATCGTATATCGGATGATTTTCATGAATTACTTTTCATACATAATGCATATAAAATAAATTTATAAAATATTTTATATAAATGTCTTTCTTGCTATAGCTTTTCATTAAAATAGATACTTTTTCTTTTTAATAGTAAAAAGCCCTAAAGACTTTCAATTGAATCTCTTGAGAGCATAAGTGATTAGTGGATTAAAGGATTAAAGGATAGAAAGATAGGGGATTCATCTGGCCTTGCCAAGCCATATGTTTCAGGGGGAAGCTAAATTGATTCCTCCAATCATAGGAGCCTGCGCAGGGATACGTGGTTATTTTTTGTTTACATCCCGCGCAAGCTTATGATGGATCGGCTATAACTTGAACTTTGTCATAGACAAGTTGTCCTATTTTTTGACTTGTGCTATTATTAATTCCATCCTGCAGATAAACTTTTAGAAGTACTTTATACAATTTAAATAAACTCTGATCATTGTCTGATATTTTTTAGGCTTTTCTATATTTTTAAATACAAATTTTTCTTTCCTCTTTCATGTTTTACAGAATATTGTTTGTTGGTTGCCTCAGTTAAAGAAGAATTCTTCTTCAAAGAAATATGGGCTTTATGAATATTTTCATGAGCGTCTTCCTGAAATTTGTCTTTATGCAGAAAATAATGTTGTTGAGTAAGTGAAAATAATTTTAAATGAATTGAGACGATTCCCCTCAAAAATTTAAAGTGACACCTTCTGTTTATATTTATCTGGAAAAGGACCAGAAAAGCAGTTTTAGAATTAGAATAATTATAATATTACATTGCAGAATTTTTGATGGAGTTAGAAGGATACATATAAACAGTAGAACCTCAATAAATTGAATCTCAAGTGAAGAACAAAGGCTTCAATTTATCGAGGTTAAGTTAAATGAAATTCTAATTAACGAGGTTCAAATTAAAACGTGTACATTTATTTTTAATTAGTATGGATTAAAAATTAGTGTAGATGATTATTCAAATAATGCAAATTATTTGGTAGGATAATTATTTGGCCAATTGGAATAGAGTAGGCTTGTAAAGCCAATCAGAATTGCTTATGAATGAAAACTTCAAATAGGGAAGGGATAAACTGACATCTGTCTGATTTGTAGAGGTCTGGATTGACAGAATTCAATTTATAGAGGATAAAATTCCTCCAAAAAACTTTTGAATTGTATTGGGCTGTTTCATAAATATTGGCCTATTTTGCTTAGGCTACTTTGCATGAGCCCTAATGGTGCATAACATTACAGCAGGACATGGTGCATAACATTACAATGAAAACCCCTCCTACAAAATAAGTAATTTCTCCAATAGTTGCACGTGTAGCTTTGCAGACATTAACATCATGGAGCAGCGCGATATTAAGCTAGTGATTTTGATAAATATAAACTAGGACGGAATACAATTTTTTTTGCAACATTTCTTATGTAACATCACAACAGTAATCAGTAATCAATGTTCCTTCTTTTCAATATGCTCAGAGCTGTAAACACCTGTCCTTGATGTGTAGACTTGGAAGGGCTTCATTGAAATACTCCTGCATAGCTTGAATAGGTGGTTGCCCTCTTCGCAGAAGAGAGCCCATATTTTCCGTTACAGCGATGCTTTTGTAATCAAGTGATGATCGTCCATATTCTTCCTAAAATTACGCTATATAGTGAATGGTAACTTAGTTTCATACTATCATAAAATACACTGTGCTTTCTCCTGGACTGATGCCAAAACCTCAATTTCCAATTACAAACTTTTTCAGCATCAAATTCCAAACAAACAAGGAAAAAGTTTCCAAAATCCGATCAACAGAGTACCCCAAAAACATTGCAACCGCTTTTCAGATTCTTGAAATTGCAATGCCTCCTAAACCAATTTAGCCACTACTTATAACAGAGAAAGTATCTTAATGAGTTAGTCTTTCTCTTGCAACCAACCATATTATAGCTGTAACTAATAATTTCTTCATAATAAAATTTTGTAATGTTGGAAAGAATTTTTGGCCACCCTGCATTATAAATATTAAATTGAAATTAAATTGCCTGCCTTTGTAGAGATTTTAGATTTCCCCCATATCTATAAATTTATACCATAAGTATTCTACTATAGACACCGCAACTTAAAGTAGTGCCACTATAGTGGTCAAAAATAGAAACCAACTTTAGGGATCGCACCGTTTATCTTTGAAAAGCGACGAAAAAAAATTTAGGGTTACATCCTCTTCGGTATGCAACAAATACTAGTTTTATTGTTACTTTGTTTTATTACTGTGGGTTTAAAGTTGTAAAATCCTAAACATGTCGAATTTCGCGATGCTAGCGCCAGAAAAGCTTAGTGGTAAGTTACGCTGAAGATAATGTCATCTCTTGTATAATGTGATCCCATTTTCAGAGCCCAAAAAATCAGTAAAAATTTTATCCTCGTGTATAATAATGTGATTCTTATTTTTTGATTTGTCGCTAACTTGTGAGAAATAAAATATGCAAGAATGTACAGAAAGATCTATTTTTTACGATTTGAAGAATGTATAACCTGGATCTATACAATTAAACTTCAAAATCTGTTTCATTATCGCCTGATTCTTCAAAAGTTCCTTAATACAGTACAGATGGTGTTTTTTTTTTAAATGATAAAAGGCTATTTAATTTTGAAGAAGACAAAAACGATAGTTGCAGTAGGTTACATGTACTTTTAATGTATGTTCATTTTTTGAAATTTTTAAAGTACACATTATGTATTCATGCATTAAGTACTGTAATAAATATTCATTTGAACTTTATAAAACATGGCTGTTAAAGATTTTACTGGTCAAAAATTTATTTCACTTTTCACCTTTAATGTTACAGATTTATTTAATGTCATGACTGCTTTATTCAATTAACAATAAACGGCAGCAAGAGAAGTTATAAAACGTGATCAGTGATGTTTTTGCCAGTGGTGTCTCCATCTTGTTTTTAAGAATTCACTTTTGCATTAGCTTTTGGAGATGAAAAATTAGAAAAAAAAAACGGAATTAATGTACTGTATATTGTATATACTATATAATATACTGTAATATGCCAGTATTTTAAATATTATATGCTAATTTCTTTTGAAATTCGAAGTTCGTTTGAAACCCCCCTCCCCCCCTTTAAGATACGGAAAAGTGGATGGGAAATTGAGAAAAAAAGGCAAATTATTGTAATGTATAAACTGTATGATGTAATGTAACGTACCAGTATATTATATATTTGATGCTAGTTTTTGTTTGAAATTCATCAGACCGAAATTCATCATTAATTTATTTTTTTAAATTGTGGTTTAAAAATAATTCAAAAAACAGAACACAGAAAAGATACAGAAATTTATTTGTTTAGAAAATATAAAGTCAATAGGTTCTTCCAATGAACATAAGAAATCTTAATATTGTGCCTTTCATTTTTTTTCATGAACAAATTCAATCGTAATAAATAAATTTGTGGGTTTTCTTCTTTTTTTTTTTTTTTTTTATAAATTTTTTGTAGAAGATAGTTTCTTGATATTTATAATCTGGAAAATTCTTATAATTTTTTTTGTTAATTTTTAATTTGTTTTATTATTATATGCTATTGTTATCTTAAAACAATGTCACTTTTGAAACAAAGTGATTTTATTTGTTCTGTTGCTACAAATTACGCTTATAGACTGAAATATATCGTTTATTTTTTTATCTAAGTACTTATATCTAACAAATTTGTAATGTAGTTCATTGTCCACGCAGTCCGCTCGCCAAATCGCCAGTGGCGACAGTTCAACTAATCTGACGAATAAACAATCACATTTGGCGAACATACTTGGCTAATTCTATTTATATGGAAAATTTTTATTTTCAACCTCGAAAATGCGATCGTCATGTGATTAATTTTTTTAAAATTTTAAATGCTTCATAATTTTTTTTTTTAATTTTAAATTTGGCTAAAAACATGAGATTCTAGCTTAAAGAAAATCTCTATTGGCTAAACCATTGGCGATAAAAATTTCAAGTACTGCGCGGCCACTGTAGTTTCAATATTTATATATAATTTAGAATATCTAAATATTCCTCTTATTTTAATTCATTTTTTAATGTCATAGTCAGTTGTGCAAAACAACATATATAATCTTTCAATTGATATTAATATGTGCAAAAATATAAATAAATGTAATGATGTTTGTAAAATTCATGTTAGTATCAGAGGGTTAAGCAAAGAGGCAGCTTATGAAATCAATAGCCGTTCAGTTTTGTGCCATTGTCTAGTAAATTAACCAAAAACCAAATCAAGTGGATTATCTTTGCCCATCAGTTGGACAGAGTAGTAAAACCTAAAAAAAAGCTGATATTTTGGATAGAGACTATCTTTTATCAAAGTAAAATAGTAAAAACTTATGTTTTGGATGTCTCTTTTTGTGTCTTTTTTTTTTTCGTAATTTGCCAGTACCCATCAGGGAAAAATATCGCATTCAGTTGGTATCTCTGTTTTTCCTTCTCCACAGAATTTTTTGCAAAATGGGTAAGAAATTATATTGTTACTATAGTTATACATCTATCATCGTTATCACCAATCTGGGTTATCACAGTACCCTTGGTTATGACTCTTGTCCTCCTTTTCACGGATTAATCCGTGTTATCACAGGTTGGCGAACGGACACGATAGTCACATCAAGGACTCGGAAGAGATGCAGCATATCTAGTGATATCTAATGACCGTGACAGAAGGAAACAATTTTTCAATTGGGACACTGACCTTCTTGAATTTTCATTTATACATCTTCACTAAAAATAAGGAGTACGTGAATGTAAACATGCATACAAAAAACAATGCATGCATATGCAAGCTTGTTAAATTCTGTATCATTCAGCGTGCATACTGTTTTGAACAAGCACATGACATTTTTGGAAATAAGCTTTGAAAACAGAAAATCTTTTAAACGATTTGATTACAGGGATAAAACATTCAGGCAACTTCATTCACAGAAAATCTTAAACAATTATGCATTTATGATGTAAGGTCAATTGTTTGTTATTCTAAAATAGCAAGAAGGCAGAAAGAAAATCTGGATCCAGAGTAAGTCACAATCTTAATTCCAAGAAGTGAGAGATTGAAGGCCATGTTTCAGAACAGATGCTGCATCGTGGAGATCTGTAGATTAGGTTAGATTAGGGTCTGAAAAGTGTAACCCATCTAATTTTGAAAAGCATGAAGTATAAAATTTTGAAAGATAAAAATGAAACTGCAACGGTTGATTTCTGCATGTTCCGACGACCACGTAACATATAGCTGCCGCCACGTAAGTTGAACGATCTTTTTGACATGCGCAGTAAGTCTTCTCATCAATTTGTTGTCTGGGTTTTACCCATGATGCACTTGTTCTACTATAGTAAAGGCGGAGATATCGTTGAAACGTGGAATGCATATTAAAAGTCATAATATAAAACAAATTGCCTTCGAATCGACTATTCTGCGTCATTTTTTAATTTATTAATTTCATTTATCTATAAAAAAAAAAAAACGAAAGTGGAAAACTAAATATAAATTTGAAAACAATGTTTCAAAAACGAAAGCGGATGCTTTCATGGAATAACTAAGCGATTTACTTCCTGTTAACGTCTATTGGCTGGCGTTAGAAATGACGTCATCCTGTCGTTCAACTTACGTGGCGGCTGCTATAGGTGAAGACCAAATGTAGACGTTTGTTTTGAATATTTATTAAAGTTGACATTGTTTTGGATACAATGACACTTCAAGTTTGGATACCCAGTAATGTTTAGCAATGATAGATTTTACACGTAAACATTGAAACTATTCTTTCAAATCTCAAGAAAAAAAATTTCAAACAGAAATTGCTGGTTAGGATTGTAATCTGCTCGAAACGCCTCACTGAGTCATTCGTAAATGGGCTTGACTCAAGGTTGTTAGAAAGAGAAGGTTGCCTCTTAAGGGGATTATCTTCAATTAGCGAAAAAGTAGGTCATTGGGTTCTGACGTCATCTGGTTACCTTCCTCGTTTAGGTTACCCTCTTCCCCTTCCTCTATTCCCCCACCATTCAAGGCTAGGTCCTGCCCAGTGCATAATCATGCCTGGTACACGTTGTGCATTTGCAAAGTGTACTAATAGTTTCTTAAAAAGTAAAGAACAACCAGAAAACGATATAGCCTATCACAGATTTCCTACTGATCCTGAAATAAAAAGTATATGGATTCAACGATGTAAAAGAAATGACAGATGGAATCCTGAAACCAGTAGGGTCTGTTCAAAACATTTTCAACCTGAAGATTATGAGAGAAATTTACAGGCCGAATTGTTGAACATTCCATATAAAAAAGTGAGTTATTATTTTAAATTATTTTAATATTTTCATACGGTATATACGTAATCTAAAATCAGAGTTAAATAGTTAACATTACATTTTTAATGATATTTATAAAAGTGAAGTGACTGAGCCCATATCTAAAAATAATGTTTTTTTAATATAGAAATTAAAAAAAAATGCAGTACCGAGGGAAGAGTGTGATCTTGTGGAAATTTCAATCAAACGATTTCAGCGGGCAGAAAGAAGAAATCAACGCAGGGAGGTGACAGAACTCTTAACTGACAAATGTGAAAACGCAATACTGCCAGATGATAATATAATTGAACACGCAGTGCAAGATCCAACAAATGAAGAATCAGAAATCTTGAAATTAAAAGACGAGATTGCTAAGTTGCAGAGAGAAATTCTCCATTTTCGCTTGCAAGAAAAGGTAATGTTGAAAAAAATAAAACATTTAGAAGATGTGATAACTAAGAAAACAACTGAGTTAAGAAACGTAAAAAACGAATTGTTCAATAAAAAAAAGACGACGGAAAAGTTGTTGCTTGAATTAGATAATTATAAAAAAATTTCAGTAGTCTTAACAAAATCTCAGCAGACATTTATAGCAATGAATCGTAGAAGATTTTCAGGCATGTGGGACGATGAAACTGTTTCTATTGCATTCACACTTAGGTATTTGAGTAAACGTGCTTATCTCTATTTGAGAAATTCACTAAACTATCCTCTGCCAGGTCTGTCAAGCATACAGAAATGGGCATCAACTTTTACATTAGATATTGGTGTCTTGCATTCAGTTATTAATATAATGAAAATAGCAGGTACTAAAATGACCATTATTGAAAAATTAACAATTCTATCATTTGATGAAATGAAAGTAAAAGAAATCATAGAGTACTGTGCAAAAAATGATGATATTTTAGGTCCTCACTCTCGAATGCAGGTTGCTCTCGCTCGTGGATTGTTTTCACAGTGGAAACAACCTGTTTACATTGATTTTGATAAAAAGATGAATGTTGACATTTTAACAGAAATTATTAATGCGTTAGGAAAAATTGGCTATTGTGTTGTTGGCATAGTGTGTGATTTAGGTGGAGGAAACAGAGGTTTGTTACGAGATCTTGGAGTGAATGAACAAAAAAGTTGGTTTGTGAATCCAATATCTAATTCTAAAATCATGGTCTTTCCCGATGTTCCACATTTGTTAAAGTTGTTGAGGAATTGGATAATCGATACAGGGATTGACATAGGCAATAACTCAAATGTGATTGTTGATCGAACTCCATTAGTGGAACTTGTCAATATCCTCAGCAATAGAGAATGTAAATCATGCTATAAACTAACAGAACAACATGTTATCTGTAAAAAGACTGATAGACAAAACGTAAGAATGGCTGCTGAACTTTTATCACATACTGTAGCAACAGCCCTACGCAAATACAATCCTAGCAACAACCCAAATATACAAGAAATTGCCAATGTGATTGATCTCTTTAATAATTGGTTTGACATCATGAATGTCTACACACCTTTCAATTCCTTGCATCTGAAGTGTGGTTATGGAATCCATTTACCAGAACAAAATGTTATTCTGGATAAAATGTTTGAAACTGTAAAATTGATGAGATGTGTTGGAAAAGTAGGGTTGCAAGAATTTCAAAAAGGAATTTTGATTTCTATTCAATCAACAAAGTTGCTTTTAGAATTCGTCAAAAATGAATTTAACCAAAATTACATTTTGACTCATAGACTTAATCAGGATTGTTTGGAAAACACGTTTTCACAACTGAGATCAAGAGGTGGTCTAGATGATCATCCATCCCCCCTTAATGTGCTGTCAAGATTCAAAATTATGATTTTAGGTAAAAACCCTGGATCAATTACAAAACACTCAAACACAGAGGTAACTGATAAAACTGATGAATATCTATTAGTTCCTAGCACTTTTAAAGAAGCTCAAATTCAGCTAGAAGAAATAGAATTAGACGATTTAGAAGATTTACCATGTGAATGTTATTCGGATGATATAGATAAAAATTGTGATAATGAATGTAACGAAATAGAGAACGATGGATTGGAGTATTTGGCAGGCTGGGTAGCTAAAAAATTTAAAAATGAATACCCTAATTTAGGTGATTTCACTTATGCATTAAATGATTATAACTTGGAAGTTCCATCATGGATTCAATTTCTTTCTTACGGAGGACTTATTAAACCTTCATGTGATTGGTTGTCAACAACCAAAAGAATTAATGATTACTTTATTTCTTTTCATGGAAAAGGTTTAAAAACAGGAAAAGGTTTGGTTAAAAATTTGGCAAAACAAGCTATTAAAAAATTTGCATTGGTTAATGTGTATCCTGAAAAAGCCATTGAATTATTTGTTAAAATTAGAACAATTATTAGAATGAGGTCTTTGAATGCAGATCTAAAAATTAAGAAAAAAAGGTATAACTATGAGAAGAATCTTACATCTGAAGCAAAAAAAATGAAACGAATTTGTACATAACATCAATAAATAATAAATAATTTTAATCTTCAACGGAGATAAATATTACAGAAAAACAAATAAAAGTATAAAAAAAAACAATAAACGGCATGTTCATAATCTTTTTTAATTTTTAATTTTCATTTTCCTTTTTAATGTTAAATGTGGAATAGTTTTATATTTTAACAGCAGTCATCTTGTTTCATGTTTTATTAATCATTTTACATAATTATTAATAATTTTAAGCTTGGATTTTTTAAGTTTAAATATTGTCAACTTTTCAAACTCGAAAGGAATTTATTGTCGTTTATTGATTGTTTTTTTTATACTTTTATTTGTTTTTCTATATTATTTATCTCTGTTGAAGATTAAGATTAAAATTATTTATTATTTATTGATTATAGTATATTCTTCAAAGTGAAATTTTTCTAATTGTACATAACATGTTGGTTGACAATTTCAATAATATATTTTGTGACAATATAAAAAATTCAAAACAATTTGTATATAGTTAGTGAATGATTTTAAGCCTCTACTGTTCAATAAATTTTATGCAAAAAATTTTTGTTATGACTTTTTAATTAAAAAAATAGTCCCCATATGATTTAAACAGATCAAGCTAAGAGCATAGGAACTCGCCAGGAAGGTAACCAGATGACGTCACATGAAAAGAACCAATGGACAGCGACCTATGCCTAAGAGGCAACCTTCTCTCTCTCTAATAACCTTGGGCTTGACTATCCATACTAAAATTTATTTTGAACATTGTATTCAATGCCTATCCCTTCCCTTAGAGAAATTTCTAATAAAAATACATCTTACTGACCAAGTAGGTAGTTCAGACCTTCTTTCAAATTGTAGTTATTTATTCAGTCATTTGATTTAAATTAATTTTGGAACAAACATGAAATATTATAACTTTATTTTTCCTCGTTTGATTGTAGAGAATCTAGTGATAGTGAAATCAAGTATGTTTCTTCTGAAGCCAAAGCACTTGTACAGACAATCAGATGTAAGTGGAAACATTTATTTTTATATTTATTGCAAAAAAAAACCCAACAAACTCTTATGCCCAATTTTGATGCGAGCTGATTTTCATTATTTCAACAGAATATGAAGATTCAGGTGATGCATTCAAAAGCTTTGCAAACTGATTTTTGTTTTAAGGCAATATTCATTGGAAAATTATGTCAAATTATTAATCATCTTAATGTTTGCCTGAATTTTTTAATTGTTTAATTTTAATATTGACATTTTGACTGATAACTTCACAATTGAAATTTAAATATTCACTTTGCTTTGCAATTCTGTTTACAGATTAAATTGTCTTTTTCTAAACTTAAAGGGCTTATGAAAATGATTTGGCAGCATTGAAGTATTTGTCAAATCTGACATAACTGTGTGCAAAAAATTTATTCATCCACTTTTTGTACAACTTTAATTTGTCATCATAAAGGAACAAATTGCATTACACTACTGTAAAACAAAAATCCTCACGTTATGCATCAAGTTCCTCTTCAGGTTCAAAGAATTTTGTGCATGGTTTCTGCTTGTTGAATTATCTACCCAAAATTATTTGAAACTGTCAATATGAATATCTTCAAATATTTGAAAACTTCTATCCCCAATTAAATGAGCATGAATGGCAGTACAGTCAGACCTCCCTATAACGAAATCATTGGGACCTCCCCAAAGCTTTGTTATATGGAAAAATTTGTTATACAGAAACATGTTTAATACTCAAGATGTATATTTTTTAATTTTTAAATATAGTAACGACATTAGCAATTGTCTTACTACATATGACACTTTAATAATCTTGACTATAACTTTTAACATTTTGTAATGACACAAATATTAATACAAGTACTTATAAAACATTATCACAGCCTATCTTTTAACAAATCCAGTGTTTTTTTTACAAACCCTGTACAACCACCTTTAAATTATATGGCTCAAGCAGATTAGTCAAACTTAAGGAATGTTTTTGACTGCACTTCTTTAAATATTTCAGGACAGCCATGTTCAAATCTTCATAAAGAGTAGATTGAAGCCTTTTCTTCAAATAATTGACATCATTATCATTTATGTTCTCTTGGATTTTCTCCTTAGCCTTAACAATGGTGGATAATATGGAAGCACTGACTCCAAAAGTTCTGCTACATCTTTTTTTTTTTTTTCCCATCAGAATCAACAGCTTTGAACATTTGAAGTATTTCTTTCTTCCAAAGTGACAATATCTGAATCACAATTAACAGATTTAGTTGTGAGAACAAAAACATGGCAGACATGGAAGCTGTAATTCTGCCTGTTCATGATTTTCACACAAAATTCCTCGTCTGGAGTGTTTCAGTAAAAATTATTTCATTCATGTCCAATTAAATTTATTATCTAGCCAACTTTGTTTATTTTATAATTCATTTGGAAATTGCTTATTTGAGTATTAATATTTCTTTACATGCTTTATGAAAACAATGCATTTTCAGTGTGTTTTAAGCAACCAAACTCTGATCGCATATATCCATTATGTGAGGGAATAACTGTCAATGTACCATATTTTACAGCAATGAGAAAAATGTGGCCTGTTGTTGACAAGTAAGGTACATAATCGCCTCAAAACAATTCTGTGAGAGACTGAGAAAACAGCAATCCAAGAAATCGGTTTTAAAATTCGTTATAAGGAGGCAATGGAATAGTTATAAGGAATGCATTGCAAGTTCGCTAAGTTCGAAGATAAAAATTCGTTATACGAAGCAAAGTTGGTAGCATCTGATTGAAATTTTGGTTGGGACCAAAGAAAAAATTTGTTATATGGGTATTCGTTATAGAGAGGTTTGACTACTTTTTCTAGCCAAATGTCTTGTCAGTCACTGATATATATTTGTAAAGTTTGGTTACACTTTACAATTTTCAACCACAACCGCAAAGGCTCTTCCCATTATCTCCGAATACGGTGCGGCTACAATCACGCCAGGAAACGGTTTATTTTTCTCACTCTGATTACAGTAAAGCCAACCAATCAAATGCTGATAATGATTGAGTGTGGGGCTTTTAAAATGGCAAATTGGACTTTGGAGATAGAAGCATGCTTTATCGAGCTGATAGAGAAATATGATTGCATTTAGAATTCCAATATTAAATATACAGGGTGCCCAAAAAGTCTGGGATATCTCAAAGCTGCCAGGTAGGCGAGATCTGATGAGTATGGTTTATAGGTAATAGGGGGGTGGGGAATTCATTGCCGCACTCAAATTTGACCTTGACTCCCAAATTTAAGGTCATCCAAGTGAAAGTCGTTCAAGGTCAGGTTGAACTGGCCAGGTTGGCTGAGGTTTCTAACACATTTGAATTGCAGTGAAGCACACTGTTGGGAAGGGGAAGCACACTCTTGAGTGATTCTTTCACACCCATCATCTCAAAATCTTTCAAGGGGAAGGGTGTGATTAAAAATTGTTTTTAGACTAATGTGGTGCATGCACAGGGTAGCAATTGGAAATTTTTCTCTATTTTTAATAGTTTTCAAGATAGCAAATGGTTGACCTTAAATTTGGGGGTCAAGGTCAAATTTGAGTGCGGCAATGAATTCCCCACTCCCCAATTACCTATAAACCACACTCATCAGATCTCGCCTACCTGTCAGCTTTGAGATATCTGCCATGTTACCAGACTTTTTGGACACCCTGTATATTAAATATCGACGGAAAGATGTAAAACGGCAAGCCTGGCACAAAATTTGTGCCAGCTTAGGAATTGATGGTAATTACATTTATAAATGGTTGCAGTCAGTGTTTCAAAGTGTGACCGCTGTATGGCATTTGCAATGTGCTGTTGCTACAGTTGCAGGCACTGTTGAACATTGCAAAGTGTGACCGAGCTTTACAGAATTCATCAAGAAACATACAATAAGCAAAGGTTTGTGGCTGCTTTATTTGCCAGACTTGTGTGTGATTTTAATATGTGGGGATGAAAGTGAAGTAAAAACTAAAAACCCCCAGAACAGTAGACCAACTGAAAGAATATACACTTAAATATTGGGTGCATTTGTTTAATGCGATGAAAGTGATGAAGTTAATGTAACTTCATTAGTTTAGTCTCATCAGACCATCTACTTCCATTTGCCAGTGATGCAAATGCCAGTGGTTTTAAATTGCCAGTGATGCTCATGCAATTATACTTTGTCTCCCGACAAAGTAAACTACCGTAGCTAAAACCTTCGTAAGCTTCTATGGAATTACAATACTCATTTCCAAAAAAGTTGGGACAGTGCAAAATATATAGAAAAAACAAAAAAGGGATGATGTAACAAAACTTTCCCGCGAATATAAAATAGCAGATACGTTTCTGAAATGACATAAATATAATGTATGCACCAAAACATTTTGTATCGTGGCCGGAACGTTCATTTTGAATGGGGGTGTTGCAACACGTTCCAAAATAGTTGGGACATACGTAGTAGAAAGCGCCGTTAGTACTGGAATCTTCCGAATTGTTCGGAAATAATCTAGAATGATGACGTCGTACTACATTCCGTATAAATAACAGTTGCTATCCGTCGTTCAGGTAACTTATTCATAACGATGGGTCGAGGCAAGCCAGTTAGCGAAGATCTTCGTGTTCGAATCATTCAAGAATTCACAAACAACGTTTCTCAGCGTGCAATAGCCAGAAGATTTAACCTGTCATCATCTACAGTACATAATATTATCAAGCGCTACCGAGATAGTGGTGAGATCACAGTTCGGAAAGGTCAAGATAGAAAACCTATTCTGAATGCTCGAGCTCTTCGGATCCTCCGACGTCACTGCGTCACGCATAGGAATGCTACGATTACGAACATAGCCACGTGGGCCCGCGGGTTCTTCGGGGAGCCATTATCGTCGAGTACTGTACGCCGGTGCATCCACAAATGCAAACTTAAGTTATACTGTGCACAACGGAAGCCATACATAAACAAACGACAGCAACATCACCGTCTGATATGAACTCGAGCCCATCGCAATTGGTCTCAGGCACGCTGGAAGAATATATTGTGGTCCGATGAATCAACCTTTATGATTGTTTACGGAAATAATGGACGCCGTATACTCCGAACCAACGCCGAAAGGATATTTCCGCGTGCTACAGGCGTTCGGTACAGAAACCACCGTCTGTCATGGTCTGGGGCTGTGTTAGTGGCCATGGAATGGGAGACTTGCACATCTGCAATGGCACCGTCAAAGCTGAAGCGTATATACAGATCCTGGAACAAGCTATGGTGCCATCTAAGAGGCGCCTGTTTGGACGACGTCAGTGTATATTTCAACAAGACAACGCCAGACCGCATACAGCGCGCATAACGTCTGCATGGCTACGTCGGCAGCACATTCGTATGTTGGATTGGCCCCCTTGCAGCCCAGATCTGTCGCCTATAGAAAACGTTTGGCGTATTATGAAACGAAAACTATGACAGCGACGATCCCGGACGGTTGAACAGCTGAAAACCTATATCCATCAGGAATGGGACAGAATTCCGGTTACGGTGTTAGAAAGATTGTTGTCATCGATGCCCAGAAGATTACAGTGTGTCATCAAGAGGAGAGGTGACGCCATACCGCGGTAAACGCCGTGCTGTCCCAACTTTTTTGGAGTGTGTTGCACTTGCCAAACAGGAAAACCACCTGTATCTTTCTTTAAGAATATAAGATATGTGATCCCATGCCTAATTTATCGTTTATGTATTGTAATGCGTTGAAATAAACGGCAATACGATAATCCAAACAAATGTGTTGGAGTTCTTCTTATATGTTGCACTGTCCCAACTTTTTTGGAAATGAGTATTGTAGTATTAGAGAAGAAGATTGGCATTTTAGCCAATGTCATTATTGCAAACGAAACAATTAGTTCAAACAGAACAGAACAGAACATTTGTACCAATAGGGTTTGGGATAATTTCTAAAGCATAATTTAATGACAATATTGCTTTATCATTTTATTATTAAAATTAGAAGGCAAGCATTAGAAGGCATACATCACAGTTATCGATTGCCCATTTGACATACCGTAAGTTGTTCTCATGAAGTCGTTTGTTTATTGTCAGACTGACTACTTTCACGGCATTCTGATTTGTAGTGATGGCTAATCGCTTTCGTCACAATAGATAAACACACCCATTGACACCATCTTTTTCACAAAGTGAATCTTTGCATAAAGCGAGTTTGAATGTGATTTCACCTGTACAAAATGCATAGATGCACAAGGGGAACATTTTCAACATTTTTGTAATTTTTTAAGGATTTTTTAAATTTATTTTATTTTTCATTACTTTTTAAAAGAATGTTGTTTTATTCTTGTGATAAATGATTAAAGTAAAATTGCATAAATCAATGTGTATTCCATCAGAGTGGGTCCGGTTTTATCTGGGACACACAATGTTTGACTTCTGTTATTAAACTTTTTGATTAATTTAGCTGAAACCATAATGTGCTGTGAAATTGGCAAGTTAAATGTTAAACTGGTATTGGCTGTTATAAATAATTTACAAAGTGTTGGTTTATTTCCAATCGATGATTAATTTATAAATTTATTTCTACCTATTTTTATTTAAAAGAAAACCTCCCAAAAATAAGAAAAACCTTTTTTTTTTTTTTTGGCTTTATTAGGTTTTATGCACCTCAAACGCAAGCTAAAGCGCATACGAGAAGTAAAAGCAAGGCAAGCAAGTGCCGAAGTGACTGAAAATGTTAATAATGAGCAAAGCTCAGCAGACCCAGCTACCGTTAAAAGCCATTCAGAAACCGAATCACTTAATATAACAGATCACATTGACCCTGATAATAGTACAATGAATTTAGAAAATGCCAATGAAACGAGCGACACCTCCACTCCAGATGTGAGTAGTGATTCTTTGAAACCTGCACATTCCTGCATAAATTTGTTGCCATTAATTGATTCACAAGCAGATGGTGCAGACGACAAAGTTTTAGTTGGAGATGAACAAAAATGAACAATTTGTATATAAATATTAATATTATGTAAATATTATGTAAATTAATATTATGGAAATAGGAGAGTAAGAAATGTATCTGAAAAATTTGCCATCATTGCAGTAGATTTTTTAAAGTTACTATAATATATTTGTCAATTGTTATCCTGAAATTTTTCTCCATCAGTATTATCTATGCCAACAATTGTATCAGACCTGATCAAATTTAAAATTTTACAAACTACCTTTTCTCTTTTTCATTCTGAAGAAAGAATTCAATTTAGATCTTGCAATTTCACTATAAAGTTGCTTCGATTTTTTTCCTTACAGTGACATTTAAGATAAAATATAAGTCTGTACAGCTTAAATATTTTTCTAATAAGTAAGATTTATTTTTGAGGCAATATTTTATAAAACATGATAGGCTTAAAAATAAGCTGATGTTGAACAATCCTTGTAAATCTTAATATATTTTTCTAAAGAATTAATAATCTAAAAACTTCAAAAATAAAAAAAAAAAAATAGAAACCTTCATAAGTCATTAAAATTTCTTAATTTTTTAATCTTCTGTGGTAAAGTTCACATTGGCATTTTAATTTTTATAATTAATACAACCAGCATTGCCCATTAAAACATTTTTCCTTAAGATGGACAGGATGAGCATAACTTAAGTTCACATTTCAAAAGGCTTTGTAGGAGGCTCAGAATGACTTCAACATTAGCATGAATACTCTAGAAGTAATGGTACTTGTTTTTGCAAAATAGTTCCAAAAATTAGCTTCTTAAAGGACAAATGGCGCTTTATTACAGTGAGGTATTACGCAAAAGATGTTCCATATGCTGCTGTTCTGTTTGTGTTAAAAGCTGAAATGGCAAAATGGCATGTTCAATAACAGAACTAAGTGCTTCTGTCAGGAACATGTGGATATGAAGGTGTGATGCCTGCTTTCAATTCCACCAAATATGAAATTCATTCACTTACACATGTTCCATAGGGATATTCACTTACGGTTTCTGGTCCAGTAATGTTTGGAAAATGTTTAGTGGATATATTGCTAAGGTGGCAGATTTCAAAGCATATATTCTGTGTCATTTTCACTTGTTTACACAACGTTCTGAGAGAAACACATCTGTCGTTGAACATGTTCTTTTTTTTTGTGATTTCTGCGCTTAGTACAAAACAAAGGATGATGACATTTGAATATATTGCATAACTGTGTTCTTTAGTTATTCTATTCTTCTTAGCTATAATAAAATGTCATAATTTTTGTATTTTCTTTTTCTTTGCCAAAACAAATTGCATTGCTTCAAGAATATTTATGCCAAATTTGAACTAATTTATGCACTACAAAATTTTTAGAAATATGCACTTCAATTATGCTTGCCCTATTTATTATTATTTATAAACAGCAAAAACGTACACGCACAGAATTTGATAACATAAGTTTACAAATGGTATTGCAATTTCCATGCAAAAATTATACAAAAAATTTAAGTGGCAGTATAAATTGGATAAAATTTAGGTACTAAATGAAACTGCTCTCACAGCAGATACAGAATGAAAAGCAGGACCAATGACAAGAAAAATGTCTCCATCTGCATGAAAATTAATGTAAATATAAACCAGTATACAGGTAATTATAATTCTGATGTTCAGCTCAGAAGAAGAGATCCTAAAATATTTTTCTTTTTTTGAGCTGCCTGTAAAATTTTACATCAGTATAGCAATAAAATATGCAGGTAAATCAATTCAGCAATCTTTAAAAATTGTTATATGAACATAATGCTTAATAAAAAATAAATGATTTACTTCAATATCAAAAATCTACCACAAAAGCTAATTTCTAAATCTAAATTTTTAAGTCTACTTTAAAGCAGCATTTTATTGGGCTTCAGATTTAGCATTACTTCTGGAATTCATCTGTATATTAGAAATCTATTAAGTAATATGCATCTTATTGAAAATTTTTATTATTGAGCACTGGCTGTATTTATTAAAAAATAAATAAAAGCACCACAACATTATATTTTGCAGAAGATTAAAATATTAAAATATATTATTGATCTTAGCATTTTTACAAAGTTTTAGTCACAAATCAACAAAAGAACTAAAAAGCAAATTATAACTTTGGGGAGATTAAGAAAAATTGGAAAATTTTGCAGCCATTTCAATGTTTGAATTTTCCTGAAATTGTCCCAATCAATGTTACCTGTGTTAACAATGGCTTTGACCAGATAGTAATTTGAACCTTTTAAAATTTTACACTGTGCTTTTTTCTCGTTTCCTTTGGGGGAAAAAAATGATCTATTGAATGCGGAGACTTGTTCTAATGGCCACAAAATTCTTTATTGCATTAAGTATAATGCCGAAACATGTCTTAACACACTGAAGAATTTTGTTGCCATTAGAACCCAAGTCACTGCATTCATTCAAAGTTTAGCATTTATTTGGATCTTGCAATTTAACTTTAAAAAAATTATTTTGCTTGAAGTGTACATAAATATTTTTTTTTTTCTTACAGTGATCGAAAATGTAAGATTGTAAAGCTTGACTATTTTTTTGATAAAATTTTTTAGGGAATATTTTATAAACGATAAGTTGATGTTGAACACTTCTGCAAGAGGAGTATTTATCATTCGGGTTCCTGATTTTGATGAATTTTTGTAAGTTTGTAGTGATCATATAAAAATAGTGATCAAAATTTTTAGCGTGCTTGTTGTAAAGTGTCCATCAGGCATCAGCGTGGCAAGGCTAACTAGATCAGATTTATTAGGCTAGACAAGAAATTTGGAGGTGTTGGTTAAATTTTTTTTTTCTCACTTCTTCGTAGTTGTATGGTACCTTTATAGTTACGAAACAAAATATTAGAGAGTTTGCCTCATACTGTGCACTCCAACATGGCATTTGTGTGAATATTCTATGCCAGTGGTTTGCAATTGTGCGACCTTGTTGGAAAAAAAAAAATAGACCAGAGCATATATCCACAATCTCTGGACTTGTAGTTCACCTATGCCATGCTGCAATTTGATAGACATAAAGTGCAGTGGTACCAAAGCAGTGGGCTAAGTTCACACAGTGATTTCTAATTAATCATTGAGATGCATGCAGTCTTGTAGCAACACTAATTGCTTTTATATGAATAGTTCATTCATGCAAAAATCAGAGACCAAAATGATATACTTCACTTGTTAATAATATATTTTTTTAAAAAAGTATTTTTTTTATTTAAACGTTTTTATTAGTCAGAAATAAATTAATTGTCAATTTTAATGTTTCTTTTCTTGAGATGCAATGTTTTAAAGTAAAATTTTTAAAATTTATGCATAATATGATTGTTTCTAGAAACTTAATGAATAACTAAGACATAAAATTTAATTTGTGGTTTTTATTATATGAAAATTTCCTGTATGCTTTTTTTTTTTTTTTTTTTATTTTGAATAATTTTTCATATCTCCATTTTTTTTGTTATGTAAAAGCTGTTGCTGTTTTTTATGAGTCTCTTAAAATAAAATCTATTTTTCAATAATTGGTCTTTTATCTTGAATGTGTGTGCTATCTCAAAATTTTTATAAGTTCTTCGAGGTGATATCAAAAAGTTCCCCGACTAGCTGAGTGTATTATGGCAACAGATGACAGCACTTGAGTTTTGCTTGCAGCTGGTAACCCCAAAGAGATATGCTTTATAAGCAACATATTGGGTTTACATTGGTGATAATGAAATTGGTATTTTTGTGATCATGTGCTTGTGCTAGTGCTAGTCTGTGATTACTTGTGGACATCAAGTTGGAATAAAGAGCCAATGTGAAATTTTGCTTTAAGCTTGGGAGGCCACAGAGACATTGATAATGCTTCGGCAAGCATGTGGAGATGAGATGAGGCTATCTTTCCACGACTGAAGAAGGTGAGACAGGACGTGTCCACCGAGAGAGGCCTCCGCAATGAAACTGAATACATTGTTACATTATCCTAGTGCAAATTCAGGGTTTATTATTGGTAGAAATACAAATAATAATGCACTATCTATGTGATGCAACAATGTATTCAGTTTCATTGTGGAGACCTTCTCTCTCAGTGGTCACGGACAGGACCACAGCTCATCTTTTTCGACATCTGTGGCTTGTTCCTTGAGAGTTTATCCCCCAGAGCCAGAGTTCAACAGTGTCTTACTGCCACATTCTGAGGCTTTCGAGGGAAAACATTTGGCAAAAGCAACTGCAAAAGAATGCCTGAACCATTCCAAAAGACCTCTGAAGCATGAATGTCCTAATGTTTCATATGTTTAATGAATTTTCTGCAGTCCCTACTTTAAGAAACACAACTGTAAAACATGATCATCCAAATTGAGGCTTCTGGGAATAGCTTTTTCCTGATGCCACCAATATTGTTGTGGCCTGTAAGACTAAAATTTGCCTTTTGGCTTTCTTCAGTGAATATGTAACATGATTCCAGCAGAGCTTAGTCTATAATTACGTTAAGGTATTTGTAGTAATTGACCCAATCTGGCTTCTTGCCATACAAAGCAAGCGAGTTCTGGCATTTAAACAAGGAGAATAAGAACTAACTCCTGTGTTAACAGGAATCTCAAACTTGACTCACGTGTCCCCAGAAAAAGTAATCCAGAGATGACAAATCAGGAGACCTAGGTGATCAAGCAAAAGGTCCGCATCTGCCAATCATTGGGCCTCAAAAGTTGTATTGAGGTAATTCCGCACACACATGCTGAAATGTGCAGTGGCCCCATCATGAAGAAACCACATCCGATTGCGAATGGCAATTGGTGCATGTTCCAACAGTTCTGGCAAATTGTTCCTCCAAAAAGGTTTGGTAGACTTGACCATTGAGTCGAAGTGGAAGCAGATATGGTCCCGTCAAGAAGTCGTTGAGTATTCCTACCCAAACATTAACCCTAAAACGTTGTTGGTATGCATGCGGGCGCACCACATGCGGAGTTTCAATATTCCAGAAACGGGCATTGTGAGTATTAAAAACACCACCTCACATAAATAAAGCTTCATCATAGAACATGTACAGAAAAATCTGGCTGGATAGCAGCTTGTTGAAGAAACCACTGTGCAAATTAAACACGCCGAGAATAATCTTAACGATTCAAGGCTTGTACCCTCTGTAGATGAAAAGGATGGAGTTATTGCTCACGTGACATTGTCCACACAATGGTGGTGAGCAATGGCTCTAGTACTTGTTCCTGGATTAGTCTTCACCTCATTCAGAGAATATCTGCCTCGTCCTGTTTCATTCCTATTAATACGGAATGTTCCACTTTCAAGAAGTTGGTGGTGTCCCCTTGAAATGTCCTAATGTTTGGTAACCACCGACTGGGGTATCGTTCATGGAAAAGAGGGGACGATTGTTGATGAAAATTGCGCAAATGAAAGAGAAGTGTCTGAGGGTGACGACACGGGAGCGAAATGGTGCGGCGACAGATTATCGTAGTCGTCATCTGTTTATTTTGTGACAGTCATGCTATCTGTAAGTAAGTATCGTTTTTTTTTTGTTATTAGAAAACTCCTTATTAAGACGAAAAAAAAGGACAAAAACAAACATTCTTTATAAATAAAGAAATTTTAAAGGAGAATTTAAAATTTCATACGAACTGTTGCGATCGGCTGGGGTTTAGCAGAGGCCCATCTAATTATTTGTGGTCTATTCAAGATAAAAGATATGATATAAAACCTTCCCTTTGGGAAGCCAGAGCCGCCTTTTAAAAAGTTCTGGAAACGGCCCTGGTGCCACTCTATTCTAAATTAAGAGTCCTAAACCAAAGATGCCCACCAATGCATTACCTAAATTAAGCAACTGAACTTATAATTAATATAATTGAGTAGTAAAGTAATTTTAATAATCTGGTTTAAGAAATATGCCTTAATAGTAGCTTTTTAAAGGCATGAAGGTCACTTGGTGACTGAAATGTACGCATATATGAAGAATAAATGTTTCTTGTGGACAAGTGGACTGACCTCCTCTTCTGTTGCGCATATACGCAATGTTATCAAAAGTTTAGGGATACCCCTCATAAATCATGGAATGTGCCAAATGTTGCATGACAATGACATGTAAATTATTTAATATAGCATCACACGCCTTCAAACACATTTCTGCTTCGTATTATTAAGCCCTATTCTTATTATTTTCATTTGATATCGAGCCAGCCCCTGTGTTGCAGATAACTACAGGGTAGTATAACGGGTAGCCTACCCGCTCGATTGCAGAGGCCGGCTCGACATCAAATGATAATTGGGTAATTTTACAAACGAAGGGAACAAGAACGACAGAAACATGACAGTTTTGACGTTCACCCCACCCCCCTGCCCGACTGTGGAAACTGATGGTTGCTGCAGGCCACCTTTATCTCCCTCCATTTTGCCAATCGACTGAGCCGGCCCCTGCAATTGAGCGGGTAAGCTTCCCGTTATTCTGCCCTGTAGTTATCTGCAACACCCTGTATATAGCCTTTCTCTTGATCTTGCATTCCTTACACTTGTGTTTGTTATTCATTTATTTACATGTATTTATTTATTTACGTGATGGTTTTTTTCTTGCTTTTTTTGTAGTGATTGAAAATGGGAAAGAAATGGTTTGTACCAAGGATCCTTCCAGAAAATCGGTTTTGATTGAGAAATTAAAATCAAAGCTGGATGGAGTGATAGCCACGACCAAGCTGAAATATGTCATCTGCTACGATCCTAGCCATGATTGCTATGAAGCATCAATTATAGACTGTATAATTTATTATGTTACAGGTTTTGTTTGCAAAAAAAGTGGCAAAAATTTGCTCTGGTGAGGTTTGCGCTTTATCATCTGAAGGTGTATTTTCAGAGCATAAGGAGGCAGCTCTAGTTAATCTGAAAACCAGAGGCCGCCTTATTCATCCGAAAGTAAATATTTTCTACATGTTAACTGCTGCAGAGAAAGAATATGCCTACGAAATCGCTATTGCCAAAACATTAGAAAGTGCTCCACATTCATTCCCTTGCGAAGAACATAAAAAAGATGTAGTAGCCGATTTGTTACACTATTATGTGTTGCTGAGAATGCGGCAGTAATTGATGATGATGTAAAAAAACTTGCAAAGGAACAAAAGAAAAGAGCTAAATTTTTTAATAAGTAACATGTATGTAATAAACACGTAAATCTCCTTTATAATATTTATTTATTAAGTAAATAAAATTCAATATAGAAATAAATAATTGATTTCACCAATGGCAGTGTAATGGTTTTGAATTGAAATTTTTGCTTTTGAAATCCAATATTAAAAGTGAGGAATGATTGTTACTGAAACTTGTAGAATTTTGTTTTTGGAATTTTACAAGCTTCAGCAAAAATCATTCCTCACCTTTGATATTGGATTTCAATTCCACAAGAACTTCAATTTCATTTACTTCAAATTATTAATACTTCAAATGTAGTATAAAAATAATTTATAAAACTTAATATGATTAAAAATTACTCCTTTCAATATGTTTAATAAATTTTATTTTAAAAATCAATACTATTCTAAAAATCATAGTATGCGAGTCACTTAATTTCACGATATACAGTCAATTCTCGTTAATACGAAACTGGGTAATACGAAATTCCGGTTAATAAGAAAACATTCTGTGGCCCGTCCCCGAAAAAGCAACTACTATGTAAAATTCTCTGCTTTATACGAACATATTTTTATTAAAATACGGTTTATACGAAGGAAAATTTCATAATTTTATTGAAAAATAGTCCTTTTAGGAACAATTTTAATGATAAAATTTCAGATTTCGATATGTAAATTTAATAAAAATAATTTTCAAAGTCATTTCATATGTGATTGCTTCTGAATTACAGTATTCGAATAAATGAATACTCTATCTTTCATAGGGAAAAGTAGCAAAGAACGGTTATCAGTATTATTATGTACAAATATGGATGGCACTGACAAGAAAAAGCCGATAGTTATTGGCAAATTCGCCAGGCCACGCTGTTTTAAAAACGTAAAAAATTTGCCCGTTATTAATTTCAACAATAAAAAAAATCGTTTTAGCGCGAAAACAAACTGTTATTACAGATTTTTTTAGGAGAGATGAATAAAAATTATTTCTAACTTAAAGTATTCTATTTCCGTGCTTATTTCATAACACTTTTAGTACTGTTGGGTTTATACGAAATACGAATAATACGAAAAAATTTATTTGTCCCCACGATTTCGTAATAACGAGAATTGACTGTATTTTTAATTTTCATTGAAAATTTTTCTTCACGATTAATCAAATACAATGATTTATAAATTGTTGGTTCACTATGAAATTTCTTAACAATAAAGTTAGAATAATAATACGACACAATTTGAAAGTTAATGAAATTTATAAAATTAATAATCACTCATCGGCTTCTCATTCATTTGAATGACAAATATTTATAATACAAGAATGCCTACATGTTTTATTTCAAATGCTATTTATTCTTCTAATTGAATTTCTAATAAAATAAATTAAACCTTAAAATCACATAAATATACAGAAGAAAACGAGCAATTCCCTTACAGACGTAAGGAGAAAAACGGCCTCCCTTGCAACACCGCCCTCTGCGAAATACCTCGCGAACCACGGACAAGATTGTAATCTTCTCCTAACAATGCTGCCATTGTTCGTCAGATTACCTTTCCTTCTTAAACCTGGCCCAAACCATGGATGAAGAAAAGATGGATGGGACACTCCATTGCCTTCCTCAGTGAGTTTGAATTTGGGGCGACATCTGGAGCTTTGCGTAGTACTAAATATAATCGTCTGCTTAGATGAGGTTAATAAAATTAAAAATATACTAAAAACAATAAAATAAAAAATATAAAAAAACTTTCTAAGCACACTTTTATCTTAAAAAGCCACTTAATATATGAATTTCTTTTTTAAAAAATTTCTAGTACTACGCAAATCGAAACGATGGTGGAGAAGTTTCGGTTTAGTACAATGCAAAGCAGAAAGTGAAACTATTTTTTTTTATTTCCCAGACAGTTTCGGTTTAGTACTACGCAAATCGCCAGAGAGCGCCACTGAAAAAAAACTCACGCTCGACGCATAGGAGTGTCCCATCCATCTTTTCTTCATCCATGCCCAAACGCAGCGATAGATACCATTGAAATGCATGTGGAGGATGCAATTTAGATTACATTTTTAATGAAATATTCGTTAATTGATGTAGAATTTTAATCCGAATAAGCAAAACTTCAGGCTCTTTCAATCTATTGCTCCCTGGAGGTTAATAAATTCGTTAAAATATCCGAAGAAGTAATAAAAAGCAAGGAGACTTATAACTTCACCGAATGTTGTTAAGATGTTGCATTGTGCAGTTCCCAGACGATCTGAAAATATAATTTTTCCATACTATTGTAGCGCTAAAGAAAATTACTGAAAGTTTATATTACAAGTCGAATATAATTCTTTTTAAAAAGGTCGTGTAACAATAAAGGAGGTCATGGTTAACCTAAGAGCAAATGTGCCATTCCCATCGGCTACTCCATACACAAAATGTATATGTCTGCAAATTCTTCATTGGTATAAGAATTAATGATTCTTCATTCATTAATGATTAATGAGTCCGCGGCACTTGGTATGTAGAGCAGATTTCAGAATGTAACGCACCAATTCACTATTGGTGGCACTGGTCACCGTCTTGCCCTTATCCATGTAATGTTTCACTATGGGACCCTTGTGATCCCAGAACAAGGTCAGCATCACCTTTCCTGCAGATGGCTGGCTGCGGAACTTTTTCGGCTTTGGTGATGCCGAATACCGCCATTCCTTACTGGAGCACTTGGTCTGTGGTTGGTAGTGATGGACCCAGGACTCATCTCCCGTCACAATCCGCTCCAAAAAAGTGTCACCTTCAAGTTCGTAGCGGCGCAGCAGCTCCTGGCAGGCATCGACTCGCCTCTCCTTCATTTCGGGGTCAGCTGACGAGGGACCCATCTTGCGGCCACTTTCCGGTATTTCAGCTCATCATGGACAATATGCTGAGCATATGAAACAAATACAAGTACTGACTTGAAAACTACTTATATTTCTCTGCATAATTTCCTGTACATTGAGGCACTTGTCCCATCGTTTCACAAGCCTCTCAAAATCAGCAGCATAATATATTTTGGGTTGCTGTCTGAACCAGGCGGTGAAATCCATTTGTTCTGCTCCAAGCTGATAAGCCAAGGGCTATACAGAGGATGCTCGAAAACTTTCGCACCATCTCAGTTGTCTTGTTGGCAATATGAGGACGCACGTTATCATGCAGTAACAACATGCCTTTCTGGTCGCTTCCGTCGAATGACATTACGAAGTTTTAGGAGGATGTTACATAGGATCGGCATTTACAGTTTACTCTCGCTGCCGGAATGTAATAAGTAATATGCCGTAGTGATTCCAGAAGGCTGTGAACATCACTTTCCCGGCGATGAAATTAAAATTTCATCATGGACACCCATACAAAACCATTACATAAGGAATCTTCGTTGCAATATATGGAATGTACGAGGATTCAATCTATCGCAAGCACATCGAATTTTCCAATTCCAACGAGTAAAAATGGAATATCGACATCGCCTTTGTATGCGAGACGCACTTGAAAACCAACTCAACTTTTTGTTACAATGATACGTTGAAGTGAGTTAACTGAAATATTTCAGAATTTTAAAAACTTCAACACATTAATTAATAAAGAAAACTAAATCTGAAAGAAAAATCACAAAATGACAGGTTTAATAAAATTTTAAAATGAATTAAAAATTTCTTTAAGTCAAAATTGTTATTAGGCCAAACTTAAAAATTATTTCAATTTAAAAATTATTGGTGTATTAAGAAATTAAAAAGTGATATGACTTGCAATTTTATCAAATCTGTCATTTTGTGATTTTTTTTATTTAATTTTTTTTTTATTACTTAATTTGTTGAAGTTTTTAAAATTCTGAAATTATTAAGTTTTTAATTTGCCTGGTATCATATTTATCGCAAGGTTCGTCCTTAGGTTAATAATGCTAGTCAAGCGTTTGGTGGAGCAGCGAACATTGTCAAGGAGAACATTGATCATCGTGAGACTGTCACTCCGAATTATATGGAATGGAAGCAGTTTCCCTGGTTATAAATAACGCTAACGCCGGCGAATTAAGTTCACCTATTTATATAATTCATCTAAGCACAAGATTGGTCCATGCGAGCTTGATGAGCTGTTGTCTGGGCCCATTCCAGTTATTATGGCTTGAGTTCAAGCACATTGCACAGAATTCTAAATGCTCCAATCAATACTGCAATATCCTACATGGAAGTACTTTGAACGAGATTGATACCGTCGTTGCTAGTCCTCTTGATGACACGTATTATTGTGACCACTCGGCTGTTAATGACGTGCTGGACATTGCCGTTCTTAAAGGTTTCTTCAAGCCCCCCCCACCCCCTGTAAACAGTAGACGACTTATCCTCTAACCACTGTCCAGTGATGCTTATCTTTGAGGGCTTAAACAGGGAATAGGGAGAACTTCCCCTCTTCCCTGGCTTAAACATCGATTTGAAGATTGGGCTTCGCTCCAAACAGGACTGAAAACTCTTTAGGGATATTCTTAAAGAAAATATCATTCCCTCGATCGAAAGGGTCCTGAATATCTTGACCTCCCTCCTTACATTCGGAATCTTTTTCTTGAACGGAATTCCTACAGAAGAGCTATGGCAGTGATACTGACAATCCTTCTTTAAGACGAAGTACAATAGGCTATCTCGCAAGGTCCAGGAAGAGGTTAAAGTTTTACGAATCCAAAGGTGAAGCGAAAAACTGAAGTCCTTGTCAGTCCAGGTAACTCGCTCCGGGGTACTGTGAGGGCCTTAAAGGGAACCAGACCCCTCAACTTGCTGCCACTGCAATGGCAACGTTGTCACCAGTGATCGGAATAAGGCTCAACTGATCGCCGACTTCCTGGAAAAACAATTTACCAGGCGTATTGAGACCAATCTGGACAGTCTCTGAAACACTCGGCAAGTTAACGATGGTTGTATCTCTTACGGGCCCAGTCATCGTGTTCCTACCCCTGAAGAAGTCATTAGCATTCACGAAATCTCCGAATTCTTCAAGCGTCTCAAAACCAAAGTAGCAGCAGGTATTGATTCCATCACCAACAGTGCTCTTAAGAACTTGCCTGCAAATGTTGTCTCGACTATTACCAAGTTCATAATGAATTCTGGAAACTTGGCTACTTCCACAACAAAGGAAGGAGTCCGTCATCGTTATCATACCAAGGCCTGGTCTAACCCTGCTCTCGCCGTTAGCTACAGGCCCACAAACTTACAATTTATGCTGTCAAAAATCTTTCAACGAGTCATTCTTTAAGGAGTTTAACGAATTTTTTTTGTGTTGCCAACAATCTTGTTCCTGAGGACCAATTCGGTTTTCGTCCAGGTCACTCCTGCCAACTTCAGGTAACGTATCTGGTAACGATTTACATTGGATTTTTTTTAATATTTCAAAAAATTTAAAGAAAATATTAAAGAAAACGTTCTTGTTTACCAATTTAAACTTTTTCCTGTCAGCTTCCTAACCTAACCTAATCTTAATCATTTTTTATAAATATTTAAGAAACGATTGAAGTTATGGCAATATTTATTTAATTATCAATTCGATTACTATTATTAAAAAGAAGTTATTTATAACTGCATCAGTTATTAGCTTGTATTTTTATAACTTTTTTTTCACAAAAAAAAACTTTGATTATAATTTTCTACATTGCATATTTTATTACTTTTTCAAAAAAATGTATTTTTAAAATTGCTCCAGATATTGCAGATATTTTTATTACAGTATTTTTTATTACATTGTAATTCTTCTCTGGTTATATTTCGAGCTGTGTTACTTATGAAATAGTGAACCCGATGATTAAAAACATTAAATCTTGAATTATTGTGTGATCAAGTTCCGCTTTAATTTAATAGAGTTATCTCATTCGAGACATAAGGAAAGACTAATTTCTCGAGTGGGTCTTGTTTTCTTTACCTTAGCAACCTTAGTATGTGATTAGAAAGGTATAATTTTTAGCAAAAAATTCATCCCCGGCCCCTCTTGGATATCACAGGCCCAAGACAATTCATTGAGATAAGGAACACTGATCACATAGAGAATATTCAAATGTTATTTAGGATGCATAAAAACGTGTAAAAATTTGACGAAAATTTCAAATCAATTTCTTGACTTTTATTTTAATATACTTTAATCTAAAATTTTTAACAAGCACTTGCCATGTGAATCAAATTTTATGATATTCGAGGTTACATTCAGAAAGATCTATTGACAGCTAATGAACTTTGAGGAGTGATTTATTTTTCTTTTCGATGGTGCTGATAATAGAAATCATCGGAGGTCAAATGAAATATTTGTCTAATATCATCGGAGGTTAATGATAATACATTTCTATTCGTATTTGTCTAAATCGTGAATTTCTTTATTTTAATTTAATTTATTTTCTTGCCAACAGATGGCAAAAGGACTGGGTTTACTTTAGAGAACCTAGAAAAGAAACAGAATAAAATGGTCTAGGCTCTCTAGTTTACTTTAGAGACTGAATAAAATGGTCTCTATATCCAAGAGCACACAATTCATGTACTCTTGCTATAATTTTTATACAGCCTGCTTCCTTGCCTTGTGCTTTCTTTCCCTATTCATAGTTCCTTAAACGATTAGATTTTTCAGCTTTAGTCGAAAAGTTATATTTCCAATTAATGAAAAAGTTATTAAAAATATTAAAAGCCTTCGGGTTATAAATTTCTTCAGGCGGGTGATTTGTTGCCACGAAAGGGATTTTAGAGAATACTGAGGATTGTCGTTAATAATAAATATTTAAAAAATAATTTTCTTGAACTAACTGATTTGTCACTGTGTTTGTCACCAAAAAAGGGGAACCTCTAATCCACAAGGAGATTTTTTTTTCTAATCTATTTTCTCATCCAATATCGTAAACTTAATGTATTTCCGAAGTTTATAACTGATTTTAAGATTAACACTGTTAATTCTAGAGCTAAGAAAGTTAAAGAATTTGCGAAACGCATATGGTTGGAGCTTGAAATTCGGTATCTATTCAGCCAACTTTCTTCCATAGAACTTATTGCCTATAATTTACACATGGTTTTAAGTATCTCCTTGTGGGTTAGAGGTTCCCCCTTTTTGTTTGTTCCATTCCAAAGTTTTTGCAATGATTTGTGAGAAGATATGGCATAGCTTCCTAAAAGACTTTATAGTAATTTCGAATTTAAATGGAGTGAAGTTGTGGAGGAATTTTTTTTTTTTTAATTCTGATTCCGAGAATTATAAATTGCCCAGACGTCGGTTATGATACGGACTCCTTTTGAAAGCTATGCTTAAGTTTAAAGTACAGTATTACTTTCTGAGAAATTTTGAGATTACTTTTTGGATAAAATAGACTTTCGCCCCAATCAATTTTGCATCTGAAACAAGTGACCGACTCCGAGCCTAGAAATTTGGAAACAAGCACCTTATTCTTGAAATCAAAAATTTCTTGCAAGAGTATTTTTAAAGAATGAAAACGCAGCACAATTGGGGTTTCCTCTTTCTAAGCTTCGAATTTTAATTTTAATTAATGTCTTCTTATTATACTAGTAGAAGGCAATTTCAACGAGAACGTAGCGCTAAATTCAAACATTCTGCGGATATTTTCATTATTATTAAATGAGAAAAAGTCGTCATTTAAAAGATCAATATTGGTTCATACCTCAATTTCAGTAAAATTATCGGTACGACTCGGTCAACAATTTTAATCAAATGATTAACTTCCTTATTCACGTATCCAAAGTCAGCACATTTGCATTAGATTCCGAGATGCATAAAGAGTTTGTTAATTTCGTGCGAGCATGCAGTTTAAATTAATCAATTAATTAACTAATTGGTTAACTAATTAACTAACTAATTAATAATTGTACATCGGTACCAGGAATACATCCTTCGTGTACTCTTGATAGTATATATAATAGTATGTAAGTTTCAAAATAAGCTGTGTACAGAAATTTATGACATTAATTACTTAATGTAGGCTACTCTTTGCTATAAGTTATAACATCCATAATTATTTTGAATAGCACAAATTGTAAACTTTCGGGATTTTTGCAAATGCAAAAAATGTTTGTGGCATATGTTAAAAGTTTGATTATTTGGGATATACCAAAACTTTAAGCCTGAAAAGTCACCGTTTTTCCCACTCCCTCTCAAACGAATAGACATTTCAAGAAAGTTCTCATTCATAGCAAAAATCTAACAGAAATATCATCGTAGGTTTTATACCGACGTACTTATTTACGTTTCGGATCAGTGATGCTGCATCATCCACGGTATAAATTAACTCGAGAAACTCATGCCAAGAAAATTAGTCTTCCTTAAATAATTTTGGTAAAAGAACCTTCCCGGATGATTGATGCTATTAAAGATGAAGACTATTCAGTTATGTGGTTAAGTACATTTATGACCATTGACATTAAAAATAAATAAAAATAAAATTATTTTGTTATACGGGATAAAAAAAAAAATTGGGTCAATATTTATCATCATCGGTAGATGGCACAGCATCTTTTTCCGCGCCTGATGGGGAAAGATGGTGGTTCCATCTCATGATGGTGTTTGACGTAGACATGAGTGTTCTTGATATCAAATCAAATAATAAGAATAGCATGGTCAACTAATAGACAATTCCTCGTGGTTTAAAAATGTTCTGATATTTTATTAATTACTGTTATTATTTTTTCCCGTAAATTCAAGGCGGCAATAAGAATGCCGGGTTAAAAGAGATTTTTTTATGATGATACCAGGAATTTATTGACCATAGCAGTTGAAAAGGACGTTAATACCAAAACAAACCAAACAAACCAAACCAGGAATTTATGAGCAGAGTTGCCAACTTTGCGGATGTTATGCAAAAATCCGCTAAGAAATCCGCTAAAAATATTTAGTATTTTATATTAAAATGTGAACACACTTCAACCATATAATGATAAAAAATAAAATTAATCAATAAAGACAGGGTTATTTAAATCTTATTTATTTTAATCGTTATTGGTTAATTTCATTTTGTATCATTATATGGTTGAAATGTGTTCACATTTTACACCAATGTATTATCTTATTAGGTTTAGCGGGGAAATTTTTTTTTGACTTGGCAACGCTTTATGAAAGCTGGCAGTGATGGATTGGAGGTTAGAAATATATATAGAAGAAATTCAAGATACATGTAACTTCAACGCTGGGCCATTTTGGAAGACTAGTGGACTCACTTTTCACTCACAGGCCTGACTATCTACGGCACAATAAACACTATAATCTGTCACTATAATCTCTATGCTATAATCTGTCACCGCTGATGATGCATTCAATCGTTGAGTAACGTGCTATTGTTCAGCAGCAACGACCCTTAAAGTATTGTATCCTACTTCTCTTAAATATCAGCTCTGCTTTTACTGATGAGGATTTCTTAGTCATTTTCTATTGTGACATTCTATATCATTTAAGGATTGAAAGTGATCCTGCCATTTAATTTCACGACCTATCCTATATGTTCATGTTGATTATAAGAATTTTTGAATCATTGACTAGATTAATTATGACATTTGGCAGGGCTGTATTTGTTTTCGCACTTTTCAGTAGCTACATTCAAAAACTCCGTGCTAGTCGTGTTAAGCTGTAGCACGATCCGTGCTAGGTTAATTTTTGAATGTGTTGTCGAGCACGATTTGTGCTGCCACTTGAGTTGAGACCACGGTCTATAGATATTCATGGTCATCGAGCTCCATTGTTAAAATGAAGCTAAAGTTTCTTGCTCCCAATAGGGCGGGAACTCTATTGAAAAGTGGCGCTGCATGTACAATCGGCCCAAAAACGCCTGCAGCGCCGCCCTATCGACAGACAGAAACTTTACTTTCATTGAATAATAATAATTATTAACTGGAAATACGTTTCCAAGCAATTGGTTTTTCAATTGAAAAATGGAAGGAAAAATTCTGCGACCCGGATTCGAACCAGGAACCTCGACTATCATGGCCGATGCCTCTACCAATTGGGCTATCGCAGACACCACGGACAGCCAGGCTGTCTCAAGGTGTCTTAAAGACAACCAAGTTGTCATGGTTGAAAGCTCAATGGGAGACGGGAACCTGGCCCGCAGATCGAGAATTTCTCCACTCCAAACCATCAGAAAGTTGATGAACTCACAAGTGAATAATAATAATTATTAACTGGAGATACGTCTCCAAGCATAGGTAATTATTTTTCAATTGAAAAATGGAAGGAAAAATTCTGCGACCCGGATTCGAACCAGGACTATCATGGCCGATGCCTCTACCAATTGGTCGCCGATAGCCGACTTGTGCACTAAAAAATTTTAATATACCATTACAAATACGGGTTCCTATTTAAGATTTCAAAGTTACCCCCTCCCTCCAGCCCCCTTCACAAGGGAGGGGGGGGGTAATTTTTTAACTAATGAACTTCCCCCGCGAAATAATTCACTTTTGATCTTGGACATTTTTTCGTACAATGCTTAGTTTCCGAGTTATTCAGTTGTCTCAAGATAAATGCATCACCCTGTATATAATGAGTCGTATAGGTATTTCATTGTTTCTTGTATCATGATGGGTCATTCCACATCAGTTCAGGCAGGCATTGGCACTGACCTCTCGGATTTTAATGAAATTTGTATATACAATTGCCCTAGGGAGTTGGTAATGAATGCCAAATATTATTAATTTTTTTTCATTTTTATGGAAGTTGCGGACATTTAAAATTTTCGAAATTTGAGTGGGGGCCTTATCTATGAAGTACTGTAACTTCGGTTGTATTTTACTTAGAAAGATGTGAATTTTTATGAAAGCTCTTTAACTGTAGATTCTATATAAATTTTTTAAAATTATGTTATGCATGCGCAAATATTTGAATTTAATAAAAGTATTTTATTTATGCAAATTTCTCAAAAGGTGGGTATTTTTTTTTCGTTAAAAAATTATTAATATCTTACACATACTTTCTTAAAAACAATTCAAAAAATTCAAAACTGTTTTGCTCCGTTTTGAAGATATTAATTTTTAAAGCTTGAGCTCCAAGCAGCGGGAGTCAGGTAGTAGGGACTTGACTACTCGTACAGGGAAGAAAAAGCGTGTAATCTTAGGACTATTCATTTATTTACCTTTTATTATTTATTAATTATAATTACACGAAAAAATAAAATCAACAATAGCGTTACAATAATAATTATATCAACAGGAAAAATGTTTCTTAGAACTTCAGTTTTTTTTTTTTGAATTCAGAAAAGTATTGAGCATCTGTTAAATAAGAAGATAATTTAGTAAGAAAATATAAATTTGCATTATGATGTCGAATTGTTAGTAATAATGAAAGTATATTTACTTTACACTTCCTCAGAGCCAGTCACTTCCGAGTTACCCTGAAGGACGAGATGAATTGCAGAGTCAGCTGAAGTTAATACAGGCTTCATTTATAGGGTGATTCAAAAGTTAGAGTGCAGTAGTGCATGGAAAAGTGTACAGCACACACATCAATGCACTTTCTGCAGGACATCTTTGCTGATCGAATCATCTCGCGTGGCATCTGGCCTGCACGCTCGCCGGATCACACACCTCTCGATCTCTTCCTTTGGGGTGCCTTGAAAGGTAAAGTGTATGCAAACAATCCGCACATTTTGCCTGAGCTGAAGGAGGAAATCACAACTGTAGTTCAGCAAATCTCACCAGCCATATTGAGCAGAGTGTTTCACAACGTGCAACTGCTCTTTTATCTCGTCATCAGGGATTAAATGTCTCTTAAGGTGCTTTTTCTTCTTTGGGAAGTGGTGAAAGTCGCAAGGTGCAAGATCTTTCATCTTTGACCTGCAGTTTTTCATCGTTGAACTGTAGGCGCTGCAATACCTCTAGTGTGTGGCGACTGTTTGCGGGCCAGCGTTATCGTACTGCAGAAGATGGTCCAAAGCTGCCATTCAATCCTGATGTCGACAACAACCCCGGACTTCCTCTTCGACGGGTTCACCCGAGTGGTCACACGTTGGTGCACTGTGTGGAAAGGGATGGGGATAATGTCGAAAAGTGAATAGCGCATTACATAGAGGACAAATGTAAGTATCAGATACAAAAGAATTTTGAAAACCGCTTAACAAAATTTTTATGAAAGTATGTGTAAGATATTAATAACTTTTAAACGAAAAAAAAATACCCACCTTTTGAGAATTTTGCATAACTATAATATTTTTATTAAAAAATCTTTGATACCCACCTTCCCTCTGTTGATGATATGTGGTTTTCTATAGTAAAAATTATAGCGACGGGTATTGATTATTTTGTCCCGAAGTCTAGCTTACATAACAATAAACAGTTTATGAAAACGAAGCGTTATCCAATCTGGTTTTCAAAGGAAGTCATTGAGTTACTCCGAGGGAAGAACAGGGAATAGAATTTATTACGAGTATTTCAGGCAGCTAAGGAAATTATTTAAACAATCTGTAAAAAGGGCTTTTAATGAGTATTATTCGGCAATAGAACAGTCGGTTGGTAAGAATCCCCGACTTTTTTGGCGAGTAACCAAAAAACTTTTAAAGAAAAATTTATATTCGGCCCAAAGCTTAGGTCAGTTTGAATTAGAACAATTAATAAATACTTTTGAATCCAATATGAATATTGAATCCAATATGAATAATAATAATTCTTTTTCTTTAAACCTTGAAAGAGTGGAAAAACGTTGGAAATCAATTGACAAAAAATTTGATTTACCCGTAATTAATGAGGCAGAAATAAATGTTATTGCTGACAAGATTACTGCATCTAGAGTTATCGATCGATTTAATATACCCGATTACATTTATAAGGGGTGTTTCGAGGTTCTTAAGGTTCCTCTGTGTGCGTTTTACAATAAATCGCTTAGGGAGGGATGCTATCCGTCTGCTTGGAAGCAAGTCAGAGTGAACCCATACCTAAAGTGGATTTCCATCTGCTCCAACAGATTATAGGCCTATTACCATGATCACTTTTCCTGCTAAAGTGTTGGAATCTATTGTAGCGAAACACTTAGCTTGTTTTATTGATCCTTATTTGCCACATGAGCAGCATGGGTTTAGACGAGGTAGGCCAACGCAGACGAATTTATCAGTCTTGATGCAGCATATTACGTTCAACCTTGATCGCAGGAAGCAGGTTGATGCGATCTACCTAGACTTTAGTAAGGCATTTGATAGAGTAAACATCCGGCTACTACTTCAGAAAATTGATGTAATGGGATGCGCAAAAAATATGTTGAAATGGTTTTCCTCTTTTCTTTTGAATAGGTAATTTTTTATTGATAACATGGCATGTTTAGAAAGAACGGGGGAAATGCTAAGTGGGGTTCCACAGGGATCTTCACTTGGTCCGGTTCTTTTTAATTTATTTATCGCCGATTTACTTCCACTTAAGTCTTTTACTAAGGTTTCTGTTTTATTATATGCCGACGACATAAAACTTTTTTCTTCAGTCACAAGCTGGTCAGATGTGGATGAACTTCAACACGCTCTGAATTATATTTCAGATTGGGCATCCCAAAATGGCCTAGATCTTAACCCCAAAAAATCTTTTTACGTTATATATACAAGGAAAGCTATTAATTTTGTCCTAAGTGGATCACTCTTAGAAAGAAAATACGGAGGGTTGATTCAGATAAAATGAGACGACTTTAAACGCCGCGTATGACCTTGACGGAATGTGATTTGCATGACTCGTCCACTATTCATGGGGATTAGCTTTATATACACTTCCTTGCTGTTATTTGGGACATTTCGTGCTGAAACATGGCTTCCAAAATCACAGCTTTTTGGGAAGGGTATATGTTTGGCCTTTCCGACGCTAACTTCAGTCTTTCGTGCATTGTGGAATTATGCAAACGAAATGGTATTGTGGTATTCAAAGCTATCTAGTATCTAGTACAGAGGGTAGATTATCGCGAAGCGAAGCGATAATCTGCGGCACCTACTCCTACGAGGGAGTTTTGCGCCATCCCAGTAAATAACGACTGCTACGAGATGACAGTAGCAGCCGGGACCGACGGCTTAACGTGCACCGGGGGTTTCATGATGGAAGAGCTGCTGGCGGACAAACAAACCAGTGGCTGTTACCAACTGCTGGAAAACCAGCTATGGTCACTTAGCAAATGGGTCAGACTAAAGTTCTCCAACAGCCGTGCCCCAAATAGCTGTCCCGCCAGCAGTGGCCCTCAAGCCCTGGCCATCACCCAGCCAGCAGCTGGCCGCGCCTGAAGTTGCTGAACTCCATCGATTAGCAAGCCAACCGACGAGACAACCAGGCCACGGCCACCCCCTATTCAAAGCTACTGTGGGTCGAATAATCAAAAAGAACAAATTGCGACCATCTAATGAACGTGGACGAGCAGAGAAGCAGACCAAAAACAAGCCCCAGCCAACACGCCCAGCTCAGGTGGTGCGAGAAATCCGGTCTGAAGTGCTGAAAGAAAATCCCCCCACACAGAGAAGTCTAGCCCAAAGGAAAGGTATTTCATAGGCAACAGTCTCCAGAATAATTCATGACAATCTTGGGCTGGAGCGACGTCATAAAGCGCATCCACATGGATCACATGGACAAGGCATCAAGCCACACTGCCAAGTCATCTGTGGCTTACTACAGGAAGATGGAACAGGAGACGGGCATACGAGTTATTCCCTTCTCTCATGTGCCTGTAAAATCTCCTGACGCATCACCGATGGATTTCTGTGGTTTTGGTCTCCTGAAACGACGGCTCGGAAGTCGCCGACCAAGAACCGTTGACCAAGAACCGTGTCAGCAGGTGTGGAACGAACTTCCCATGGAGTCCCTCAAACTCAGCCTACTTCAGTGGAAATTACGGTGCCGGGCGATAGTCCAACAACGTGGTTCTGACATCGAACAAAACCGATGGTGGCGCCATGGTATTACATCATCGTAACAGAACTGCAAAGTCGTCTCATTTTAACTGAATCAAACCTCCGTATGAGGTTAATGACCTGGGAATTATATTTCAACATAACTTATCTTTTACTAAATACGTGTCATATTTGATTAGTCAGACCTGTATTAGAATAGGGATACTTAAAAGGTTGCAGTAAGTTTTTTAAAAACATGAAGACTTTTATTAATTTGTACAAAACAACTGTAGTCCCTAAAATAACGTACTGTGCGCTTATTTGGTACTCGGGAATATCCCATGATTTTAGTGTGTTGCAGCATAAAGTGGCTAGATTTTATAAATTTTTATTAAATAGGTTTAATGATAATAAAAATGATAATTTTAGTTTGGAGAATTGTTTTAATCTGTCTCGGATTTTATATCTTTATTTAGTGAATACTTTTAAAAAATTTTGAGTGGTCAGATTTTTGCACCGATGATACTTAATCGGAGCTATATTAATGTTCCTAGATCTTATAGAGTAAAAAAGAACCCTTTTAGTACTGTAAAATGGTATTCTCATATAGCTAAATATAATCCCACTTTTAAATTAATTAATATGTTAGATAAATACTGCAAGGAACCAGGCTCAGATATATTTATTGATAGATGTAATGCTTTATTTTAACTTTTTTTTTAATTGGGTTGTTATTGGCTTTTGGGTTTTAATTGGTTTTTTTTTTGGTTTTTTTTATATTTGTCTTTTTTTTATCTTTTGATGTTTCATTAACCCCGTTTTGGGCTTCTTAATGACGGATTTCGGTGCTGCAGATGATCTGTTGTACGTTTCCCCGCTGCTGTCACATTATTATTATTATTATAAATTCAAATATTTGCGCAAGCGTAATATAATTTTAAAAATTTCATATAGAATCTGCAGTTAAAGAGCTTTCATATGTCACCAATCATATCTTTCTAAGTAAAATACAACTGAAGTTACAGTACTTCATAGATAAGGCCCCCACTCAAATTTCGAAAAGTAACTTCCATAAAAATGAAAAAAAAAAATAATATTTGGCATTTATTACCAACTCCCTAGGGCAATTGTGTATACAAAATTTCATTAAAATCCGAGAGTTCAGTGCCAAACTAAAAAATTTCTGCCTGAATTGACCCGATAACTATTAAGCAACTCACCGTGATTCATTAATATTCTGATTTCAATAAAAATGGCTAGCAAATGGCTCCTACGGATGCCACTTATCATTGATTGAAATGATATTTCGCGGACATGCCTTGAAAACGATAGCGTTATCTCAGATTCTGGAATACGACAGTTGGAGTATCATCAAAGTAAGTTCTTGCTGACTTTAAAAGTTCCTCTACATATTATCAGACTGCTACAAAGTTTGTAGTACAAACCTAAACTAAATTCATTCTGAGACAACTGAACATAGCCTCACCAGACACTGTGATTGACTTTATGGCTTTGACGAAGGAACAAATACAGAAAAGTAATTTAGGTTTGGTTCAAAGAAAATTCATTGGAAACCTTAGTACCAGTTTTTCCCTAAAATAAAAGAAACACACTTCACAGACTCTATTACATTTAATGGCTCTTATTTTTAAAGTGCATCCTTGTCGTAACTTCTATATCATTAATTATATTGTTTATTTTCGTTTGCAATAATTGAAATTGGAAATTTAACTGCATACGCCAGTCCATCGAGTATAGTTTGTATGAGTTTTCTATAAGACATAACAGCAACGACAGAATTTAAATGTTTGATGTGTGAAGAATTTAAATTTATTTATTGTAAAGATTCTTGGTGCCATAGACGCAGTGACTGCAATGAAATCTTCAGACACCATGGTACATGATAAGGGCTACGGTCAGTAGCATTCGAAGCCGGTCTCATGGACGCAGCATCGTCATTACTGATCTGCTGGTTATGATTTGGATGGAGATCGGACATCCATAGTACCAATCACGCTTCATCAATACTGGACCTACAGGTACAGGTGTATCATGAATACGGTAATCAATTCTTGCTTTATGCGTTTCATCTGCGGCTTCTCCTAAATATTGGAGCGTCCGACTGCGCCAAAAGACGTATTTCCACGTCTTTTCGACGCTATTTCACCCATAACCTATATGACAAAATGCTCAGCATTGCTGTGTTATCACGAAAGCATCACGTGCATAATGACTTCTTCTGGTTTCTGGAATTTTATCCACATAACTAATTGTAATGAGTATTTTGAAATAGCCGCTTCGTTTTCGCGGTCCTACTTAATTGTGATATTTTTATGGAATTCTTAATGAGGTCTAGGAATATATCCTTCAAAGTAGCTCATACAATTTACTGAAAGAAATCTTTTTTATTTTTCTTAGAATTTCCCCATTAAAAAAAAATAAAATAAAATAAAAAAGAGTCCCATCGTTTTTAGTTGGGTTTGAAAGCACGATCTCAGATTTCATTGTAGTCACTGCGTCTATGGCACCAAGAATTTTAACAATAAGTAAATTTAGACTCTTCACACATTAGACATTTAAATTCTGTCGTTGCAGTTATGCCTCATAGAAAACTCACACAAGCTATACTTGTTCCAACGAAAGATGGACTGGCGTATCCAGTTAAATTTCCAATTTCAATTGTCAGGCATTATTGCAAACCAAACTAAACAATATAATTAATGATATAGAAGTTAAGACAAGGATACATTTTAAAAGTAAGAGCCGTTAAAAAATGTGTGTTAGAGTCTGTGAAATGTGTAATTTTTTTTTAAGAAAAAACTGGTACTAAAATTTCCAATGAATTTTCTTTGAACCAAACCTGAAGTACTTTTTAGTATTTTTTCCTTAATAAATTAAATGAAACGCAGCCTGCAGTTCCCTTTCTAAAAGGGCTTGTTATTTTAACTTTTTAATCGGTGTTCGTTTAAATACTTTTGTATAACAGGAACCTTGCACAGTATACACACAAAAATCTGTTTTCTTCTTACCCTTTACATTAACATGAATTTGGCATCTAGTACCGAAATTTTTTGGTGTATCCTATCTGTATTCCCATTTCGAGTTTTTACGGGTTCAGTCGCTTCCGAAACCATCGAAACCATTCCAACTGAAGTGCCATCCCGTTTTATTCTGTCACTTTCGAAGAGGAAATAAAACCGACAGAGCCGGGTGCAGCAATTTGTTCGCTTGCGACATAAAAGTCACCACCGAGTCTATTCAAAGCGGCGAGTCTGCGATAAAGTAAATATTTCTAGAGGTTCCCTTTAGTAAACAAAACAATTGGTAAACAAATCTAAACCAAAAGAAAAAATGTTCGAAATTAAGAAGGATTTCGCTCGCTCTCCTTTCATGATATCAGTATTTTTTTTCATTCATTTGTTGGACCTCCTAAATTTTTTTTTTTAATTTATTTTTTTTAAATTTATTTTATTTTTTTTTTTAGAATTCACTGACTAGGATTTGCTCTTTAGAATTACAAATCACACATATCTTATCAATATTGTATAAATGAGGATGCGTTTGCGCATTGCCATCTCGAAAAGGCAATATTAAGACAGATTGCCAGTCTTCATCCATTTTCTTGTTAAAAGCAGTCATCTTCTCTTGAAATAAGAAAATCGAACGTAAATTGTCAGACTTCGAGAAGATAATGGAGAAAATGTGATGAATGAAGGAATGGAATGAAGATAATGTTTGCTTGCTTTGTTTGAAAAAACAGCAATTACTCACTGCAGCTTGGAGAAATAAATATGAAAATTTTTCGAATACTCATTTTGTAATCCGAATTTTCTCCAATGATTTTGAAGAAAAGATTCCGCAATAATAATCGTGTAAATTCTTCAAGGTATAAGTTAGCGAACGAATTCTTCAAGGGAAGCTCCTTAATACAATAGTCATTTTATCGAGACACACATTAAAGCAAGTTTAAAATCTGTTCAGATTGTTGTCCTTTTGCATCCAGGACAAGTCTCATATTTCCCAATGTTTTTTGGGATACTTGACCATTGAAAATAAACAGCACTTTTAGGAAAATTAAACGTTTTTCTGTTGAGCTCTTAGATGGGGGTCATTATGAAATTTATGGCATTTAAGAAAAAACGGCAGTCGCCCCACCTTTTCCACAATTAAGTTTATTGATCCATAGATGTAAATTTCGATTCGTACGATAATAAGCTTTGTGAAAAAGTGGATCGACCGCTGCTTCTTCTTAATCAAAAGTATCCACAGTTTAGTTACGCTCTTGGCTCACGCGCATTTAATATTTTTCTAGCAAACAGATGATAAAAACGCAAATCCAGAATACACATTTGAAGCCCCGTTGGATGTGCATCACTGAATTAGAGCTACAAAGTGGTACTACTGAATTAATTTTACCCAGGAGAAAAACGTCAGGGGGCACTGAATAAAAACTAGTGATCAATGAACACAGTAGTATTCAATGCAAACATATAGCCCTCAAAATAGCCTCCTAGATTGTACACGGTACGTTGCCAGAGATAGGGAAGGCTATGAATATTATTGGATTTAGGTGAGTTAATAAAGTGTTTCACCTCTCATCAAATTGCACTGGCTATGTGATTACCTGGTAACGCATAACCATTGCTTTTATGCCCCATCTAGTGTTTGAGCGGAAAAAGCAGTCAGAAGCACTCTGACGAACTTCATACAATGACCCTCGTATTTGCAAAATAGATTTATTAATTCAAATATTTTATTTAAACATTCCGTGTCCATTCTAATCTTGAGAGTTTTTCCTTTTATAAACATTAATATCCAGTGTGTGCACGGAAATCTGTTGATAAGGATGTTGATTTCCTAACATGAAGTTTTCTAAATAACGATAGAAGAAAATAGATTTGTCAAGGGAACTTGCTATGAATTTTATATTGATTCTATATGTATATTGATATAAAACTAGAATTATCCAGAGCTAATTTAAATGATGTTTAATAAATTTAAAAAAAAAGCAGTAGACAAAAAGGTTTGCGCAATTAATTTTGAAAGAAGGGGGTTCCTCGAAGATGAACTAACCAGTTCCCGCACGAACAAATGAAAATATCATGAAAGCGAAGGAAACTAAGCAAATTGTTGCCATTGACATGCGAATAATCACTAGTCTACTCGCTATACAGCGAGACTGTAATAATTGCTTTCGCTCGACAACGCTCCGCGGACTGAAGTGAAACAATTTCTGACTTCGAAGACTGAACGTTTACGTCGTTCAAAAACGATTGACACTAAAAAATTTTTCACACTAACCATTTATTAAAAAGAAATGAGTGCACGTTACATTAGAGGTTTTCCCCTCCAATTCTATGCACTTTGGCATCGTTCCGGCAGTTTACATATTGCCACAGCAACCATTCTTTGAGGGTACCCGGCATCGCTTCTGGACAGCCACCTGAAGTTCGTCGCTGGAGGAGAGCTCATTGGGCTCCACTTCTTTCTTTGCGTCGAACAAAGCATAGTGCCTAGGCGCAAGATCCGACGAATATGAAGCATGAGGCATCATTGTATTCCTAGAATCTTCCTCGCCTGATCCAGATTATAATGCATCTATTTGCATCTATTGTGAATGTCCGAAGTAGCCATTCCTTCCCTCTAAAGAAACCGCACTGTCCATGATTATCTGCTGCTACGTTTTCTCACTTCGGCCACGAAAGCACTTGTATACCTACACATACGACTCAGCAACTTCCTTCTTGTGAGATGCAGGAATGTTATATGGTAGCAATTCGCGGCACCATAGTTTACCTAAAAGACGCAGATCGGACGCGCATTTCAAACTGCTACTTTTCTGGAGTTATGTCGGAGGGAGAGTACCAATGATTTTTGAATGACTCTTGTAGTCAATCTATAAACTAAAAATGACTATGTGTATCACGATATCGTGCTTCAACAATAATTGCTGCTTTTGCTCACAATTCAATTTTTTTTTTATTAAAGAAAATTAATAATAATAAAAAAACTGCCAGTTTTAAGATAACGTCTGTCTGTATCAATACACAAACTAAACTCAAAAGAAATTAAAGAAAAGTACTAAATTTCTTTGCTTTAAAGGATAAAGGACATGAAGAGATCAATTTCTTCAAAGTATACAAAAGATTCAAAAGTATATAATTTCGACAACTGTATAATTGAGCTTCAGTATTCCACATAAATACATTCCAAACAGTTTTAGTCATCCTTATATTTAATTTATGACGGAGATGCATTTCGCAATCTTATTAAAATCCTTAATTTGATCGCCAACTCATGCTAAGAAAATCATTTTTCAAGTGAATGTGGAGAACTCGCGTAAACTTAACAGAAATCGATTTCGAAGACATGAAATTGTCCCTGAACAAATCGAAAGGGAATAAGGGCCCTTTTTCTCCTATTTAAAATAGGTTTCAGGCTTGGTTTAATTTAAATTGGAGTGTTCATGGTGGAATATGAAGAGAATAAAAGTTGCATTCAATCTTTCGTTCTCGTTTCCCCATTTTTTATTTTTAAATTTTGAAATTGACTTAAAGAGAAAAGGGCATCCCCTTAAACCATTTCTATGAAGACAGTCCAAATCTGCATCGATTTAAAAATTGAATGAAATTTCGATTATTGCATCTAATTTGAAATCATTCAGTTGTAAAACTGCGTATTTAGGTTTTAAAATGTCCATTTTATCTATCATAACTTATATGGAGAAAACATCGAATAAGTCCTTGCGGAACTTGATCGTATCGAGATGAATTAAAACAAACAAATAAACTTAGTAGAGTTTCTACTAGAAATGTCTTGAGATGACCAAAGAAAGAAGTGAAACATTTTCCGACAACGGTTTTATCATGTGCATTCGATAATGGTGACACAGAGTGCGTGGACGTCGTATTTTTCTACAATCGTCTATTAGTTATGACGTCACTGCCATAATTACGGCCGCATAATCCGGACGCTGTCATTTGAGTAATTCCTGGCATTCGTGCTGCCGAAACAAAAGGCCGAGGCTTTATTCGCGTTAATTATGGCGACTGTCAACGAGATATTGGCTGCTAATTAAATGCGGGGGACGTTTATTCCACTGACAAGTCCCTCAAAAACGCATTCCACAGCCGTAAACATTACGACGAGACGCTCGAGAGCGACCCTTCCTTTAACTCCCCTCCACCCCACTCCCCGACTCGTCCTTCTTAACGTGATGCCATCGTCAGGCTGTTACTAAAACGTTCCTGAACGAAGATGATTTTTTTTTTTCCTAGTGAAGACATGTCTTTTATACATTTTAATAAGACACTTAGGGGAAGAATGGAATGCTTCAAGATCATTTATAATAAAAGCAACGAAGTAACCTATTAACGTGTTTCATTATTATGTTAAATAACTATGCAGTCATTCCCACCCCCTCTCTGCTTTTACTTTATCCTAATATGTATGATTATTTGAAATCGGCTTAATGTAAACAGGTTGCTATGAAATTTATGGATGTTCTTAATTATAAATTAACTTGTGAGTTCAAAAAGGGTTCAAGTCCATTTTTAGGAAAGAACCTTTATTCCATAAAATATTGAAGAATAGTACAACACAAGGCTTGAGTCAAAGGTAACCTTCTTCCTATCTTGGAAATAGATACATAAACTCTACTATATACAAGGAAGAAGAAGTTGAGGGTGACCTTTTTGATGGTACACGCAGGTTAATTTCAAATATACAAATTAGGACAAATGCAAATCGTATCATCTTAACCTCTGCATTTGGATAAATGGGTTATGTGATAGAAATGAAGTCATTTCAAGCAGTTACTCTGCAATAGTCAATTCAGAAGGTTCAATGTGAGGTCCACTTGCGCCATAACGAAATTCTGCACGTAATTTCACTGATGGTATTATATCATTATATATGAAGACCTCGGTTGTAAAACTTGGTAAGCGCCAAAAGTGTGTTATCGCTTACCAGGTTTTACACGAAAGTTTATTGGGATGTTACCATGCAAAATTGGTGATCCCCCCGCCTCTGTTGGTAACTTTTTGAAGTATTATTATTGATGAAAACGATCCTTGTAGGGAGTGACATCTAGCGTTAGCATTAACTCAAAACCGATTGTAATGGCGCTTACCAGGTTTTACAACCGAGGTCTTCATATGGTCGGTGTTATTGCAGATGTCAATATGTTCAGAAGATACGATTTGCACTTGTTCTACAGGGTGGTCCATAAATACGTTCAGGTGTTTGACAGCCAATAAATGCATTGTAGAACACAATTTATTTAATCTATGAAGTGGTATACATCATCAAAGAATACAAAAATGTTTTTCTATATGCCGTTTTCCAGTGCAATATCAGTCTGTGCTCCATCGAGATCGATTACTGCTGCGAGGCGAAAAGCCACATTTGCACACGCCTTGCAATAGAACTCAATAGGAATCGCGTTAATATCTTGGGTTTTAACACTTCCTTCAGCTCCTCGATGCCGTCAATAGCCCCTACAAGAAAAAAATCGGAGGGCGTCAGGTCTGAGGACCGGGCCGGCAGACGGGGCCACGGCGCCCAATCCACTTTTCAGGGAAAGTTTCATTCAGAGATGCGCGGACATCCAAAGCGTAATGAGGCGGGGCCGCCACCACTACTTTGCTTCGTTCAAAAGTTGCAAGCTGTCAAGAACCTGAACTTATTTATGGGCCACCCTGTAATTTGCATAGTTGAAATCAATTTTGAGCGTACATCTCTCACTGCCTTTATTGGAATATGCATGTCTATGTTTGTATCTGAAATCGGAGGCGGGTAACAGCTTTTGATTCACTGTATAATTTAAATATACGAAGTTTGCCCAGAAAATATCCCATATTTTCGTCTCAACCAATAAAAAAGTAGAAGGTTGCATGTAGCAAGTTTTGTGTGTATAATTTCGTGACATCCCGACAGATAATGCAGTTGTAGGTATTTGTTAAAATGGCTTCTGTTAATAAGTCGCGAGCTGTTATTGGATGTGGAGAAGAAACTGTGGAGAACCTGTATAAATATTTGTATACCGTGTGCATTCGAGAGAAGCAACATCCACAATTACTGAAATCCAAGTTCTGTCTGTGTATCCCTTTATAGACTCAGCACCTGTAAGAGATACCGCATGTAGTGCTCCAGGGGGTTTTGATTCCAATTTCGTGTTTTTTCCACTAAAAATTCATTTTATAAATTCATTATTCCTCAGTATGATAGCTGGCAAAACGGTTTTGAACGAGTGTACCAAAGTACTGCTGGAATAGTACCAAATTTGCAAAAACAATACCAGATATTATATACGTATAGTTAAGTGTAATAAATTGTATATTTATAGTTATTATTAACTTATTAAGGTACCAAATAGTATGAATAGTATCAAATTTGGTATGAAAGTACCAAGTTCGGCGGCCATGCTCAGTATTGCATCTCTGTGGAGTTTTCTTTGCGTAGTACAGTCAAGGTTTTATTTGCCAATACGTTTTGTTTGTGAGTGTGGTGATTGCGATTGCAGTCTTAAAAATACGTTTCTGGAGTGCAGGCCCAATATTTTTTCTCACTTCAATGAAATTTTGGCTGAGGCCGCAAACATTTGAAAAGTTCGAAAGAATAAGAAAAGTAAATGAGAGTCTTGAAAGGCTTTAATACAAAGCACTTTCTTTGTAGCCAGTTAAAAGGAGCTCTGCTGCGGTAATATCGTTGTTTTTTAAGCTGATTAAACGACTTTTGGTGCATGCTACCGTTAAAATACCGGACTGCGGAGTTTTTTCTGTGAAAAAGTTCGTTTTTTCGTTTTTCTGAACAACCCATGTATACATTGCATATGACTTGAAAATGTATTGAGATGTCACGATATTTTGAGGCTCTGGACCTTTGATTTGCCAGATATTCGTCTAAATTTGATATTTGTTTTACAAATTAATCAAATTATAAGCATCAAAATTGCAGTCCCATCATTTAATTATTTAAAAGATGTCCATGTGTCAGAACTACCGCGCTCCACTTTGTGTCAATATCCGGATGTAATCGCATTGAATTATTTGTTCCACAAACCAGATCAGTTTCTCATAGCAACGTACATTTCCACGAGCTCTCTTCCTCAGTTGCTTTTTAATTATTTATTACGGTTATCATTTATTTCGTTTTTCGAGGTATTAATCCGCACACATTTCATCGATTTCCAAAATCATATTGTATTTGAAAAGAGAAAAATTCTGTCGAGAAAACATTGGCATCTACTTGTGTTAAATTCTCTAGAAAACCGATAATTCATCATTCATACTATGGTGCCATAGTTATTGAATTTGGAAAAGCGAACCCATTAAAATCGAATGCTATTTCGTTATTAAATCGACTCCACAGTTTTGAATAGAAGATGAAAATACAAAAAGACAAGGCAATTTCGGAAGGTTGAAGTTAATAAGCTAGGTGAGCTTAGATGATATGCTTAATTTACCGATAGTCAACATTGCGGTGTAAAGTTATGAAACTAGAAAACAATCACAACCTACACAGCATTTTTTTATATTTCTAAATTGATGTCTTGCATTGTTTCGGGTATAACAAATACTCTCAACTCTGGTAACTAGGTCCATCTTTCTTCATGTAAGAGAAAATACAAGGTGATTATAATTAAAGTCCCTTTGTAAAAATGCTATAAAAAAACAACCATGAGTCCGAATGACTTCAAATTTGGACTAAGCATTCTTGAAGAAGGGGCATTTGATATGGGATAAGAAAAAAATAGTTCCAAAATTTATCACTAGATGGCGTTGTAAGCGGCATAACGGAAGCGGATTCAGCTAGAAGTGACATTTTGAATTGAAATACGACGGCTTTGGCATGAGTTGTTTATGGCATGATGTTTTTACATTAAAGTTGGTCAAGGAATGCAATTGACACTAAAACAAGTTAAACATGATTTTTTTTTTATTATACAGTACAGTATTAGCAAAAAATCAACTGTACCGGTCAATGAACATGATTGCTTCGGGTTTGATGATGGAAAACATGACTTTCAAGTCATTTAACAGTTGTGGCACTGTTAGTGCAAAGCCCATCCACCACGGCAAGGTCGTACCACATCGGATGGGAAAAATCGGTTTTTAATTGTCCTTGGGCCAAAAACCGCATAAAAAGCACATGATGATTCGGTTTTTAATTGTCCTTGGGCCAAAAACCGCATAAAAGGCAACAATGGAAACGCCTATTAATTATCTCGGGACTTGCGCAAGACATGTTCAATATGCTGTCCACCATTTTCCTCCACAAGTTTTAACCGATAAACAGCATGTTCCACAACAGACCGGAGTGTCTCCGGGGTCACGTTGTGAACGTGGTGCGTAATCCGAGCCTTCAATTCCGCTAAATTTGCAACTGGGCCACTGAACACATGATTTTTAAGGTAACCCCAGAGCCAGAAGTCACAAGGATTGAGGTCCGGTGATCTTGCAGGCCAGGCTCTCGGAAAATGACGGCTGATAATTCTATCATCTCCGAAATGTGTCTTCAGCAGTTGCTTCACTGGCTTTGCAATGTGCGGAGGAGCGCCATCTTGCATGAAAATTATTCTATCCACGCATGCATGCTGTTGAAGTGTTGGAATTACCTGGTTGCGTAAAAGACACGCATACCGTTGACCATTGACTGTACAGGTAACGGGACCCGCAGGACCCACTTCCTCGAAAAAAAATGGCCCTATAATCAATGATGCTGTCATCCCGCACCACACAGTTACCTTTGCAGAATGAAGCGGTATTGAAACACATGCGAAAGGATTTTCCGTTGCCTATATCCTGCAATTTTGTGTATTGACAACGCCGTGGAGATAAAAATGGGCTTCGTCTGTCCACAAGATGTTCCATGGCCATTCATTGTCCACTTCCATGCGAGCTAGAAATTCTAAAGCAAACGTGTGTCTAATTGGCAGGTCAGCAGGAAGTAACTCCTGAACATGGGTAATTTTATAGGGATAACAATGCAGGATATTGCGTAAAATTTTATTGACCGTGCTCACAGGCATGTCTAAAGTTCGGGCAATTCCCCGTGCACTGCACGTTTGCACACCACTGTTCGACCCTTCCTCTAATGCTTCAGCCACATCTTCTACTGACGTCAAAGCAACTGCTTTCCTCCCTCTGCCAGATTTCACTGCAAAAGAACCTGTCGCTTCGAATTTTTTAATCATACACCTCAGAGCCTTTGCAGACATCGGACCACATCCTTTTTTCATTCCCTTTAATACCCGAAATTTCTTTAAAGCTGCTATGGCAGAGTCGCCATTCTTGTAAAAGAGCTTCACAAGCAGAGCGCGATCCTTCATTGACAGACCCATGGCAAGCTGCTGAGATACAAATATGACGAGAACGCCATGAGGCCTGCGTTTTTATAACACATGCAATGTCTCATGCGCATGCGTATCTTTCAATTTGCATAGTACAAATCCTCCTAGGCATAGTATGCCGCTTACAGCGCCATCTAATGATAAATTTTGGAACTATTTTTTTTCTTATCCATGTCAAATGCCCCTTCTTCAAGAATGCTCAGTCCAAATTTGAAGTCATTCGGACTCATGGTTGTTTTTTTATAGCATTTTTACAAAGGGACTTTAATTATAATCACCTTGTATATGTGCACACGATTCGTATTTCGGCACAATTCAAAGTTTTTTTTTGCGTGAAACCAACCGTAATACACGAGCGGCAGATTGTTATGCTAACAATGCAGGTATTACTTAAACCAAAAAGTGAAAACCTTTAATAAGCAAGAGTAAGAGGTATTACTTAAGGTAATTGTTTAAATTTAACAATACCGTCAATATTTTTTGAGGTATTATCATAGCCTAATGGTATTATTACAGTCAGTAGAAGAAATGGTCTTAGAACTCGTAACTTCCACAATGCTACATATCTTTAACAATGGTTAACAATCGTTAATAATATATAGACTTTTGCCCATCGGCGGATTTTAGTGGGGGGGGGGGGGGGGGGCTATAGGGACTTAGCCCCCCCTGGCGAGTTGATTAGTACTGTCCAGTTCCCACGAAAATGCCCCTGCGTTGTTGAAAGTGCTCACTGCGCGCGCTGCAGTCGTGGACGAGTCCACAGCAATGATAGGGATTATACAGCAAATGTTTTCAAAACAAAACAATGAATAATATTAAAATATGTTAATTGAATAGTAAATTACTTTTGAAATAAATAAAAAGACGATTTTGAATCTCTTTCCGTAACCATTATAAGGGCTTTTTTGTTTGAAGATTCTACAACTCTTCCCCTCCACTTAAATCACGTGTCCCTCCTTATCAGTGAGCACTTTTAACAACGCAGGGGGATTTTCGTGGGAACTGGACAGTACCTTAATTACTGTCCTAATTGAGTATGACGCCACCGACCAGTGGATGGGGCTTAGCCCCCTCATTCATTTTACTTTAAATCCGCCAATGCTTTTGCCATACTAATGCCAGCTGTTGAGCGTGAATAATAGCAGACAGCTAATGTCGAAGGCCTTGGATAACGAGGCGCAATTCAGGAAGCGTTCGACAGCTGGCGCTAGTATCGCGAAAGTCTACATTAAAAATGCTTTGAGAGAGACCGTTTCTTCTATTGGCTCTGGTATTACATACGGTATTTGTTTAAATTTAACAGTACCCTCAATATTGTTTTTAATTTTGTCGCCAACTCAAAATAAATACTTGGCGAATTATTGTTGAGTCAGATTATTGTTGACTTAGTCCATTGTTGCCACACACAGAGATAAAGCAACACCACCTCTACCAACGCCTCCTAAAGATAAGGCCTGAGCGCGAAAACGTCGTACATTGTCACATCATCTACGGTAGGGTATTGTTGATCATATTTCAACCAATAATAAGCCTGAAATTGTCCCTACCGTAGGTGATGTAACAATGTATGATTTTTCCGTGAGCAGGCTTTCTCTCTAGGAGGTATTGGATAAAGACAGACAAAATTTTCTTTAATAATACAGGGCAAGTCAAAAGCCACTGGGCATAGTTTATTTCGGAAATGGTCTGTAAAATGAACGATGTGACCATGCTAGCTGGGAATAGGATATGTGTTCTATTCTTTGGGACGTTTTGGAATTTGGCCGCCATCTTGAAATTCGCCATTTTGGGCCAAGGATCATTTTCTTAAATGGGAAAGGGGTTATGTAGCATATCAATTAACGCCAGTTTGTTTCTCAGGAGTTCATTCCTGCAACCGGAGTTCAATTGTATGTTGTGGTTCACAAGTTATTAATAAAAAAATTGACACTAACTACATTCAAAAACTCCGTTCTAGTCGTGTTAAGCTATAGCACGATCCGTGCTAGGTTAATTTTTGAATGTGCTCGTGTTGTCTATGCTGTCGAGCACGATTTGTGCTGCCACTTGAGTTGAGACCGATCAGGCAGAGTATTATTACATCATCTACGGTAAGGTATTGTTTATCGTATTTCTATCAATAATAAGCACGAAATTGTCCCTACCGTAGATGATGTAACAATGTATGATTTTTCCGTGAGCAGGCTTTCTCTGTAGGCGGTACTGTTTTGTCTGCCTGAAACAACAATGGAAATCAGCTAAATGGAAATCGTTAGCATCCAGTAAGTCGTGTCTTAATTATCGTGGTTACAATTTCCCCACCAGATGGAGATAATGGAGCTATTAGCGATAGGCAGTTTACTTCCGACCCAATCTTCTCCGATTATCAAAAATAACTTTTCTGCTTTCCATAATCGATGTTCTTGAACAAATAGAGTTCCTTCTACACTAATTAATCATGAGTTGATGGCGCAATTAATTCGTATAACTATAAAATATTCAGGGAAGCGGCGTTTTTCCGCCATTACAGCTTTTCATGAGACTTGCGGTTAGAGCCTGAGTTGCATGAATCAATCAGGAAATTTTTACTACTCTCGGCCCTGCGGGCCTCATTGGTCACTGTTTTCCGTTACTCGAACGCCTTCGGCGTTCTGTCTACGACGTCCCCCTCCGGGGGCAAGATAATGATATATACCCCAACCTATTTGGTTACAGGGGGCAGTTGGTCTCCCCCCGGCCGGTTACAGGAGGCTAATGGTCAGTACTTATTTTATTCACGCTCATTGGTTCATGCAACTCAGGCTCTAACCGCTTTTTTCATGAGAGAGATGAGGAATGCCACAATGAGCATGCGCGCCAATGTCGTGCTAGAGAACTAATACGAACCACAGCACGGCCTCCTAGAAACTACCAGGCCTGAACATGACGTCAATAATGTATTGTTGAAGCACTAAGATTGTGATGTTGAACTAACTTCTGTAATAGCACCACCAGTTTCACGTAACAATGCTTTACCTTTTCCATGTTCAGGCCTGGTAGTATCTAGAAGGCGTGACCACAGCCTACATGGACTTCGCATGAGTGACGTAACAGTTAGCTCCACCCTTTGACAACGCGCCATCTTGGTTCCACACATGTCATTGCTAAGCATTAGATACGCTGATTCTGAAACTAGTTTGGCTAAATAAGCAATCAGAATGTCTGCAATAAAACTATATTGTATTGCTACGTTTTTGTATGACGACCCAAAATTAATTTCAAAAGGAGAAAATGGTTTAAACTCTTCCTAGCAACGGCTGTGTGGAACCAAGATGGCTAATCACTAAGGAAGTGACGTCTCTTCGTACGAAGTCCATGATTAGAGAAGGTTGTACACGAACACGGACGAAAATACCCCGTGCTCCGTGCTAGGCGTTATGCAACACGGGACACGGTTCATGAAGGAAGTGACATCAGATTTTTAGCAACACGACACGCTTAACAAGACTAGCACGGAGTTTTTGAATACAGCTTGTGATTACTTGGACGTTTATGATTTGTATTGTTTTAGAGCTAACAATGTTCCTTAACAATGTTTTCCCACCATTACGGATTTTCATGAGAGAGATGAGGAATGCCAATATGAGCATGCGCGCCAATGTCGTGCTAGAGAACTAATACGAACACGGACGTAAAAAGCCCGTGCTCCGTGCTAGGCATTTTGCAACACGGGACACGGTTCGTGCAGGAAGTGACATCAAATTTTAGCAACACGACACGCTTAACACGATTAACACGGAGTTTTTGAATGTAGCTACTGTATTATTGTCTGCTGCAGGTAATTGGAGATGAAACTAATGAAGGAGGAGAGAATTGAGTTGGTCCTGATATCCGGGAATGCCCATACAGTACTAAAACTGCCACCCCGAAAGAGAGTCAATCGCACACAGTACCATCGCATATGTGATATCACATTTCAGAGATACTAGGACTGTTGAACATAAAGCTCGTACAGGCCGGGCAAGAACATCAACCGATGAGGCAACCTCAACAATGGTGTTGGCAGCATTTGCAAAGAGTTCACAACGCACCACAAGACTGCGTACCAAAAAGTGGCATCCATTCAAAGTTGAGATGTAGCAAAAACTATCCGAGAATGATCCGGACAGACGTGATCACGAATTTTAAACCTAGGCTCTGGACAACGAATTCTGTACCTGCGGTCTAGACAACTATCGACTGGATCCTTCATTTGCACATAACATTATGTTCAGTGATCAGGTAAATTTTTATATCCATGGTGAGGTGAACCGTCAGAACATGATATTGGAGCGATACCAACCATCCAGAGCCTTGGTGATGCCAAAATTATTGTGTTATCTAGGATATAGGGCACCCCGTTTAATTGGACAGTATCCTAAATGCTGATGAATACCTGCGAATGTTACAGAATGCTGTGTTCCCGTCACTGTTGACTGAAGATGCCAGTTTTCCAAGTTTTCCCAGCAAGTGGTGCTGTCCGTCTTGTCCGGGCAATTACTAGGTCATTGGATTGGTGGAGTCCTGTGGAGTGGCCACCATGTCTCCCAAACCTCACACGCTAGATTTTTTTTTTACCTTTGGGGCCACTTGAAATAACTTGTGTATACTGTGAAAATCCAAACCAAAAGTCACCTTCAGCAACGCATCCTATATCACCCTCGACATTCTTGTGCGCGTGCATAATTAATGGATAAAGCGCCTTGAGCTCTGTGTCCAGCAGCTGGACAACACAATAAGCACATCTTTTACTTGCTACAGCCCAATTTTCGGTGTGTGGTTTTGTTTGGAAAGTTTCAATATTTTTGTTAATAACTTGTGAACCACAACAGATAACTGAAATCCGATTGCACGAAATGAACTCCGGAGAAGAAAAAAACTGGTGTCATTTGATATACCACATGACCGCCTTCCCATTTAAGAAAACGAACTTTGACCCAAAATGGCGGATTTCAAGATGGTGGGCAACCTCCGAAACTATTCCAAAAGATACACACCATTTCCGAAATACAGCTTTGTCCAGTGACTTTTGACTCACTCTGGATGCATATATCTGCAGCTAGATCGGTGACCGAGAGCGGTAAGACGCAGATTTACCGCTCTCGAGACCAACAGATGTTTGTGTTTGTCTTTAAGGTGAGGACTCACAGAGCGCGACGGACGCAAAATAGCATTGTCACACAGATTGCTACAGGATGGATGCTATGTTCGCTCCGATTTGCATGTGAATCTGTTTATTTCATTGCTTATTTGAGGAGAAAGGCTAAATTTAAAGATAAATTTAAATTTATATAAATAATGTTTATTACAATTATATTCAACTAACACTGTATGTCAGCAACATTGTCATAACAAGGTCTCTAAGGTTCAAAAGTTACAGAGGGTAGAGGAGAAATGAAGCTTTATATTTTTTTCTTATTCGAATCTGAAATAAATTCCTCTAACGAAATAACTTTAGCGTTAGATAAAGAATTGCACTCAGGCGCCATTTAGTGATTAAATTGCACCATTAGTGGTCAATATCCATCTACTGGCTAAAATTGTTTAACCTGATTTTTGATCTGGTTGCTGCTGACTGTAATGTTCCATTAACTTTCTCCGTCGAACTGTAATCTTGTATTATTCATTAGCATATCTGTCCAATTACGGAAAATGAAATTCGTACCACAAGGCTGTCTCCAAAATGTCCTAAGGTCTACTAAAGTCATTCGGTATTCCTTTGAAGGTCGACAACTTCTGTCCGTTTCATTAAATCTTGCAATCAAATTTTTACTCCGAATTTTTACTCCCTTTGTTCAAACGACTCCGAATTTCGCACACTGATTCGTTTCCAGTTTAATAAAATCCAGTATAATAATTTTCAAAATTCAAATTTTTGAAAAGGGTTAAAGCAGTTTTCATTTTATTTTCACTGCTTGTACATAAGATAGAGCTACCTCATCCTTTTTCTTTTCTTTTTTTTTTCTTTTCTATTTTTGCTTCTTTGATTTTTTTTTCAAATAAAAGCAATTATTTTAAAAACTCATTTTTTACAGTACTGTTCATTGAAATTAGGTCGGAAAAATGAGTCAAATCGACTTAACGAAACGTTCAATTTTTTCTGCAGGACTTGAATTCGAAATACAGGATGGTTAAAGTAAACTTTTCCTACTTAACCGTCTCTATTAGTGAAAGCAGAGACAAATGAAAGTAAGAGACAGGCAGTGCACTATTCATTTTGCTGAGCGCTACTGGTGCCACCGGAAGTGCAGCGATCGCCATTAAGAAACCTAAGGTGGCGTATATTCTGAATGTTATTTCAGCTAATTTTGTAGATGACTTCAAGAGATATTATTAAGCGTAACCTGTTTTCTGATTTTTTTTTAAAAAAACTTTATTGCATTAACTAACGATAACGTATACTTTTAATGACTTTCAATAGCTGATTCAATGCCTTACGAATTTTTAAAAGAGCGCGTACAACTCGCAACTCCTATCGTTATTGTAATAATGGAGACTTAGCCAGAGACAAGTGAAAGCATAGATGAAGAAAACTGAAGAAGCAAAGTTATTTCTTCATCCATGGTGAAAGTAAATGAATCTAGAGGAAGGATGAATTTATTTTTTCAGTCTTAACTGATTTTTATTACTAATAAAGTTGATTCTTATAACTTAATCAGTCTTAATACCTAATAAATATTTTCATTTGTATTGCTAAATAAAAAGTAAATTTGAAGCCTCTTCATACAGTATTACCAATGGAGTTTCGAAAATAGTTTCAGTTACACAAAAAATTTAAATTAATTTATTCTTTATTGATTTTTAAATATAATAAGTCGTGATAAGACACAGCGTATATTTTCTCCACTTATTTTTTCTGTCAGTCGCTTGGTTTCATGGTGATATCGAATATTACAGTATGTGATGACAATAAGTCTAATAAGTCGAAGCACATGATCGTCAGAAGGACTCATTTCAAATGAATGGCGAGTTAAATTAGTGAAAATATTAATTTTGTTTTCGGTTATAAAATGTAATGTTTTTGCTAGAATTTTGATAGGCATATTCAATTTAATTGCTCTTTGCTCTCCTAGATTATAAAATTCACTCCTAATGATTTTTTCTGAAATTTTGCACAGGTATACTACATCTTTTGAAGGTGTGATAAGGCCTCCTTATTTTTTTTTTCTCAATGAAATCAAGGCTGTGGTAGCTCTGATATTGCTCTTTCAATGCTTCTTTACATTGAATGCAGATTATAGATTTAATTACAGACCTAGAAACGAATCCTGCCGAATCACCATATTTTGACAAGATTTTAATATCGGGGATTGGATAATACTGAGACGCGTCATCTGATATGGATTCATGATTATATTCATCAGAGTTAATATACATGAATTAATGTTTTGTGCCCTGCACTCAATTTTAACCTGGTAAATTTAATGCCAATCAATTTGTCATTAATTTAATGTTTAATAAAAAATGCTGTATAATTTTGTTGCCGAAATAAAAGATGTATCCACTTTTTACGAAGAATGTCATCCTTTGGAAATCTACAGCGCAAATGTTTCGTTTTCTAATTTTCTTGTTTAGCTTTGAAATAGCTATTATACACGGGTGTAAGAGCTTGGTGCTTATTTCTTGCGTGACAGTTTTTTTTTAATGTATTCATCACAATAAAAACGTTTATACCTATGTTTACTAAAATATCAGATGTTTATACTACATGTATAAAAAAATTTAAAAGCTGCGTCACAAAATTGTTTTAAGATAATAAAAAAAATGCAATTTTAATTTTTGTTAATCTGATAATAATGGAATATTTGTAAAGGCAGGACATTTAAACTGGAAGGATATTTAAAAGTTTAATTGCTATTAATAAACAAACCTAACATGATTTATCAAATATTAACTAATTGATTTTAAAATTTTAAATTAAAAGAAAACCTGGTAACCTAAAATATTTTTGAAAAGGTACTTAAATTGTTTTGTTTTGTTTTTTTAACAAATAACGAAAAGGAAGAAATAATTCTCAGTTCAATAAAATAATCAGTTTATTAATCCAAATATTGAAATAAGCAATTAACTAATAATATAATTACTTGTGAAGTGAAGTATTGGATCTTTAAAAAAAAACAAACGATTTGACCAATATGTATGAGAATTTCGTCCAGTTAGTTATTAGAAGGAGGGATTATAATTTGTACATCTCGTACTAATCAACAATAATTTGGATTATAATTAGTGAACTGTATATTTTATTTTATTAACTTTCAAATTATAATTTATAAAGGAGAATTTTCCTTGTTAATTGTTTAATATAATCTTTTCCTCCTTTTCCATTTAAACTTTTTTTTAAAATTTATGTTTAAGAATAACTTTATTTATCACCAAATAACTTTTTATCGGATGGGCCGATTTGGATGATTATTTTTTGTTTAATAGAGCAAGTTTTTCTGATGGTCCCATAATAAATTCATCCAGATATCTTGGGTAGATATTATAAAAAATAATTGTTTGCGATTGATTCACATGCATTGCCTCCGGCGATCAGCGTTTCTTGCCAATCCCGTAATGGCGGCGCGAAGGCACCACTAGAGGGGAGGTCACTGCCAGTCTCTTTCTCAAGGTCTATTATAGACCTTGCTCTTTCTTCATTTGTCTCTGGATCCGGCTTAGATGCGGCAGACGCGGAACGAATCTGATTGGCTACCGCTCTGCCGCTTCTGCACGTATCAGTGTGTACCGCGTCTTTGTGAACGTACCTTTATTGTTGAATGTGATTCTGATAGTCGTGTTTCTGTGGCTGCCTTCAGGTAGCATATCAAAAAAAATTATCTCAAATCAGACTCGTATGGCTTCATTTCGAGTGAGGTTTCAATTGGTAACTTAATTCTACTTATTCATAAATCATACAGCTAAACTTAAAACGTTTGATTATTCTTAAATGTTTACTAACGCTGAAGTTGGTGACGAAGCATTAATCTTGCACCATTGTGATGAATAGATAATGACAGAAAATATCATGTAAGACCAAATATGACAATTTTTACTCTTTGTAATTTTAATTCTATAGTAGCTATATAGTCTAAGGAGTTGTAGGCTAAATCTGTTATAATTTTCATTATACGTGTAATTTTATTCTTTATGTTCTTTACATGCATTTTCTTTATCGTCATAAATTTCTATTTTATCCTTCATTTTGCACATAATTCGCTTTACCAAAGCGGGCGGTTGCAGAATATTTTTTTTTTATATCATTCATTTAAGGTGTTATAAAGCTCAGCAGGGAAATATTATATGACCTTCTTGTCCGAAAAAAGGAATAATTTTCAGAAATTTTCTAAATTATTTCGGGACGACCTCTATTCGGATGGAACATAAAAACACGACTAATTATTTTCTTGCAGTTAATTTAATTAAGTTAATAAAAGCGTTTGGTTTTACTGGCACCTGAATAGTAACTGCCCATTTTATGGAGAAACTTTTTCAGCGGCGATTTAGCATCTTCCATAACTCATTCTGCGGCGGTTTTGTATCCCCATCATAAAACAGTTCGGTGAAATAAAATACGTTATTAATAAATTTATTCCTTTCTCCTCATCAATTTGTAATTTTCTTTTGTATTTTCTTTGGCAAAGTTACAACTGTCATAAAAAAGAATTAATGTTTGCCATAAAACTCTTCTTGCTTTTCTTATTTTCACTTGACACTTATATTTATTTCATTATTTATTCATTTATGTGGTACCCTTGTTTTTTTAGCGACTATTTAATATTCTTATAATTAATAAAAGAAGTTTTGAGATTTCTTTGTTTAGAAAAAAACCAAGACGGAGACACCAATATTGCCCGAACAATGGGCCAAGTCGTCAAAGCAAAATTGCAATGTTCGAGCGAGCGCGAACCGAAATCAAACAAGGAGGAACGTGCGATATTAAAATGGAAATTCCCACGGGAACAGAGGAAGATCCATGTTGATAACACTCGCAGGGTCAAAAAGGCGCCGCTCGTGAATTATCCAAAATCAATAAGAGACTTGCGTTGCAAACATCGGTCGCCGTCACAACCGATCTTCGGAGAAAACCCTCGGAATAAACAGCGGCTTCGGTCCGGATAAAATTCTCCAGAACAGGATCCTCGACGAGTGGGTAACTAACAGCGTTGTGCCCCTTCTCTCGACGACTAATGTCACTCCCTTCGAAAGAGTGGAAATTTGTGTTGTGGTTTAGTCAAAGTTTCACCTAAGAGAAGATCTGTCGATTAAACTTTCTGTAGGGAAGTTTAAAAGCAAACTCAAATCTGAGGTTCTTCGGAGTAGGTTGGTTTTCTTTCCAGCTTGTTTCTAAGAGTGTAGTGAGATTATAACTTTGTAGTATCTCTCCCCCGGCATCAGAAAAGTGTTTTAGATAAGGGTAGCCAATTTGCTCAAGTGTATATGTTCTAGTCTTCTTTCAGAATTTTTGTTTTACCTAGCGTTATAGCATATCTGTTTATTACGTAATTTAATCTTTAAATTAAAAAATTACAAATAATTAATTATTTTGAAAGAATTTTTATAGTTATGCCAACTATAAGATTATTATTTAAAAATCTTAATTCGTTTAAAAATTACGATTCAGAAAATTTGTCAGCCAGTAATCAAATAGACGCCTGCTTGGATCTTCTATTTCTCTTTGAAAATTTCACAGTTTCCTTATAGCCGATCGTTTATTTTTTGTTTCAAAAGTATAAAAAATGAATTAAGAAAAACTACGGCAGTTACTCTTGAAGGCACTGGCGGATTAAAATATCTAGATTGTGCAAGCATATCCGTATTTCATACCTGCCAACTATTTCTGGAGGAAAACCGGATGATAGTAAATTTTTGTATGGTGAAATATACTGTACATATAGATAACATATTTAATTGTTCAAAAATTGTGGACTTAATTTGACACTATATGGAACCCGTCAAAATTTGACAGCAAACAACTCTGTGGTTTCATAAACAATCCTCTCCACATAGAGGTCACAATCAAGAACTTTGCTAGTATCATAGTATTATAATGATCAATGCGCATGTGCAGAAGCGCCGAATTTGCTCTTAAAAAAGTGCTTTGCGTTTTAATATATGTCACAATTACAGTACTTATTATACACTAGTCAAAATAATTAAGGGAGTAAGATACACCGTACGTGAAATAAGTACTCAGTAAGTAAGTTGCTGGTGCAACATAGGGAAAGAAGGGAAAATTTTAGGGGTTCTTTTACGAAAGTACTATTCGCCGGGAGATTTTTACGATCTGCCAGGTGACCGGGTGAAATTGTCAAAATCCGGGTGAGTTGGCAGGTCTGGTATTTATCAAGGTTAACGAGAGACAGGCCTGGACATTCAAAACTCATCTGACCATCGGAGTCTGAGGAATAATCCAACCTTCATTGTTTCCAACAAGATAGAGACAATGAGGATTACATTGTTACTCAGGCCCCGATGGACAGGTGACTTTCGAGTGCCCTCAGGCCTCGAGTATTTATCGTAGCCGACGAAAAAGACAGGCCACCTAAAAAACAAAGCCTGCTTACTGAGTCATTAAACGAGGGCTGACAATCCACCCTTCATTGTTTACAACAAACGAACAAACACTGATTACAACAAGTGTTTTTTTCGTTTGTTGTAAATAAAGAAGATTGGATTGTCTTTCACGTGGGCTACGATTGGTTTTTAGGTGGCGTTGGTCCAAGCAAGAATGTAACTTTCATCGTTTCCAACAAGCGAAAAAATATTGTTTGTTAAAATCCAAGATGGATAACAGGAATTAAAGTTTGCATTGTGTAAAGCAGAAGTTGAATCTCATTGCATAGCGAATAGAATTAATAAGTGTGATTACTCTCGCATTAAGCAATGCTAAAAATCAGGCGAGCGGCGGATGTGCGAAACAACAGCGCTGCTGTCGATTTCGACCAACTTCGTAGGGTTTTTTTTGCTGGCTGCGAATGGGAATTTCACGTTTCGTGTTAAGTTTCTGTCGTATCTTTTATTGTTTCACTTTTACAAGTGATGAGCGTTTTATAATGTGTTAATAGTTTAATTTACATATCGTTTGTTACGTTTAAAACAGTATTTTTACTCGTATTTTAAAAAATTTAGTCGTTATATTTACTCGTGCACTTACCTTATGACAGCAGATAAGCCTACTTCATTCCTTCGGCGGTTAGCAAATGTCTGTTTATCGCGGTCGTTGTTCTTGAAGATAACCAGAATTAGGCCCTTTTAGAGTTGGAACAGGTTCGATTTTTCAATGAATTTCGTTTTAATTTTCAATGAATTTAAAACTGCAGGATTATAGAAAAGGCAAGACGCTTCGAAATGAACTGATCATACTCTGCTGTTCGCATTTGGATACTATGTCTTCGCTGGCTAAAGGTAATCAGCTGCTTCTTAATCGATTCTGATTATATAAATACATGAAAGGTGAAGTCTCTATCGGATTTCTTGTTTACACATCCAAACAGAACAATTTAAAGGCATTCTGAGAGTAAAAAAGCAAGCAAACTCTTGCATTATGTAGATCGAAACTAGGCTAGAATCGGAAATGGTTCTTATTCCGCTGGTTCTCCTAGGGGACGAGAGGGACAATTTTTGAATTGTTCAATCTATCGAGGCGTTTTTCTTAATAAAATATTAGGATAAATCGAAAATTTTTGAATGATATATTACCTTGGATTGGAAAAAAAATAAACTTTTCTAATTTTTCCGTGGAGTTTACCTTTAAGAAACAGTAAATCAGTAACCTTTTACTGTTAACGTTTCATCCTTTACATTGTAAGCGAGTACTAAAAGCCTGCGACCCGCTGGTCGAAAACGCACGCAGTGACATCTTGCGGATGCGCCAGAAAACTACGCAAGTAATCACACTTACTATTCTATTCGTTATGCTTATTGTATGAAATTTCCACCCTGTGAACGCTGCTGCTAAGGCCTTATTCACACTACGATGGATTTCGCGACGGAACTCGAACCCAGCTTGAGTCGTGTTTTATCCCGATATTCGTGCTCCCTTGACCGAAGTCCTCGCGGTTGATACTTCCACCACGGAGTCCGACCTACTGTAATGTGAATCCAGCCTAATACGCACGAAAATAAAGTTATTTTAGGAAAAAACTCAAACAGTGATGTGGTATGTTGAGATGAAGTCAAATGTTATGATGTAAAGGTAGCTTCGTCGTTTTTTTTTTTCGCAAAAGAAGATACAGCTTTTTGCAATTGCAAACTACATTTTACCAATTGCAAAAAGCTGTAAAATCATGGTATAGTTCCTGTACAACACCAGTAGATGCGGAAAATGTTCGAACGAAGCCCAAGGAAACAGATACGATCAGGCTTCACGGGAATTTCAGATATCACTAGCAAGTGGAATATCTTTATGCATATAAGGTGCTGCTTACATAGGAACTATAGCCAGAAGGAAAGCCACAACGTAAAAAAAATAGAATTTATATTATGAATACAATTTCCTTATCTCGTTCAGGTGGAGCAAGATAAATTAGGGCATTTCGGTGTAATACTGTGTATTTTAAGCCCAGTGATTTTTAAGATGGGATTAAGCGCATTTATGTGGAATTTTGTGTCAACATTTCCACTTTTTTACCATTACTGGTTTCCATTTTTACTTATTCTTAGGAAACATTACTGGTTTCCATTTTTACTTATTCATTCATTACTCAAAATGATAACAGGACACACATCTAAATTACGAGATGCATTCAAAAAGTAACGTCTCCAAATTTATTTAAGTAAAGCAGGCACATTTAATTACTATGTTCGATGTGTTATTTCTCAACAAACATGCCTTCAACCGCTACACATTTTTTCGTCTGGTTATCCATGCTTGAAAACAAGTGAAGAAGCTATGTACAGATGTACGTTCGCACCACTGACATGTTGATGGACCTAGCGCAGAGCGGGAGTTGTAGTGACGGCCTCTTAACACATCTTTCATGGTTGAAGCCAAAAATCACTCTGGGCATGATCAGGCGAATATGGTGCATGTTGCAGCAATTCAATTTTGTTTTCCTGGAAACAAAATTGAAATGCACCTCCTCGATGTAGCGGCACATTGTTGTGATGGAAAATGAAGCCTTGCTTAACCATCGCAGGCATGAAATGTTTCGTGAGAACATCTGTGTAGGATTGTTCAGTAAGAGTTGTTCCTTCAGGTAAAGGATACGCCAGAATAATTCCACGGGAGTTCCAGAACAGTGCATACAACACTTTCTGCACAGATGGTTGCACATGAAATTTCTTTGGTGTGGTGATGTTGAGTGCTTCCACTGGGCTCATCCATTCATCCATTGAGACTATTCACTTCAAGATATTGTGGTCTCTGGAAGGTCGGGCTAAGATACTGATGCACATTTCCTTTCTTACGGCCATTTGTTCCTCACTCAACGATTTCGGTACCCGCCGTGCTGAAACCTTTGTCATTTGCAAATCATCGTGAATTATGGAGTAAGTTGAACCAATAGAAATATTTAATCTTCTAGCAACATTCTCGACTGTCGCCATACGATTCTCCATGATAATGTTTTCAGCCAACACAACGTCGGTTACAGTTTTTGCAGTCGTCGGCCTTCCCCATCGTTGTTGTTGTAGATCAGAGCAGCAGATACGTCGTCTTTAATTTGTTTTACCCATCTTCGCACATGTCTAATATCTAGCACCTTACTCGAACTACTTTTCGTAATTCGTCATGAATTTTGCATGATTGCAGGCCTTTAACCGTGAGAAATTTGATAATAACGTGCTGTTCTTCCCTACTGAATGACGCCATTTTGCAGTATACACGATAACATCATTTGTCAGTGGCGCAACCCGATCACGTGATTAACGCGTCATTGTTATCGAACGTTTCGTTCTTTGATGTTTTTCATTTAGGAGTGCAATAATTTTTTTTACAAAATACGATGTGCTTAAGATACATTTGGAGGCGTACCGAAATCGTTGAGTGAGGTGCTCGTACAGAATGGTCCAAAAAAACTTACTTCGAGAGCTGATGACGAAGAAGAAGAACAATGCTTAGATTTTAATATGTTCATATTGCCATAATACGGAGATGTTTTGAAGACACGCAATTTACATGCTTATATCGAGATGCCCCTCTTATAAAATGTACTTTCTATGGGTTTCTAATTTCCTGATCATAATTTCAACTTTCGCATACTGGTCGTGAGCATACCTCTGAAGGGCCTTCCTCTTCTGAGAATAAGTGGGAAGCCGTCGAATTTGAAAATATTAGCGCTTCGGAAATTATTAGCGCTACGCAAGGAAGACGCTGAAGAGTCGGTGTCTTGTCCGGTGGATATCGTCAAAAGCGGGATGGATACTGTGATCGGAGTAATCCCTTGTCGAACCTCGTAGAGCTGACCTGTCTCTCGGGCCGAAGACCTTGAAGAAGCGGCGGCTTCTTCCGTCGTGGATGCCGGGCTCGAGCTCTCGGTGAGTGCGGGAATTTTGTCTCCGTTGGTTATGATAGGCGTAGCTGATGTAGCTACCATTCGAAAACTATCAAAGTTCAAACTGGATTCTAAGTTCTCATTACAAAAGAACACTTGCCTATCGTCAAGTCCAGCTTCGCTTCCATCCGTCTGGGCGGCTAAGTCCTGGATCAACAGTTCCTTGTGGGTAGAACTTCCATGAAAATTGACAGAGACACTGGCTGCGTCGGTCGCCGTCTTTGTTCCGAAAACGTCAGAGAAATCCAAATCTGCCCCTTTACCGGCGTTTTCCTCCTTTTTTATATCCCCCGAACTCCGCCTCTTTCGTCGATTAATTTGCATAACCAATGAGGGGAGGGGGAAACTATTTTTGTTGTCGGGGTGAGCTGTTGTCGATCGCTTCTCTGATTGCTTCCAGTCTGATGATGCCGATGACGTCTTTGTTTTCATTTTCGCTCGACGCACGTGGCGATCAGAAGGGGCGTTGTCTCCCGATCGCTCATCAGATTGATGTGACACCTAGAAAGAAAGCCTCACAACTGAAACGTCATTTATATTGTTACATCATATTTCGACCATTATTAATCATATTTCTACCAATAATAAGCCCTAAAATTGGTCGACTTATGATGATGTAACAATGTATGACGTTTCAGTTGTTTGGCTTTCTTACTGGGAGGTGTTGGCTGGATCAACGCCACCTAAACAACAAAGCCTGGTCACTGCGTCATCACACCTGGGCTGACAATTCAACTTTCATTGTTTACAACAAACGAAAAAGCACCCGATGTAATCAGCGTTTTTTCGTTTGTTGTAAACAATGAAAGTTGGATTGTCAGCCCTGGTTTGATGACGTAGTCCACAGGCAGTGAGAAGGCTTTGTTTTTTAGGTGGCGTTGGCTGGATGGACTATAGAAAGAAAGCATGTACACTAGAAATTCATACATTGTTACATGATCATAAGAAGTCATAATTTAGGGCTTCTTATTGGTAGAAATACGATAAACAATGCCTTTTTATGATGATGTAACAATGTATGAATTTTCAGTGCACAGGCTTTCCTTTTAGGAGGTGTTGGCTCAGGCCTTATCTTTAGATGGTGTCATGGTCAATAGATATACATGGTCATCGAGCTCCATTGTTAAAATGAAGCTAAAGTTTCTAGCTCCCGATAGGGCGGGAATTCTATTGAAAAGTGGCGCTACATGTACAATCGGCCCAAAAACGCCTGCAGCGCCGTCCTATTGACAGACAGAAACTTTACTTTCATTTTCAGTTTCAATGAAAAACCTCTATCGCAGGTCACGGTCGGCCCTGGTGCGATCTATGCGGCACCTGGCGCGATCTGTTTTCCTTAGCTTCTCGAAATAATGGAAAATGGCCGAAGCTCGATGACCATGAATATCTATAGACCGTGGTGGTGTTGATCCAACACCACCTAAAGAGAAAGCCTCTGCACAGAAGCCGTCATACATTGTTACACCATCACAAGAAGTGAAAATTCAGGGCTTATTATTGGTAGAAATACGAATAATAATGCCCTACTTAGATGATGCAACAATGTATGACGATTCTGTGCACAGGCAACACCTCCTAAAAAGAAAGCCTATGCACTGAAAATTCATATATTGTTTCATGATCATAAGAAGTCATAATTCAGAGCTTATTATTGGTAGAAATACGATTAACAATGCCTTTTAATGATGATGTAACAATGTATGAATTTTCACTGCACAAGCTTTCTTTTTAGGAGGTGTTGGCTCAGGCTTTCTCTTTCCGTGTAAGACAATTGGTAACGTGGCTTTCCCATACTGCCTTGCAGCTTTTTTCAGAGACAGACTTTTAGAGTAATACCAAAGACAATAAGAAAAGAAGACCGGACAATCCTCTGTTTTAAGCGATCCGCGCAGCTTTCTTCGCGCATCACGTCATTTGATGTACTTTTGCCCGCACCGTTGGAGGGCGTAATTATCGTATACTAAAATAAACAGAAATGATCTTAATTATTCAAATAAGTTACGTATTTAATATCTTCTATATACAGGGTGTAAATTTTAAGTTGACAAAGCAGAATAACTCGAAAAATAAGCTTCACACGAAAAAATGCGTAGAATCCAAAGTTGATTATTTTCGAGGGGGCATCTGCTGGTGCTAAAATTAGCCCACCCCCCCCGGCCCCTGGGGGTGGGGCGGGGGGCAACTTTAAAATTTCAAATGGGAACCCCTATTTTTTATTGCAGATTCAGGTCCTACATAAAAAACTACGTACATTTTGTCTGAAACATTTTTTTTTATTTTTGGTAGATGGCGCTGTAATTCAAGAAAATCCATTTTCTCATTTTTGCGTGGAAAT
>JAHWFO010013848.1:6313982-6369755 GCA_023313115.1 Rhysida immarginata
GCATGACCAACAATGCAAGACAAAGTTTTTGCAACAATGGTATCAACACGCAATTCACAAACACTCTGCACGGACCAACAATATATATCTCATGACCAACAATGCAAATAAAAGTTTGTGCAACAATAGGTATCAACAATGGTTTCAACACGCAATTCACCAATAACAATGAGCTCAAAATGATGATGCAATGATAAAGCAATCCTTTCCAAGAATTATAACAATGAACATAAAATGATGATGCAATATGGATAAGTTTCAATTTGTAACAATGCATAGAATTCCTGTTATTCAGGTTTTTCTTAGAAAAGAGAGTTCTTAGTACTTAACAATTTCTTGAAAATCTTTAAAAATGATCAGTAGCTGGAGATAATGAAGAGTTAGCAGACTATTGAGAAAGAGTGGAAAGACGACAGAGAAAGCAAACCTTAAGCTCCGTGCTGTATTGAGCAAATGGGAAGCAAGTAAATAGAAGAATTGGCGACCGCTAGACTACCCAAAGTGATGAAAGGCCAAATTTTGCTTCAACACAACGAGAGAAGAGTGGAAATTGAAACAACATCAAGTGTACATCTGAAGTAAGATTACCTGAGTAAGAAATTATTGGAGCGGTCCAGCTATTGTGAGCCTTTAAAAAGATTTTTTTCGAATTTTCATTAAGAATTTTTACTGTATTATTTCTAAACATTTTAATGTGTTTATTTTTAAGATATTGCAAAATTTAATTCAATTTTTTGAGATTGTTCTGTTTACATCCAAGTGTATTTATCCCGGGCAACGCCGGGTACCTTCGCTAGTAAATAAATAAAAAGTATATGTTGCATTTCGTAAACGTTGTTCCTTTTATTAAATCGAAACCGTGTGAAATCGAAACTAAAAGTGTTTGGTTCCACTCAGCTCTTCGATTGTCTCATGACGGTTGATAATCATTTCGAAAAGCAATCTGCAGCTGATTCAAATGTCATTGGGACGCTGGTGTGCAGATCCAGGTTGTTTCAACAAACGAGTATCTATGTATAAATCATTGCTGCCATGCTAAGTTTAAGTTGTGTAATTTTAATCTTTTATATCCATCAGTTTAAACAAGAGCAGATCACCCCCCCCCCCCTTCATCTGTTCTTGGTTTAAATTTTTATGTTTGCTGAATTAGATTTTTATACTTTGGTTTGATTCTGATTAACATATGAATTAGATTGTATTTTTGTTTTGTATTAATTGTGTGATTATATTTGTTATTTTTTTGTAATTTTTTTTTATCCATTCCTGGATGTAATAAAAAATTTCTGTATTACTTTTACTATTGTTGTGCTAGAATCTTACTAAACGTAAGGTTATTACTCATATTAATTATTAATTATATAAATTATTACCTTACGATAATTTTATTGAATTATAAATATAAAAATTTGGTGGTATTGTATATAAATATATATTTATTAACTTTCATCTTTTTTAAAAGTCTCGATTTTTTATTTTTTTTATTTTTCTTTAATTATTTAGGAATTATTAATTTAAATTTAACTAAAATAATTTTTAATTGTAATAATCGCGAACCAATAAAATGAGGAAATATCTTAAAACAAAGAGGTTGTTTGAGGCTAATTAAAGAAATGTAAAAAGAAAGGCTGCTTGGAGGGTAAAATTGTTTCAGCCCGCACCGCTAGCTAGTAATGGCGCTAGTTGGAGGCATCATTTTCTCCTATGGGAAAACGTGAATTGTCCGATCTTCCTTTCTTATCGTCTTTGGTAATACCACGGTCTTCTAGAAACTACCAGGCCTGAACCGTGACCACCGAGAGAGAGGGCCTCCGCAATAAAACTGAATACATTGTTACATCACATAGATAGTGCATTGTTATTCGTATTTCTACCAATAATAAGCCCTGAATTTGCACTATCTATGATGATGTAACAATGTATTCAGTTTCATTGCGGAGGCCTTCTCTCTCGGTGGTCACGCCTGAACATGGAAAAGATAAAACATTGTTACGTCGAACTGGTGATGCTATTACAGAAAGTATTTTAACGTCACAATCTTAGTGCTTCAACAGTATATTATTGACGTCATGTTCAGTAGGCCATGGTAATACCCAGCTTCGCTCAGGTTTGTTGAATATATACAGGTTGTTTACGGTAAAGTATTTTCAATAACTAAATTAGACTTTTTAGCAGCTTTGACTAAGTGTACAGGGTTTAATTAACTCATGACTTCTCTAGGGTTATTCCCATGAAAAACTCCATTACATGAAAAATGTTATATTTTATTGTAATTTTAATAAAATTCGGTGTAAGAGTGGATTGTTGTTTGTTATGGTTGGCTTGTTATATTGTTAAATGTAGTATTACTGTTGAATTTATAAATTGAAATATATATTGTTGCATGAAAATCGGGTGGTTTTTCACTCATAAAACCCGTGCAACCCGTGGAAATCCATGGCGAAGTAGCGAGTGAAAAACTTTCCCGGACTCTGTTAAAGCTTCATGAAAAGTTTGACGCCCATTGGTTTCGCCATTGTAGAGATTATCGCGAATATACACACAGACAGAAAGGCAAACAGATACACATACACTGACTTTTATTATTATAGATTGATATTCAGATATTGCAAAATTTCATCAAAAAAGAGCCCAAGAGACGCCGGGGACATCAGCTAATTCTGAATAAATGTTTATCATAGATTCTCTATTCCCATCCCACCTCGGAAAGTTTAACCCATTTCAATTTATTTGCTTATCAATAATCGTATGGCTGACTGGCTCTGAGCTTGTGCTTAATTAAGCGTGAAGCTTATTGGTTGTACTGCTTATTGTTTGCTATGTTATTTATCGAGTCTCCTATTAAATTTATAGTTGGAAATATGAAGCTATAGATCATTCATTTGCATTTTAGTCAATAACTTAATAAAAATAATTAGAAATAAACCTCTGGGGCTGTGAATACTTACGAGGGGCGATTGATAAATAAGGTCTCCATGGCTGTAACTTTTTATTTGTTAACCAATTTTCAAAATTCTTTTTGTATCTTATGCTCACATTTTTCCTCTATTTAATGTACTATTCACTTTTCGACATAGTCCCCATTCCTTTCCAAGCATTGCACCAATGCGTGACTAGTTGGGTGAACCCGTCGGAGAGAAATTCCGGAGATGTTATCGACACCAGGATTGAATGGCAGCGTTTACCTCGCCGTCAGAACCAACTCATGTCCCTTAAGGGGCTCTTTCTTCTTTGGGAAGTGGTGAAAATCACAATGTGCAAAGTCTTTCATTTTTGAACTGCAATTTTTCATCTTTGAACTGTAGGCGCTGCAACGCCTCTGGTGTGTGGTGACTCGTGTGCGGGCGGACGTTATCGTACTCCAGAAGAGGGTCCAAAGCTGCCATTCAAAGTTGGTTCACCCAACTAGTCACGCGTTGGCGCAATGCGTGGAAAGGGATGGGGACTATGTCGAAAAGTGAATAGTGCATTACATAGAGGACAAATGTGAGTATAAGATACAAAAAGAATTTTGAAAATCGGTTAACAAATAAAAAAGTTACAGCAATGGAGACCTTATTTATCAATCGCCCCTCGTACATTGTAAAGAACCAGGAGACACAGTGTCACGGAATTCGAATACCAACACGAATTCCGATGACGTTGGCGTTCGCTTTCGCTCTCGTATCTTCTGGCATTCGATGAGGAGGGCGAAGCAACGTCAGTAACGGCGTCAGCACCATCAATACGCCCGGGCCAATCAGGGCGAAGGAGGATTTTCGAGCGCGGAGCTTGAAAGATCGAGAGGAAGGAGTGAAAATCGAAGGAGGAAAAAAGCATGTGAGCGGCCAAGGGAGAAGGTCTCCGATTCCGACTTCGGAGAATCTGTTGATAAGGGCAATGAACTCTGCGTGATAGACCGGCTGGGAGAAAAAGCAAAGCTGTCGTCGGAGTTGTCGGAAAACCCGTCGAAGGAGACAACTGCGTCGTGGCCAGCAAAGACGCTCTGCAGGCAAGCAAACGCGGCGGAGGTTTCGCTAGCGTGGCAGCGAGAGAGCGGAACCAGCAACTTTTCTCCCCAGTTATGTGTTCCCGAGACGCCGCAACTATTTCGAATGTCTATCGAGGACCGAACACCATTTGTAAGTGCTTTTTTAATTGTAGGTAGAAATGCTAATTTGTTCAGACCTTACTTCAGTGAACTCAGTTATCGTGAGTTAAATTACGAAACGCCCGTACGTGGGTTATGGCCGTACGGTTTAACGGCATTTGTTCGCCATGATTTGGGCTTCACCATACCCTCGCCCAGCTTTTCAAAAGTCCGTTCGCTACCCTAGCCTGTTGTCATTCTTGTTGTAATTATATTGTGATTCGTTAATGTACGTTTAACGTTTCTGATATTCTAATGTCGTGACTAATTGTTTTATCTTTATATTTAGTGCCTATTTGAATTTCACGCCAGAAATTCATGTACTAGCGCCTATCTATTCATTTAAAGACTTTTAAGGACTTGACTCGCTAAATTGCGTATGTATTAACTTATTATCAGTGTAACAGCTATTTAGTGTTGCAACCGGACTTTGTCTGTATTTTCCCCAATCAAGAGACTTTGAACTGTTTGTTTGTTTTTTTTTCAGAGCAATAATTCGCTGTGTTCGCAATTTACGCTTGGACATAGAATGTGATGTATTTTTGCAAGAAAGCGCATTTATGACCTACTGTGAATTGTTGTTAAGAGTTTAAGCCTGTCATCCATTTGTGGGTTCAATTTATTAATTATTAAGTTAATTTATCAACTTGGTGCCGTGCGATAGTCCGGCAATAGGAATCTTGTTTCATAATTGTTAAGCGAGGTGAATGTTTATTTTTGTGAACTCTATATTGCTTAAGAGTGTTATCGCTATGTTATGAAATATATTTTGGAGTTGGAAATTGTAATTGAGCATAGTTAAGTCAATGTTATTGCCGTATGTTCATTAGCCAACCGTTATTCTATCATTAGTTTGATTTATACTTAAGTCGCAACCAAATGTTATTACGTTTATTTCTGTTTTGGATTTAAGGTTTCATAAAGTGTAACCTCAAATTTTATCTTTATTTACGTCATTATTTTTGTGTTATTCAATAAATTCTAAATTAATCATTTATCCGTCACTGTCACGTGGTCACCCTTCCACTGTGCTATACTCTAGCTTATCATTTTTTTTCCACGTTATACACAGTAACTTAATGTTTGTTATTTATTTTTTTTTTTTGGCCGACGGACATATGACCGAACGGAAATTTAACCGACGGAGAAATGCCTGCATTTCACCAACATTTGGACATTCGACTCAGAGATGTTTTCGGCAATATAATTCATTTAATGGGAAAAAGATGTTTTCAGGAGGTTATTTCGTATAACAAATCTTATGAGACAAATCTGTTTAATTCTTTCTACTAAGCAAGCATATGGGGGCAGGTGTAGCTCGGTTGTCTCGCTTTTCTTAACGTATTGGTGGAGTTAAGCAACCTTGAGCGCGGTTAATTACAGGTTGGGTGACCGCCTGGAAACGTCCATCGCCCCCCGTGCTTCGGAGGGCACGTTAAGCCGTCGGTCCCGGCTGCTACTGTTTCCTGTGGCAGTCGTTAATTGGGGATAGTACAATAGACTCATAGAGTCGCAGTGCTCTGGTTTCTAGTATAACCACTTCGGTTTCTCGTATAACCACTTCGGTTTTCTCGTATAACCACTTCGGTTTCGTGTTAAACCACCCCTTACAGTTCATTAAGCAAGCATATTGTATGGAACCTATAAAATTATTCTTTTTTGTATGCTTTTTAAATAAATGTTTGTTTTCATATCGTTAAAATGGGAACCAGACAAAATGCAACTCAGGGTCTTGTATTATTTAATAATATCAAGTCTTCTTGTATGTCTTTTTAAATGAATATTTTATTTCTATATAATGAAATACTCATTAGTGATGGGCAATATTTGATATTAGTATCGTGGTATTAAAAGTTTATTCCATACACATCAGGCTCCTGTCCTGCTTTATGAGGAGACATAAAATTTCTAATATCGGATAGTATCAAATGCGAAAATTCTGACAGTATCGATGACTCTAAAATATGCAATACTAAAGTATCGCCCATAGGGATGTGCGATATTCTTCGATATTGATAAATATCGCGATATTTTGGTCCTTAGTCGACTAAAAGAGTCGAATAATTCCAACTCGATATAGTCGTAACTATATCGGATTTTTTTGTTCGATTATTTGTATTCATTCCGGCGTTTTTTGTATCCATTATTAAACCAATTCGAAAGCTCATCTCCGGGAAAAGTCAGGGAATTTTACAAAATATCAGAGAATTTTACAAAGTCAGGAAAAAAATGAGAAATTGGAACGAAAAATTTGAAGATTTGAAGAATATCAATGATATTCTATCAAAGTAGATTTTTTTTGTGCTGGTGATCAGGGAAAATTACGTGATCAACTGGGAAAAGTCAGGGAATTTTACGAAATCGTTTTGCTAGACACCCTGTTAATTTCTTTAAAAAATTAGTAGTTTTTTGTGATTTAGTCGAATAAATTTCCAAGCCATTCGAATAAAATCGTCGATTACTAAAATTTTATTCGATTAGTCTATTCTACTAACGGCAAATGAATATCGCCCATCACTAATACCCATCATTTTCATTAGGTTAAGTTGGTAAAGAGATGGCTTTCTATACGGTCCATGTTTTCGGCAGTGAAATCCCATTAATGTTTTAAATTACATAATTACACCATGCACTAGATATGTCAGATATTCGGGTAGAGTGTCCATATCATTGAAAACTCTGAAAAAGAATTATACAGTGAAAAATGTCAAATACTCAACCCATTACCAGTTGATTTTCATATTTGATACTATCCGATTAAGAATTTTTATGTCCCGTCTTTAAGCAGAACAGATTTTTTTGATTATTATGCATAAATTTTTAATACACGATACTGGTATCAAATATCGCCCTTCACTAATGAGTATCTCATTATATAGAAGAAAAATATTCATTTGAAAAGACGTACAGGAAAAGAATTGATATTATTTAATAATACAAGACCCTAAGTTGTATTTTGTCCCGTTCCCATCTTAACCTACCTAACGTTATGAAAACAAACATTTATTTAAAAAGACCTACAAAAAAGGAATATATTTATAGATATTATACATTATAATAACAGAAGAAAACACCTCTTATCCACAAAATATTTTTACTGGACATATACATATTTCGAACCCTTCGGGTTCATTATTTAATTGAAATTATGGTCCACACAGTATGCTTGCTTAGTAGAAAGAATTAAACAGATTTGTCTCATAAGATTTGTTATACGAAATAACCTCCTGAAAACATTTTTTCCCCATTAAATGAATTATATGGCCGAAAACATCTCTTTACGTCGAATGTCAAAATGTCGGTGAAATGCAGGCATTTCTCCGTCGGTTAAATTTCCGTTCGGTCATATGTTCGTCGGTGGAATGTCCGTTCGGTCAAATGTCTGTCGGTCAAATGACCGGGTACCACGAGCCGTTGGTTCATCGAATACTTGAATACGTGAATGAATAATGGTAATTGGAAATATGATAAGTAACGAAGAATGCCTAAATGAGATGAAATCCATATCGTCAAGCTGGCTGTGGAGAGAACATCTCGCGCAAGTTCTCGATATTTGACCTCTCTTTGACGACCAATTAATAAAATGTTATAATCGTTGAAAATTGGAAATTCACACTGTTCTTAATGTCGTTAATGGTGATAGCGGCTTCATTGACGTTAATACCAATTCTCTTTTCGGAATTCCGATATCCAGCCTATGCTCTTCTTTCAGCAGGAAAATTCAGAAATTTCATTGTCAGGCTTATGTGTATTCTCTTAAATATTTCGAAATCCCCGTTTAATTTCTTTATTAGGAAAACCCGATGAAAATTGTATTAACTCTTTTGATCTTCAATTTTAAGAAATGCATATTATTTATAAGTAGATGAGGACGAGAGTATCATGTAGTTCTTTATCCCTGAAGAGCGCCAAACTAGCCGTAGAGATAAACGACTAGATAAAGTAGATGAGGAGAGAGTATCATGTAGTTCTTTATTCCTGAAGAGCGCCAAACTAGCCATAGAGATACACGACTAGCGGTCAAAAGTTGAAAATGCCTAGACACGCGATTTCAAGCCCTATGCGGAGGCCTAATATCTCGAAGGCCACGATAAAGAACGCGAAATACTTAAGTTTTAGCCTAGAGTGAAATTGTTGATAAAAGAAAATATTTTAAACTTTTAGAGAATTATTCAAAAGAATTTCCGTTCATATCTTCATTGCGGAAGGGTGAAAAATTTGCTTTCTGTAAAGTGTGCCAATGAGACTTTAACATATCACATGGTGGGGAAAATGCGATTACGAACCATGCCATAGGCCTAACTATAACTTGAAGGATTTTACTCTTTTTTATTTCCTGAAAGTTGGCAGGTATGATATTGTTAAAAGTTATAATATTTTCAATATTGTTATAGTTATTAACGAAAACCCAGGCTCGGCTTGGATTGGGACATCATGTATTATAACTCTTTGACTTTAGATATTTATAAACTGCTGTAAAAATGAAAATGCTAATCTAGTATTGCCATTCTTGAATAAAAATAGTTAAGATCTTACTTAATCGTTCAATTCTTGTAAACTAGTAAGACCATTTTTACATCATTTTTTATTTAAGATTTTAAATTTTCAAAAAGAACTTGAAACATTTTGTAACAATTTTAAAGGCCACACATGAGATTATTCTTTATTTTTTAACCCTTTCTTTGTTTTAGAAAACATTTTTACCCATTCTAACCATGTTTGTTTTTCTTAACCAAACATGTCTTTTAAGCTTAGAAAAGTGGAATTACATCAAGTGGATAAACGAATATAGAAAAAAGGGATTTGGAAAATGTCAATAAATCTTGAGTAATTGTGTTCTTCTCTACAATACGCTTAAAGTGATCCATTATCTTGATTTATTGGTTGCTTTGTCGAGATAATGGCCCATTAAATTGTTATTGTTTTTTCTAGTCACTTGGTTATTTTATAGGCCTTAGAATTCCTTAGTCTGCATTGAGCAAACTCTCACAGTCGACTTCAATTACTTCGGTTTCATTCTGAATTTGACTTCCTAAGTTTCTTAAGCCGTTGATTCGATAAGCTTCTTTATTCTGAGCAAACTTTTGGAACTACATTTTAAACACGAAAAAGAAAAAACGAAAAACAATAAGGAACTGGTAGTATTAATGTATTTACGCGTATTCCTTTAATTGTAACTTACGAGAAAAGAAATACAAAGAGAATTTAATAATTTGAAACAAAATCACGAAAAGACTGTATTTCACTTCCAATTTTAACACAACGAAAATTAGGTAAGTGAGAAAGGTACCGATGCCAGAAGGAATTTTCTTTCTCATCTATAAAAAAGCCAGCATCTAATTGTCATGAATCCGGCTACGGGATCCGTTAGCATAGAGATGAGGTGTAAAACACTTGTAATATTCGCTAATCGTGCAATTCATTCCGGAGCTCTGCTGGAAATGGCTGAGGCGTGAGAAAGGGAACAGCTCCCGTGATGACAACGAGTGACGACGGGTGACATTTGCATTCCTCTTCGGTCTCCGCTAACAACATGGGTTTCCGTCCGCAGATTCATTTGCCATCGTGAACGTTACCAGATACCGCAAGGAGCGAAGATTCTCTCCTTACATAACTGGGGATTAGATGCTTTCGCTGTTCATTTACGTTCTTTGTTGCTGAACGCATTTTGAATCAAATTTATTGTAATTTTTTAATACTAAACTTCCCTTCGCCTAGATTTACATGAATTCCCATCGTATTTAAAAGCGAGTCTTCCATTATACCACAGATTTGAGGCCATTAACGAATTTCGTGCTATTCCCTGTTCGTGAATAATAAGGTTTCTTCATATCTTTTCTCAGGTTTTTATAACTTATGAAAAACAGGACCTGTGCTAATATGAAAGACTAATGTTAAATATATTTTCAGTTTTATTCTTTTTGCTCTTATTTGCGGGGAATGAAAAAATAGGTAGGCTATAAAGAAGAGATTTTAAATATCTCATAAATTCAACACAAACTCATAGAAAAAAAGAAAAGAGTAAGAACGAAAGTATCTTCTAAATGTGTCGTTCTCTTCGTCCCTTTAGTGGCCATAAATAAAATGAACAAATTTAGATATAAAAATGAATTTTTCCCTTGTGTTTCATCTTTTTTTCCCTTTCAGGTTATTGCTTCACTGCCATTTTAACAGAATACATTACTATAAGTTATGTATATCTGATTGTATAAGACATGTTCAAATGAAAGTGATTCAAAGGGCACTGAAACGGATTAAATGAAAGTATTAATATCTTTGTAACCTTTGTTTATATGAAAGAAGAACATCTTATAGTCGCTATTATAGACGCGCAGTCCTAAAAAAAAATCTCCACCTGCCACAATACAGGACTCTCACTGGGGCATCAATCGGCTAATACCGTCCGCAAAAAAGTCTGTTTTCTGCTGCTCTCTGAACCATGCCCGAACGGCGTCCTTAACCTCCTCATCAATGGCGAATCGTCGACCTTTCAGTGCCTTCTTTAAAGGACGAAACACATGAAAATCACATGGTGAGAGGTTCGGGCTATAAGGAGGGTGTGGCAGAACTTGCCACCGCATTTTGGTTATTGCTTCCTGCACCAGTCCCGCAACATGTGGCCTAGCATTGTCCTGGAGGAGGATCACCCCATCACTGAGCTTACCAAGACGCTTGTTTTTCACAGCTTGACGATAGCATTAATACAATTTTGGGTTCCATAAACTCCAAAAGCAGAGGAGCTTCGGAATCAAAGAAACACGTAAGCATAACCTTCCCGGCCGAAGTTTGCGACTTTAATTTTTTGGGCTGAGGTGACGATGGATGCTTCCACTGCATTGTGGATACCTTCCCGGAGGGTTCCCAATAATGGCACCAGGTCTCATCTATCGCGATAATCTTCTTCAAAAACGCTTCCGCCTCACGACTGTAACGTTCCAGATGATCCAAACAGCAGCCGAAACGCAGCCCTTTGTGCTCTTCCATGAGCATTCGGGATACCCGCTGACAGCAGACCTTGCCATATCCCAGGCTTTTCACTACAGCATATGCAGACCCAATACTGATGTTGTGATCCTTCGCAAGTGACAGTATGCTGATCCACTTGTCCTCACAAATTGACTTATGCATGTCTGTTTTCAACTGATCGGTGATGGCCACGTTTGCTTGGCGCGGTTTCCACACGACCATCATGGAACATTTTGGCCCAACGCACCACGGCATAAATCTAATGCTTCTCCATAAACATTCAACATCCGTGCATAAATGTCAACTGCTGGAACGTCCACAGCTGTCAGAAACATTATCACCGCTCGTTGGTCAGTTTTGGACGGAAATTTAATAGAAGGGTGCATTGTAACACAAACGAAATACGAGCATAAGCCTAATGTAACTTCTCACAGCAGACGATACCTCAACAATCACCCAATTGCCTCGTGTCTGCGCACTCACGTGCTCGCGCGCTACAGCCCGAATCACTTTCATTTGAACATGCCTTATGAGAATGTAAGCTCGTGTCAAAATGTTAGGCATAATCGGAAAAAATAACATTTAAAAATTCAGGTTCAGAAAAAACGACAAATATTTACATACAAATCAGACGGTTAAACCAATATCAGTTCACGATCAGGTTATCTCAGAAATGCAAATTGATTAAATTTCAATAAATACAAATGCCATAGGGTCACATTACACACTCTTGCAAGCCACGCTAGGAAAACTCCTTGTTATCGTTGATTATACGTTTAATATGGACCACAGACGCCAAAAGGGAAGTGTCCAAAGAACTGAAATATGATTTCCAGACTTTTGAGACAGTTGCAAGACAGAGGAGATGTTACGTGCCGAGCAGTGTAAGAGCACCCAATGGTTATAATTGCTCAGTAGGGCTGGTGTTTGCAATTAACTGCAAGACATCAGAGGACCTACATTACAGCCGCCTCAGAAATTACAGTTTTCAGACAAACAGTATACTGGAGGCTAAAGGAAGATGGTCTTATGCCAGACATCTGCCAGTTTGTGTCCCGCTCTCCCCTGCGAGTGGCAGGGCCATTTAAACTGGACTTTGGATCAGGGGAACAACGTGCTATTCACCGATGAGTTCATATTCAGGTTACAAAGCAATCCTCGTCGAACCATTATCTGGAGAGAACGCAGAAACTCGCTATTATCCCAACAATATCAAGGAAAAGGACCAGTATGTGGATAGTGGAGTTGCGCTAAATGTAATCACAGAGCTACACATCTTTGACTGAAGTGCCGTTAATGCTCGGAGATACTGAGATGAAATACTGGATGATTATGCTAGAAGTTTCAGAGGTTCCGTGGGTCCAGTTTTATTCTCATGGACGATAATGCACTTACCCACAGAGCTCTGCTGGTGGAGGACTTCCTGCAAAGTGAGGATATCCATTGCATGGAGTAGCCAGCAAGATCTTCAGATATGAATCCGATTGAGCATGCGTGTAATGCACTAGGGAGATGAATTCCATTCCGTCAGCCTCTACCAATGACCGTCCCAGAGCTCAAAACTGCTCTTCGCCAGGAGTGAGGCGTTTCGCCAACCGGGCTCTTTAACAACCTATTGAAAGCACGGATGTAACGGGGTTTTGTTTATGTGTGGCTACCGTTAACAGAGAGGGAAAACACTTTCAACTATAACGACAAATATGCTTTAATTACGCATCTAATGGGCTGCAACACTCGGCAGAATACATTCGTATGCGTATATATAACGCAAAAGCTCAATATAAATAGCAGAAAAGTTCATTCAATGGTCCTTATCGTGTATTCGTCCAAGTACGGCGGGTAAAGGCGGCAATAACGTTATACCAGTGAGAGCATGGGGTAAACTGTCGGTGTTCATTAGCGAGGTCCGTTTTGAGGTGACTGTCATAAATAGAAAAAACCCCACAAGGAATGGCTTTAGCACTTCTAGTCACCTTCGGAGCCGTTCTTAATGCATTATTTACCATATCACATTAAACTACAGTCTAAGCTTAATACTATAATGCTTACATCTATCGGTTCCAGGTTCAAGCCAGGAACGGAGCGGACGCGCGTCACGTGGCCACGAAAGTCCCCCGTTACCTGCAAGATTATCCGGAAAGCTTACAGGTAAGCTTACGGCTGACAGGACTCCTGTTCCGTCATCCACTTACTCGTATCTGGTCGCGTAGAATGTTCTTGACGGGAATCGTGAAGTACGCTGCCGTGTTCGTGCGCTCTCTGTCGCTCTACGGTTGACTGCTTGCCGTCGTCGTTTGGCGTGGGTTCGTTGCTCCGGTGTGGAGTCTCTCGTGCTCCGCGTTGATTCGGTGTGGCTCTCAGCGACTTCCTCTGTCACTCGGGGACAAGAACGTCTCGGCGGGGAGTACGGGGAGGATTTCCTAGGGCTTCCCTTCTTCTTCATGCGTTCTCTGGACGCTGAGTTTTCTCTCCGTCGACGCTCCACCCTTCCAACTACCGCATTCCTCTTGCCTCCAACCGCAATCGAACCCGAAACTCCTCTAACCTTTTTTCCTCGTGCCGATGTCCCGCGTATCCTGCTTCGATTTTTCTTATTGCTCATTGGCCGATATCTTTCGCTCTCGACCAATGAACAATAGGTGGATCCACGGACTCCGAGCATCGTGTTGCTCACTCCCGATCGCCTCTGAAATCGCCGACAATGGAACGCAGATGTACGGCTCGTGTGGTCTCTAGGGGTGACCATATCCCATGTTAGCACCAGTTTTAGTATAATGTTAAAAACCATGTCCCCCCCCCCCCTCTGTTTTCATAAACTTCTTTTTTATGAAATAAAACATGTTTAACTAAAGGGTTTTTGTATTTTTTTTGCACTTGCAATGCGGTGTTGCACACACACATACCAAGTTTCTGGAAGCTTGTTGTTGAAATAGGTATACTGATATTGATTATGCTTATTTTTCGAACATGGGTGTAGTTATTTTCTGCAGGAAAGAAGTGTCAGAACAACAAAGAAGGTTACGGCTGGAAAGCCATGAAATGAAAGTTCTTATGAAACTTTGGAATACAAGTCAAAATAAAAGCTATGTAATCTACAAAGCAACTATGCTTACGGAAAAGATGATCAGTGACATAGCCGTCGAAGAAAAGTAAGTCGAAATGCGTTGCAGGATGTCCTCCAGAATGGCGCGGATTTCCGAGCAAATGTTTGCTTTCAGTTTATCAAGAGTGTGCGGATTGTACAACCGACCTTTTAAATAGCCCCACAGGAAATTTAATATATTATTATCCGGGAAAGTCAGGTCCGGTGAACGAAGCGGCCAAATTTCCTTCGAAATTTCTCTATCCTCAAAAACAGATTACATTCGTTCCATTGAGATTCAGGCTATGTGAGCTGTGGCTCCGTCCTGTTGATAATAAACTTGACTGCGTTCAATATCATCTAACTGCTCTACAAATTGTTATGCAACGCGTTTCCAAGAATTTGTGTGGTCGCGTTTGTTTGTGCAAGCAGGAGAATAGGGACCACTTTGAACTTTTACTGTAGGCTCAATCGGTGTCGCATTGATTAAAGAATATCCACTGCAAATTTGACGTCGATATGTTTAATAGTTTATATACGAGGGTGAGTCAAATCAAAAAACGCAAAATTGTAATTAACATTCCAAATTTCCCCCCACAGTGTAGTAATTCTGCAGATCAGTTAAAAATGAGTTGCAAAAATATCCGGTAGGTGGCAGGAAAGTAGAGACAAGCAAGCAACATTACAGCAGCAAAGATGGCCGACTCACTTCAAACATGCACCAAAGAAGAACAGTTATCCGATTTATGAGTAGTGAAGATGTGAAACCTATTGAAATGATGTTGTTAGCTGAGCAATTCTGCAATTTCATCAATAGTTACTCGGCGATTTTCCTACTGTTGCAATATTTTCTGGCATCGCAACTCGTTGTGCCTGACCCGGGTGAGGGGCGTCTGATAATGCTGTTACATCATTTGTGAACTTCACACTCCATTCGTAAACTTGCCGTTGTGACAGACATGCATCACCATTCATAAACTTCTTTGGTGCATGTTTGAAGTGGGGCGGCCATCTTTAAACTGCTGCTGTGACGTTGTTTGCTTGTCTCTACTTTCCTGCCACCTACCGGATATCTCTACAACTCATTTTTAACGGATTTACAGAATTACAACACTGTGGGGCGAAATTTGGAATTTTAATTATACTTTTGATTTTTTCATTTGACTCAACCTCGTATGTAACTGACTTTTGACTCACCCTGTAGTTTCTACGGGTGTGTTTCGATAGACTTACGGACCTAGCGAGAGCTAACTCGTGTTAACTCTGGCCAGTGAGCTAAAGTGAGAATCGCGACGATCATGCTATCGAAAAGTTATGGGGAGGTATCTTTGTTCAGGCGCTGTTTCACTTTCGGTTTTCGCTCTTTCTTCCTGCGCTGTATCAGAGATTTCTCGTTTATTACTGTTTATTTCTTGTTTAATTCCAACACTAACTGTAATTTACTGTTGACGTTGTTGAAAGTAGACATCGACATGTTTTATTATCGCGTTATAGCTCCGCGAATACCACGATACCCGATCTACCCTTAAAGGATCGAAACGGGCTGCCGCCATCTTTAAACAAGCTGTATCGGTTCTCACGAAGCTGTACCACAGATTAAAAAATATATTTTTTAATCTGTGGCTGTACGACCTTGGAAGCTCGGACCGTTTCGCGGGGCCGGGGCCTCCCTTCTCGTGAGGTTCTCGGCTGCATCGAAACCAGAGACCGTTAAAGTAAGAACGTCTCTTTTACAAACGTCTCTGATCGAAACGGGCGAGACCACCTCACGAAAACCTATCGAAACGATTCAGAGAGAGGAAACCCTACTATCGCGAGGTCTGTGAATCTATCGAAACACACCCTATATCTATACCACGAAGTTACAAGAGTTTAAGGGCCAGTTCACTATCTACTTTCTCAATTGACTTTTCAGCAAGAATGGACTTTTATTGTTGAGATGAGGAATACTTGATTACAACAATGTCAATATTGTTGCTGAACTGGCCCTTAAACTGAAAAAAAGATAATGAACTGGCCCTTAGTCTGGAGACATGATGAATTACTTTCCAGCATTTCCAAGTGGAGCAATTCCCAGCTCTATGGATCGAACAAATCAGCTATAGCTTGCGCCCGAGCATTATCTTGCAAAATCATGGGTGGGTTTTGCCAAAAGTGTCGCCATGTGAAATGAAGGGAGAGTCTATTTGCTCTCAGGTACGTTTGTATGTTATAATGTGAAGTTTGTAGAGTAATAACGTCTATTATCTGGTTCTGTTGCCTGGGATCTCTACAATAGTTTTCTCACTATTAAAATTCCAACTCTCGTATTAAATATCAATAAGCTTAGTAATATTATTTTCCAATATTTACATTATCAATATTAGATTGAAACAACTGTTTCGACAAATTAGCTATAAAATGAAAGCAAACTCGTACGATAAACAAACTAAAATTGATTCAACATTAATAGCACATCATTTCCACAAAGAAGTTTCATCATTATTTTCATTTATTCTTGTTCACTTCGGTTGTGTTAACTATTTTAATATACAAATTCGACCTCAACTTTGTATATTAAATTTTATCTAGATAACATTTCAACTTAAAAGCATTGTCTTTTTGTTATTAAATTTTCTCGAAACTCCATTTGATAGATAGATCGATATCTAATATATTTTATTGAATATAATTGAGTTAGACATAATGGCAAACAATTTTGCGTTTGAGTTATACATAATGGACGTTTATTGAATTTTCAATCGAGAAATTTTACTTTTTAATATTCCTTCGAGTTTGGTTCCCCCCATTAAACTTAATTTATTTTCCCAAATTTAACTTATTTCTTTATGCAATTATATTCTAGAATGCTTGATTTTTCACTGGGAAATTTAAAAAGAATTACAAACGTTCCGCTTTCATTTGCTCAGGTTTCTCCCTTTTCAAAATGCAATTGGTGGTTTTCTTTTCAAAATTATAATTCATAACAAAGGGAAATGATTAAAAATTAATAGAAACGAATATTAAATGGCGTTTTCCTGCCGATGATGTATCTGCGAGTCGCATTGTGGTTTCTTAAGCCCAAGAATTAAGTTTTCGAATCGAACCGATCGATTTTTGCGTGGTTGGAACAGAGCATGCACCCAATTGAGTCAAGGAGGTCATTCTGTCACGTGACTTTAATTCGAAGCCATTGTAATTCTTGAAAATCCTAAAACGGTAATTTTAAATTGCCTGAGGCTCCTTATGCCCCTGCCACATCAATAGATTTCAATTAATTGCTAAGGCCATTTTAATAGCGAAGCATCGTAAGTGTTACTCAGGAGTTCACTGTTAACTTTGTTCTTAACCACCAAGCACTGAACTTTTCAAAGCTCTTTTGGTGCTATCAATAATTTTGAAACGTTATCGTTATTCTTGGCTCGTTCCTTCTTTCCCGGATGTCGAAAGCTTCGTACTTCATCTGAACTCTGTTGCTGGAAAGGAAAATAGAGTAGCTTTAAGTTATTACATATTTGAATAAACCTAATGCAAATTGGAAAGTTAAGCTATTGAAAAGTATATACATGTATAGTTTTAGTAATTTACTTATCAAGTAGAATATTGTAACATTTTGAAATTTTGAATTTTCGTATACTGTTACAGCGTAGAGAAATTCATTACTGCAAGTTTTTCTCAGATCATTTCTTAGCCAAAAAACCATGAACGTTTTTGGGAGCCTACAATTTTAAGAAATCGATAGCAGGAAGATTATGAATTAATAATCTCCAGAAACATCGCAGTCTTTCAGCTGCACCTGTTCTCGTGTAACTCCGCATCATTCCAAATATTACAATTCGTTTCGAATGAACAATGTTTTTTTAAGACGAGGGAAAAAATCGATAGATTAATCAAAATGCATGAGAAACAGGGACTCTCAAATGGAGCTGAATACAGCTCTTGGTGGTTTCATAAAAAATTTTCTGTAATTTTAAGTTGAACTCATACGTAATGTAATCTTAAAAACGAACTCGTATATCGGCTTTAAAACAGATAACATCATTAGGTTAGTTTTGTCAAAGTAAACATTGCCTTCCAAGAGTAACCACTAGCGGAATATACAAACTCAAATGCAACAGTTACTACAAACTTTGAACAATCTTTAATAATGAATGCAGGGATCAGCGAATTGTGTAAATTAGCAGGACGGAATTTAGCTTAATCAGCCGTGTCATTAATAATGAACACCAACCAGATGAAGCAATGTGAGTATAAAAGAATACAACCCATGCACGAGTTAAAACTGACTCCCAGCTAGCTCTCTTCTGAACAAGAAGATGCGTGTTTTCCGCGGTTGCGGATCTGCAAAACAATTCACCTTCTTCATCATGTTGAAGATTAAGTTGATGCCCAGAGAATTTAAAGCCATATGGGAATTTGGTCTTATATCGAACGACCTGTCTTTCAGACGCATACCATCTACACAGCGACCTTTCGTTCTTAACTTCACCATATGCAATCTCAAAATATTTATTAATTGGGTTGATTATTAATCGTCGAAGCATTTGACTCACTGCATACAAATCGTAGCCAACGAATTACAGGCAACTGCATAGTCTCGTTACAAACGAGAAGGAGTTAAAACATTGGATATTAGGTGGTTCATTAAAAAACGGACCAGCGGATATTGTAGGAAAAATACCGTATGCACGAACCAGGAGACTGGGCTAAGATGTAGATACGAACCGGACGAATACGAAACGGGCGCTGTTCCTCGCTGTTGGCAGCACTGTCGAGCACGGAATTTAAAAACAGATGACAGGCTCGCAGCGTGGCGTCAGGCAGTCAGTTGCTGTGAATCTGTCCATACAAAAGTATCAAAGGTTGTTAGGTTCAGTTGAGTAATCGTCCACTTTAACAGGTTAGCAAGCAAGACTGCTCCGCACAATTCGAGCTTTGGAAGAGTTATTTGTTTCAAAGGGGCAACTCTTGTTTTTGAGCACAATAAATGAACGTGCACAGATTTGTCTTTCTGAACAGCATGTAAATAAACTGCAGCACCATATGCGGCTTCTGACGCATCGGAAAAACCATGGAGTTCTATTCTGGCGTCTTATTTGGTGTCAACAAATCGAGGTACTCGAACTTTAAGTAAACAATGTAATGAGTTTTTTAATTTTTCCCATTCTTGCTATAAGAAAGGTGGCAAAGGTTCGTCCCATTGTAGACCTTGAACCCACAATTTTTGAATGAGGATTTTTCCTACAATGATCACTGGTGCTAACCAACCCAGAGGATCGAAAAACTTAGAGAGTTCTGACACCACTGAGGGTTCTGATCTTTCGTTTTTTCATGTGATCGTAGGGTTTGAAGTTTAGCGTGAACGAAAATTCATCTGTGTTAGGGTTCCAACTAATTCCCAAAGTGCGAATTTTTTGATCATCAGTCAAGAAGAAGGCAATTGGTGAGCTACTCTTAGTTTTTAGTTCTATGTTGTTTATGGCCCATTTTCTTAGAGTAAAACTGCCAGCTTGAAGTAACTGGGTAAGTTGTTTTTGTAACTCAAGCGCTTCCTGTAATGAGATCGTCAACATAAAACGAATCCTGCAACGCTTGTGTTGCCAAAGGAAATCGACCCCCTTCATCTTGTGCTACTTGTTTTAATACACGAATTGCCAAGAAAGGAGAAGATGCCATTCCATAAGTGATGGTTATAAGTATGTAATCCTGTATTGGTGACTCCTGATTTGGTCTCCATACAATTCTCTGAAGATTTCGCTGACTCGTGCACCCACACTTGCCTGTACATTTTGGCAATGTCCGCTGTTAGTGCCACTGCTTTCAAACGAAATTTCATCAATATCGAAAGTAGGCTTTCTTGAATAGTAGGGCAGATCATCAGACAATCATTTAGAGACACGCCATTTGCTGTCTTTGAGGAGGCATTAAAGACAACTCTTAGTTTCGTGGTTGTACTTTCATTGCGTATTACCGCAAAATGAGGAATATAGAAAACTTCTTGGTTCGGTTCCTTAGTGAAAGGAGTGGGTTCCATGTGGCCCAATGTTTCATATTCTTCCATGAATTCACGATATAATTTAAAGATTTCTGGATCCTTATCATATTTGCTCTCCATTCGCAACAGATGTTTGATAGCTGTACTTCTCGATTCATCTAAAGGTTGAGCATCTTCGCGAATTGGTAATTTCACGATTTAGCGTCCTACCTCATCTCGCATGACGTTTTGTTGAAAGAGTTGTTCACATTTTGCTTCCTCCTCTGTAAACTTTGGTGGTGTTGGTACATTTTCAAGTTCCCAGAATGCATTGAGATCCCCACCAGTTAGGTGTGCATGAAATACTTGTTGAACAGCCTTGACGGTGTTTTCTTGTTGTTTGCACTTTCCACTGATAATCCATCCTAGATCTGTTTGAATAGCACTTGGACCGTTGGGTGCCATGATTTTACTACCAATAATAATTTGTGAAAATACTTCAGCTCCTAATAGTAAATCAACTTCTGCAGGAACAGCGAAAGTAAGATCGGCAAGTGGCAACTGCAAGTTGACCCAATAACCAAGATCAACAGAGGTCAATGGCAATTGGTGAGATATGTTCTTGAATACAATGGTGGACACTGTCGTCTTGAAATCTCCAACATGAGGAGCAAAGTCCAGTCGGGCCATCTCTTTGGCTTGAGATACTTCAGAACCTCCCAAACCCATAATGACGTCAGAGTATCCTTTTGTTGAAAGATTCAATCGACGAGTTAACTTGTCTGTTATAAAGTTGCTTTGAGCACCGCTATCTAATAAAGCACGACACTTTACCATTCTATTGAACTGGTCTTGCACTAACAGTGCAACTATATAATTATGTGGTATTGTGTCTATAGTATTTGTTGTTTCCTGTTTTTTGATAGTTGAGTTTTCATTGTTAGGAAAATGTAAAGTGGTGTAATGATGTTTGCCACAGCTTTTACATTGACTTGATGTGCATCTTTTGGCTTGGTGATTTGGGCTGAGACAGTTGAAGCACAAGAGATGAGATTTCACAAGAGACTGTATGTCCTGGACAGTCATTGCTTTGTAATGTCCACACTTGTAAAGAGGATGTTTTTCTTTACAAATTATACAGCAAATTTCCGAAGTGACAAAGTTTGTATTAGTGTTTTTATTACCACTGTTTGATCGCTTTGAGTTGTCATTACTTGTCCTGCTGGTTCTATTTGGAAGGATTGTTTCCAAAGCACGACATCGCACATCCAAAAAGGTTTGCAGTTGATCAAAGGTGGGCATTTCTGTTGAGGTAAGTGATAGTTCCCATTGACGTCTAGATTCTATGTCCAATTTTGCAGTGACGAGGTGAATCATCAATGAACTCCATTCTTCTGTCGGTTCGCCTAGCACACTCAATGCACATAAATGCTCCTGCACAGTGTCTACAAGTTGTCGTAGCTTGATAGGATTTTCAGTTAAGACAGTTCGAGCATTAAACAGGGCACCTACATGAGACTGTACAATGACACGTTTGTTGTCATAACGTTGACGTAAAAGAGTTGTTGCCTTTCCATAATTTGCATCTGTGGTCTTCAACACCTGTATCAAGCGAGCGGGTTCCCCAATCACTGACATTTTTAAATATTGAAGTTTTTGCACTGGAGTTAATGAAAGGTTTTCATGAACTAAAGATGTGAATAAGTCCCAAAATGCTGTCCATTCAGTATATTTTCCATCGAAAGTTGGAATGGTCAATTTTGGTAGACTTACCGGTTTTGGTGTTGTTTGCACAAGCACTTGTGCATCTAATGAACTACCTGGGTGATTGTGTTGATCAAGTAGATCTTTTATTCTGGCTTTTACAGTCACATAACGCTCTTCGAAATCATCCCGTTCTGCCTGGTGTTGCTCTACATCACGTGCGTCGCACTTGATTTCGACTTCACGCTGTATTTCTTCAAAACGCATCATCAATTTGTCTAAGTTTTCGAGTCTCACTTGGCAATTTGTCTGCACATGTAGTTAGAAAGCTTTCCATACGAGTTGGAGAAGCTTTTGCAGTAGCACGCTGTCGTACTAACGTTTCCATCTTAAGCCTCGCGTGGTTGCACGTAAGATTTGATTTTCCGTTGATGAAGAAAATTGACACAATAGTTTCACTAATTGTTACACACAAACGATAGAGAAATACTCCCGGTACTGATATGAGCTGCTTTTCTCACATCCGGCTCGAAGGACCATTAAATGTTTTATACACTGCATAAAGATTTGATACGCACACAAAAGAAAAAACAGCACTTCGCTCTCTCTTTATTCTACAAGTACTCCCTTTCTCGGTAATCACAGAAAAAAAATACAATCAAATAATACTCTCGTTGCCAAATAACAAAACACAGTTGAAATTAAGAGTTCTTAAAAGTCTTAAGCCTTCCGTTCCAAACAATTTTTTTTATTTATAAGTTGTTGTTACCTGGAGCTGAATGGGATTTTTGCCAGCTTTAAAAAATTGGGACGTTTGCTTTGTTTAATGAAAAATTTTGCGATTGTTCCGTGAAGCAGCATCAACAATGACTGCAAGTGTGTCGCGCGGGAATACAGTGTATCTTTTATTTTTTATCTGAATGGTATTTTTCTAGCGTCAGAAACTGTGACGTCGTTGTTTGCTTTGTTTAATAAAGACTTGCGAGTATTCCGTGAAAAAGCATCCACAGTAACTGGAAGACTTTCGCGCGGAAATAAAATGTATAATATTTTCTAAAAGGGCTTTTCGTGGCGACCAAAACAGTATATAAAGAAGCTGGTTGATTGACTCATCAACGCACAGCAAAATCTACTGAAGCCATCAACTCGAAACTCGGTAAGGTCATAGGACGGATAGCGTAGGGGCGTGCTAAGACCGGGTTTCTCGAAATTCGGCCCCCCTGTCCACCCAGTGGGACAGAAAGGAATTGCACGTTCGGTCGCTTGGCTCCGTCCCCAATAAACGCAGATCTTCGAAATTTTGCAGGAAAGTTTCTAGCTACCGTTCCAAAAAAGTAGTTTCCCCGATTTTCGATATTCGAATTTTAAGGGTGCGAAAGCTGATAAAAATCGATTTTCGGAGGTGTTTCACAAAATTTTCTGATATTTTGATGCAACTTCGCGGGAATAAAGATAAAGCAACGAAATTCGGAGGGAAGGTTCTCGATGATATTTCCGCTTTGTGAGGGGTGCCAGGGGCTTTTTTGATGAAATTTTGCAATTTCTGAATGTGAATAGCCAGAAAAAGTGAACATTAACCTCCACCTTTCATCTCCTGCCCTGCGTCTAACTCATTCAGCTAAAGGGCCGGTGATTGGAGAGGAGTGAAGCAGAATACAATAAAAACATTTTTAAAAACTTTGTCTGTTTATCTGTTTGAACATGCTAATCTCCAACACTACTTGACGAATTTTCATGGGGTTTTCACAGGTAAGTTGAGCGTAGCTTGCAGCAACATATAGGCTTACGAAATAAAAAATATCTTAATTTAAAGTTTCTGGAGTATGTTCAGCTTAGTACAGTTCGTAGAAAAGTAAAAGATGGCGCTTCATTAGTTGACTTTTAAAAGGCGCTCATATATAACAATAGCGAAGCATTGTCGGTTCTGCTAGTTATAGTGTATATCGTTACAAGGGACTCCAAAATGACGATCGAGTCAGCTAGGATAAAAATATTTTGTTTTTGCGATTGATCCGTGAAGAAGCATCAACAATAAATGCAAACAAAGAGCCATCTCAAAACGAAGCCTTTCTTTTTGCGTTCAGCAGGCATAATGGGTTTCATCACTATTGTGTGTGATATAATTGATGTGCTCCAGCCTAAGAAAAAAAAGTTAAAAAGAGGAGTGGATAGAAGTTGCAACGTAAGCAGATTTAGCAAAATTCTCCAAGCTTTTTTTTCGTTTTTTGCTTCGGTTAAGAGATGGCCTGAAATTTTTAGACATTTACTCTTACAGGTCAGTAAGCCACCCAACCAAGAAAAAAAAGAAAAAAAAGGCGCGAAGCAGAGGAAAAACGCAATCAATTCCTGTGTATAAAAGGGAAAAAAATTGTTAATTTTTTTTTGCTATAGGAAACCAAACGCCAAACGCTGATTTTCTGAAATTTGAAGAAGGCCGTGCAACTCCGACAAAATTATTATACTGAGGCAGATAAGTACAGCAAATCTGCCAAATATTTGGATTATTATTAGGATTATTTCTGTGGGAATATCATCGTATAAATTTAGTTAATCCGACATAATTTTATGAAATATAAATAGTTTGTACCAAAGCGCATAATTTTATGAAATATAAATAGTATGTACCAAAGGTAAATAGTTTGTACATACTCCTTTGGTTTGTACATACTCCTTATTGCAAGCAAATAAATTGTCGGCAGTACTTTGTTGCACCGAAGGGAAGTTTCATTGTTGTGACTACATTTGAATGGTTTCTTGTTTTCATTTAATTTTTAAGCTTGCTACTGTGGTCTTGGCAATAGAAACTAAAATATATTTTTGTTATTATGTTGATAAACTTCAACATACTTTAAATAATAGTTTTCACCTTAAATAAATGCCCTTAATACTAACGAAAAGACTGAAGAGCTAACTTAGGGCTCCGTTGAAAAGAAAACACACAACTAAAAAAACTCGTTCAAATTTCAAGTTACAAAACTCGCCTGAACTTCAAGAGTTTTTGTTTACTTTTCTCGAGATTCTTAGAAATCCCTCGTGTGTTCCTTGGTACTCTGTTCTTCGGTCTGATTTACTTTTGAGCTTTTTCCGTATACACGGAGAAGCATTTCAATCTCGCTTCCATGGAGTGTATTGCGGAACTTTGCTTGCTGTTTGATGATTACAAGTGGAAAACAAATCAACATAACCTATAAATTTTAAATAAGATTCGTTCCAGAAAAAAGAAAAAAATGTTTGCCACCGGTTATTTGGTTAGAAAATATTTATTACTTAGTTATTGGGTTTGAAAATAGCTCTTGGCAAAAAATTATGTTCAATATTTTTATAGCGTACGTATTGCTGGCTTATTAAAACTTTCATTCATTTGCGACATGGTAAACATTATATTTTCAGGAACTATTTTTAACCGATTTCAAAAAAGGAGGTTATCAACTCGACACGTATGTATGTAATATTGTTGGAATTGCACAATATTCGTATATGTTAGTCTATGCGGGCTTCTAAACAGGTATGCCAAATTTCATAAGTGTGTGTGTATGTATGTATTTTAAGTTTTCAGAAACTAGAAATCGAATTGCAATAATTCTTTTTTTATTGGATTAAGTATCTTTCAACTTAGGGAACATTCCAAGTTTCATCAAAATCGGTTCAGTAGTTTTCAAGATATGGACTGGTTATAGCTAGACGATAGTGAAAGTTTCATCAAAGTAGTTTTTTTTATACTCTGTTTAATCTTGTCTTTCATATACAGGCAATTCCACGCCACAGTTCTTTATTATGATAGAAATCACACACTGGAAGTTAAAAGTAAATGATGTCTATTGATGAAATGATCTTCGAATTATTCAAATTTTAAGTGACGATAACAACGACGCGTAAAATGATACTTTGAATTCTTATACATTTATCGTATCTGAAACTGTATTGGATCATATGGTTTTGTACCGTATGAGAAAGAGCTTTACTGTTCTTTTGGTGTGTACCGTAAATCATTAACTAATTCTTAGGTAGATAAAGGTAGATAATGTTGACTATGTTGCTAATATCTATAAAAGCTACCATTAGAAAATTAATTTCATAACACCTATGTTTCTGTTGGACGATAAAATTATGAATATTTAAGATGACTCCTGAAAATATTCAGTCAGCATTAGGAAAATTTTGTGCGCTTTTATTTCATGTCAATTTATTCTCCAGACATTTCGCACCAAATTATTCACACCTCAGCCTTTTTCGTACAAGAAGCAGAAAATATTGGGAAAAATTACAGTAAAATAAAATCTCGCAATAAAATTATAAACGCTAATTCATAAAACGATAAGTGGTCTTTTTATCACCTTTTTCTTTAAACTTTTTTACTCGTGAGAGAGAAAATGGAGACATCGATAACGATTGAAGTTTCGCGTGCCACAGCATTCTTAGAACGACTCCTTTTGGCTCCTTTTCAGTTCGGTTTAAAAAAAAAAAAGGAAAAATGAGAGGGGAAAAGAAGGTGGAAGGAAAGAATTCAATAAATGGCCTCTTTTCTCCTGTTCGTCAGAGCCAGGGGGGTTTCCTCCGATGACCGTGACCTAATAACACGGCCGCCTCCCGTCACTTTGCTGTTGGGATGGCAGTAAAATGCTGACCAACAACCGCAGTGTGTCAATCAATAATGCCGTGAAAATAGAAAAGGTAGTCGTCGTCGACCATTTACGGAGTTTATTTGTAACTTTGGAAACCATTATATTTAATCCATGAATTGGAACGGTCGTGAGTACATTTTATCGGACAAGGATGTCCAACGGATTAAATATTAAAAACTTAAAAAAAAACCCTGCATTATGAATGAAAAGAGATTTCATACGAAATTTTATGTCAGAGCCACACCCAGATTTTTTTTTAATAAAAACTTATTTTAAAAATTTGAATTTATAATCTGCTTTATTCTGGCTGAGATATCCTAACGTCTAAGAACATTAGTATGAAATATTAAACTGCAGCTTCTAGATATGAACCAACGCGGTTTACCAACGGTGTAAATCATAGATTACACCAAGGGTCATCAACGCGGCGCTCACGTGGGATTCATAAATCTTTCGCCTGTAATTCGTGGAGAGATTTCATAAGGAATTTTCTTTTTTATCTTTGTGTATCCTTTCAAAACTTGACGAGTGCGCCATCTGCCGAATTACATTTATCTGTGTGGAACAGTTTTTTTTTTCTTTTCTTAAAATTGATACCTAATCAAAAACAAAGTTTAACTTAAAAGAAAGGAAAATGCATAAAAAATTTGCTTGTTTCTTACAGGAATCGAAACGTTTATAATTTATAAAGAAAAATTTGTGTTTTCTCCATTTTAGAAGATTTTTCATCAGTAGATAACATTGCTGGTGATCAAAAAATAATTAATACGGTGGTCTTCCGTTCCTTCCGTTCGGTTAGTAAAGGATAAACACATACATTTATGCTATTGTAAAAACTAATAATTGGTTGACAAGTGGATAAAGAAAAGGGAGTGCCTAGGATATTATTATAAGTCACCTGTAAACACATTTCTCTCTTAGTGATATTTTTTTTTCTATTTTAAAAATATCGATCTATTTAGTTTAACTGTCAGTTGGTGTGTGTGACTGTGAAAGGACAAATCATATAAGTATTAGACTTTTGGTGTGATGTTCCACCAAAGCAGCATATCCCGCTTTTCATACAATTTACTTAGGCCAGCAATATCTGGTCTAATATGTTCATTGGCTAAACTAATATCTTTTGAACTATAACTTCGAGTTAAGAAGTTATCATCCACATAATTCCTGAGTTGGTAATTTAAAGGCAAAGGAAATAGAGAACTATAATGTAGATACTACGGCATAGAATAAAACACCAGTACTACTTCCCTGAATGACATTCTTTTCGGATGAACTAGAAAAACTATTACCATTCTGCATCTATTCCTGAAAAAAATCCTTAATTAACGTGATCATGGTTCGTTGACTCTAAAATTTTCCGAATCTTCCAAAAGCTGTAAACGAGAGACACTATTGAAAGCTTTCGAAATGGCTGTATTAGTAATATAATAATCTATGTTCAAATCTAAAACATCTGGATATCGTCCAGCAATAGTTATACTGATAGAGTAGCGTAATATATCGGCAAATTCGTGTACATTTAAGGATTTTGTGTTTTATATACTGGGCGAGAAAATCGTCGTCGTCTTTTTGAAAACAAAAACACTACAAGGATTTTTCTTTTGTTCCTCTCCTTGATATATCAACATAGAACAATCAAATAACCTACAGTTTCACAGTAGTTGTCCGAATCGAAAGACCAATTATTGTATCCTAATGTAAAATGAGCCTACTTAGATCGCATGTAAAAATTTGGGCAGGGTGTAGGCTCGTTTTGCGGTACAAGATGATGCAATACTTTTCACAGCTGTGCCTAATACCGTCCGTCTTGGTTTCCCATCTCATCCGCTGGGCGATATTTGGCACAACAATTTTATTGAAGATTGTGGCAATAATTCTACTAAAAGAAGGACATACATCTGTATGTTGTGTCAGAGTAAGAATTGTTAAGCAATGAAGACTGGACGATATTAGAAACCACAATGAGTGGCGGGTGATACATTTGAGTATTTGGAAGATTGTCTGTTTTCATTTAAAATCACCATCATTGTCTTTAAACCAGTTCTAATTTGTCGTTCGTCGACATCTACACTATTTATCACACATTAATTAATATATCTAACCACAGCAATGTGCTTTTAGACCCAAAACCTATTTCTGTTTAATATTTTTAAAATTTTCCTAGGTGGGTGATATTTGGACTTTACATATTGCATAAATATATCGTTGTTTCTGTTTTACAACGTTTTTTGGCACACCGGCATATTGTTCGCATTGAAAGTCATGTTGGTGTTTATTCTTATCTTAAAAGTCTATTTCTAAATCTGTCTTAGAAATCCTGTAATTAGATTTTTAATTGTGTCAATGATGAACATACAGAATATTAAATGTTGCTGCCAAATGGAAATTGTTTATATAAAGCAAATAGATAATACACTCTGTTTTAGATGGCATTCCAGTCATTACAACATCATGTTTTATGTCAAATTTACTTTCTCTAATATAAAGTAGGAGAATGCGTAAAAGTAACTTTTCTTTCCGAATATTCTGAAGTTTTATAAATTGAGATATTGCAATAAACATCAGCGTCATTAAATAACATATTCTATATCATAGTAATATTCGGTAAGTTAAAAAATATAGGACACCTTAAAATTTTCCATTTTAAAACTTCATTCCACTTTTAAAAATAACTCTTTAAAATGTATATTAAAAGGGGAAGAGAAGACAAAGCAGTAATTTTTTTTTCCTTTTTTTTCCGCCCACCTGGGTGTGATGGAATGTCATGTTGTCTTCCTTTTTCTTTCCTTGAGGTGTTTTGAGTGGCGCGTGCCACTAGCGCGAGAACTTAAGCCCTGGATTGTAGAGGAATGAGAATTTACAATAGGTGCTGCACTCTAGTGACGATAATGTTCGCAGCAAATGAAGTCGTGAGCGCACAAGCTCCCATGTGACGTCATCAATTTCATCTTAAACTCAAAACTATGAAGTTCCTTAGCCGGAAGCATCTATTCCGTTTAATCATTTCCTTTGGCGTACGAAAGGAAAGCTTTTGGCGGTGAGAAAAATCTGCCCCACAGGTCCCCTCCTCCTCCTCCTCATCTTCTCCCATCTCGGGAAAGGGATATGCTTGCGAAAACAATTGATTACACCTGAAAGGTTGGCCTCCGTGATCTAAAGGAAAGGTTAAATCCGATGAAAAATGGTCTTGTTTAACAAGATTTCAAATCGGTCTTTACACATGCTTCTACTTATCTTAGAGCACGCCATGCCCGAAAGTAACCGACTAAAGTTGCTTTTTTGAATATATTGGAATGGCGAGATATAATAGTTTTTCATTAAGTTTTATCCTGAAACGGAGATTGAAAAAAAAAATGTTTTGAAGATTCAATCAGATTGTAAATACAACTTGTCGAATGAAGTATATCAAATTGAATTTGATTTGAATTTTTTTAAAATTTTATGCCTATTTTAGGCAAAATAGGTTATCGATTTTCTTTAGCTCTTCCGTAGTATCAATTACTACAGTATATATAATTACTTTAGTAGAATTTTTAAATGAATATCTGGACTTTCAGTTTTAAATTTGTAAAACTATTAAAGATTCTGGAAAAGAAGGCTTTATCACGAAACAAGGCAAGGTACGTTTTCTTTCTATTCCTGAAGAGCGATCTTGAGTTCATTTGTAAATTTATCGATTTGCAAAATTTATAAGGTTTTGTTTTGTTTTGAGAATAACAGGGTTGAAGATTTCAAAAGATAAATACTGTTTACAGTTAAGTCCTACGAATGAAAATAATAAAGGCATATGTAAACCTTATATAGAATTCTAGGAAAGGATAAAAATAGATTTGTTTATAAAATGTTCCTTATTTTGCTAATTTGTTTTCAGTTGGTGAAGTAAGCTTTAATACTTACCTCAGTGAATAGTTAATATTTAATATTTTTCATCATTAATTCGAACAGCTGAGGTAGGCGTACCATTAAAACCCTCACAGACCAACTAATGATTTATTCTTTAGTTAATATTTGTATTAAAAGCATATGAATATGTACTTCAATCGTGTGCGGTTATTGATTTTTCTATCCTTGTTAATTTAGCTTCGTTTTTTCCAGTATTTTCTCTGATGCAATTTTTATTTATAAATTTAAAATTATTTGCCAGTTTCTCATTTTAATATAGCTCTACTGTTGCACAAATAATAAAGAATACTTATTTGAAAGCCTTTTTAGCAATACTTATTTTTATTTAAGCATGACCAAAGGAAAATTTAAAACTCAGTAACATGGAACATCTACACTCTTATAAATATGGCAGTGAAATTCAGCTTTCGCAAAACACATTAGTACCTGCGAACATTTATTAACAACTAGCTTATTTGGCCGGCGTTGCTCGGGCTGTTTGATGAAACTTTGCAATATCTGAATTTGAATATAAACTAAAAAGCCTTAATAAAGGATATATTCACTTTGGGAAAACGAAAAGAATTCTGTTTAAATGATCGCATTGCAATTTTGCGTATATTACAAAACACTTAATAGATAGATTGAGAGAGTTAAGGAACTCTGTTTACAGCCTCATCAGCATCTCTCATCAACATGTAACCGTTTCAATAGAGTAGTATGCAGTCATAGAGCGTGGAATCATATCCTGAATGTGGTTGTTTATATTGATAGTATCAGTTTTAGCAGCAAGGATTGGTGTCTTGCACAATTAGTTGAGATCTTTAGAATTTTCTAATATGTTTAGATAAACATTATCTATAACTTCTCTAAAGAAAGTTACTACATCTATAACTTCTCTAAAGAAATTTACTAAATTCCAAAAGCCATATGAAAAATAAATTTTCTTCGGTTATTAGCTCATGAGGAAAAGTACCTACACATTTTCAGCAAAAGCTTGAGCAGCTGCACGCATAGAAGTTGTATTCTCTTATTTGTTTTAGAACACTTTCTTACATCTCTCCAAAGATTTTAATAAAAAAAATAAACAATAATGATTTTTTTATTTATTTATTTATTACTTTTATAACTATCCCCCTTAAAAAGTGAATCATTAAGGCAAGCATCGTACCTGACGAAAAAGACAGGCCTTGGCACGGAAAAATCATCCCATCATCTTAGTCGAAGCAACAATGTAACCTTCATTGTTTCTAACAAACGAAAAAATACTAATTGCTAAAATCCAAGATGGAAACAATGAATATTACATTGTTGCTTGGACTAAGATGGTCAGGTGACTTTTCAGTGCCAGGCAGTGTTGCCAAATCAGTGGTTTTTTAAAGCGCTTGTCTTTGTCTTCATTGTTTTAACATTGTCCAACAAAGTACAAGCGCTTTAAAAACACCACTGATCTAGCAATACTGGTGCCAGGGCGTGCTTTTTCGTCGGCTGCGGCATGTATGGACTTCATACGAAGAGACGTCTCTTCCTTAGTGATTCGCCATCTTGGTTCCACACAGCCGTTGCTAGGAAGAGTTTAAATCATTTTCTCCTTTTGAAATTAATTTTGGGTCGTCATAAGAAACGTCGCAATAAAATTTAGTTTTATTACAGACATTCTGATCGCTGTAGGCAAACTAGTGTCAGAATCAGCATATCTAATGCTTAGCAACGACATGTGTGGAACCAAGATGGCGCGTTGCCAAGGGGTGGAGCTAACTGTTACGTCACTCGTGCGAAGTCCAAAGCACGGTCTATAGATATTCATGGTCATCGAGCTTCGGCCATTTTCCATTGTTTCGAGATGCTAAGGAAAACAGATCGCGCCAGGTGCCGCATAGATCGCACTATTCCCGACCGCAACCTGCGATAGAGATTTTCATTGAAACTGAATACGAAAGCAAAGTTTCTGTCTGCCGATAGGGTGGCGCTGCAGGCGCAGTTGGGCAGATTGTACATGCAGCGCCACTTTTCAATAGAGTTCCCGCCCTACCGGGAGCTAGAAACTTTAGCTTCATTTTAACAATGGAGCTCGATGACCATGAATATCTATAGACCGTGGTTCAAAGCCAACTAGAAAGACAGGCCGGGGCACTAAAAGGTCATATGGCCAAAGTAGATCCAACAACAATCCAATCTTCATTGTTTCTAACAAACGAAAAAAAACTGATTGTTGAAATCCAAGATGGAAACAATGAATATTGGATTGTTGCTAGATCTACTTTGGTCATGTGACTTTTTAGTGCTCCGGCCTGTCTTTCTCGTTGGCTACGTGCGAAGTCCATTAATTTCATCAACCATTGTTCACTCTGCCGACTGTTCACACATGCAAGGAAACAAATATAAACCAAGTCTATTTCATATATATAGGCATAAAGATTATTAATTTCTACGTTTTTAAGAAACTTATCTCCAGTTTTAGATTTTTTCCATCGTTGTGGTAGTATTACACGGCTCTGTGTTAAATTTTAACTTCATAGCTTACTTCTAAGTTGCCTTTTAAAACCGGACAAACATACTTACATTACCTTTTATATGTAGAGATTTAGAAAATATCATGGAAAGAGCTATTCCCATTTACCATTGAGATTCCCTCGCTTGTTGAAGAGTCGAAGTTAATTAACATTGTTGTTTATGGCAGGAAGTGCTTTTTTGCTATTTGCCGGAAGTCGGACGCAAAAGGCTTGGCTTTTGTTATAGAACATTTGAGTGCGCATCTAATGACACTATAGCGGATTTGCGGAAATTTGCGGAACACCTCCGAAGTTGAGATCGAATAAACATATTGAGATCTAAATGATGAATATGAATACTTAGAGATCCCAATTTTTTTCGTTAGGCGTTTCTAATTCACTGCCCAGTGTGTGTCTAATATCCTCAAAAAAAGTGGAGAATAATATTAAGTTTTTTATAATAAAGTTTTCGGGTATCTATTAAAACTCTTAATAATATGAAGACCGAATCAAGTATATGGGAATTGTATTGTAGAATTAATTTAGAATAAATATTTGGAATGTTTTTAGCAATACTGGTTTTTAATAAAATGGGTAACGAGTATTTCGGCAATCTTACACCATTTTCAAAGTCAAGAATTATCGGGCATGATGTTTTTACAAGCTGATATGAAAAAGGATAACGACTGATGCGTTATAACTTATAACAAATGGGTAATTTCATAGAACTATGATAACAATATAACGACTAAAGGTAAGTATTTTTAAGTTATTAGCCAAATTTTAGACACACTGGCCAGTAAATTTATAGCATGTGTTCGAGTTGACATAGAATCAATTGTTAGGTAGCAGAAAAATGGAGCACTTATTGGTTTTACAGTGTCCGTCTGTCCGTTTCCTTATTTTCCACATTTCGTGAAGCAGAAGGTTGAAATTTGGAATGCACGTTACCATATCCTATTTCACTGTTTAGTTTTGTTTTGATTGGCCCACTGGAGTCGGAGTTACGGGGGTGGGAGTTAAAAACACGAACTCAGGGCTTCCGCTATTTTCCTATACCCTCCTCAGAGGAAATTAATTTCTTGTTAATCGATGGAAGACTAGGTGTTTACCAGACAATCCCTTAGTTCTCACAGATTTGTTGGAAGAGCAGTTTGCTGTCAAATATGTCCTTCCAACATTTATCAAACACTCTCTACGGGGTTGAGATCTGGGCTCAGGGGTGACGAAAGTTATTGACAAACTTATCTTTGTGCTCGCTAAACGAATGCTGAACCAAACGTGCGCGATCAGCAGTTGCATTGTCGATGATAAGTAACATGCAGATTAAAAATGTAGCTTTACAGGATGGACTTGCTCGGCAACATGCTTAGGTTCTGTGGAACGCATTCGATATTCCATGACACCACCATGTACGAGTCTAGCTTCATGCCATGACACCAACCTCGTAAGTTGTCTTCATAAGGCATGTTAGGTTTATTGCTTCATAGATCTCCTCGTAAGTTCAAATGCTGAAATATGTATTTCCGTTACCATGAGAACTTGTACGAGTATTACGTGCCTGGAACATCGTTACTGGACACATGAGAATTGGAAGAAGATTATGTGATCTGACGAATCACGATACACGTCAGGTAGTGGGTCTGACGGGAGTCCCATGAAATAACAGATCCAGCATGCTTTATCAAGACCCATGAAATAACAGATCCAGGTCCTCTACCGTCTGTAGAATTTTGGCTCCCTGTATAGAATTCAAATAATAATAATTCTCAAATGATTGAGACACCCTGTATAGAATTAAAATACAATACAGTCAGATCTCGGACAATCACGCTTCGTGATTCGCGAATTCACAGATCCGCGAAAATTTCATTGAACTGAACTTATTTGCATTTTCTCGCACATCCGCGAAATCCTCGGAAAACCCTACAATTTATGTTTATGTTTAATTTTCATAGTAATTTATAAGTTTTCATGCTTTTAAGCTTTTCATGCTTTGCTAGTGTGACAAATATCCGTTAGGCGATATTTTTACATCAAACATTTGTTTTTTATTGTTTTGTTTTTTGTTTTAAGGGTAATGTGTTAATCTACCTTTTAAATGAAATTATTTGGTAGAACGTGTTCGGGAGAATGACTGGAGTTATATTTAGGGTTTAAACATAGACATAAGCATACATTATCATTTTTAGTGACTACCAAACATCCGCGAATCCACCTCATTCGCGACGGGTTCTGGAACCTAACCTCGCGAATGTGCGAGATCTGACTGTATATGAATTAACCTAACCTAACCTAACCTAACCCAACCTGGTATCATACTGAAGAAGGTCACTTGGCCACTGAAATGTATACATATAAAATAAATTTCTCTTGCGGACAAGTGGACTGACCTCCTCTCTTCTTTTGCGTATATGAATAATAGAAGTCTGCACCACCGATATGAATCTTTAATATATGTCATTGGATTCAACGCGAGGCCAACGAGAGACAGGCGAGGTCACTAAAAGTCACCTGACCATTGGGGTCCGAGCAACATTCCATCTTTCATTGTTTCCAACAAACGAAAAAACACTACTTGGTAAAATCCAAGATGGAAACAACGAAGGATGGAATCTTTCTCAGAGCATGGAATGGCGGTCCCCAATATCCCCGCAAAAACAGAAATTTCGATTTGAAAACTCAAGTGCAAAAGTAATGCTTCTCACTTTCTTTGACAGCACTGTCATTATCCATAAGTACAGTCATCAAAGGGAAATAATCTACACTTGAATTTTACTCTAAGATTTACCGTTTCAATATAATTTATTTTTAATAATTTAATGTTACATTCAGAGTTAACATTATTAAGGTTATTAAATTTAAACAATTATAATTAAAAAGCTATTAAAACAACACATTAGCATGAAATGTAATATTAAGTATTAAACTCGTGTGGATGATTTCCTTTGGTTGACTGTACTTTGTTTCACCTGGACAAACAGTCAACAAGGAAGGACTGCTATAGAGAAATTTTGCAGCGTCTGATTAAGAGAATCCATCGAGTACGGCCACAATTTCATGCAAAAGAGAATTGGTTCTTTCTGCACGATAATGCCGGCTGCACACCAACCGTAAGGGAGCTTTATCACCCTCTATATTCCCAGATTTGTCTCTACAAGACTTTTTCCTCTTCCCAAAAGTGAAAATAAGTCTGAAAGGACACAGATTTGAGAATATAGAGGACATCAAAAAGAACGTTATAGCCGAACCTGGAAGGGTTAAGACACAGAACTTAAAGCATGTTTCCAAAACTTGTATGAACGCTGCAAAAACTTTGAAAAATATTAACCCGTTTTTGCCAGAAAATTATCTTCTATTTGTTAAATTGTCCCCTGTCATTGCGTCTCGTTTATTAATTGTCTCATTTTGTATATCAGAATCGGCTGAATAATGAGAACAGTTTTGTTGAAATACGTATTTTGTGTGAATTAATCCTCATTTTGCTTTTATACAGGGTGTAAATGGACGACGTTTCACAAATTTAAGGATATGTAGAGGATGATGTGGCGAACATTTTTTATAATAAACCCATAGTCCCAAACGAAAAGCGACGGAGCCACAGCATGTTTGATGCTCTGTTTTGCGTCAAGCCGTGGAATGGCTGTCTGAATTACTGTGTTGTCACTGCATTGGAATTTCGAGCGTGAAACCTAACGCGCGAACGTATTTCCAATGGAACCGTCCAGCGACCGTTGTTTGATTGGTCAGGTGCAGCACTTTTGCTGAAAGGTAGGGTAAAGGCCGGTAAGTTTGTCAGTCATGTAAATTGGCCGCATTACGCATTTTTTTTTTTAATTTTAATTTTTAAAGCTTTCGAAAAAGCAATAAAGGAAAAGAAACAATAAAATACAATAAACAACAACAATTTACAAATAAACAAGATGCAATGACAGGGAACCTCGTAGTAAACGTGCCTAGTTCAATGCTTGACAAACCAGGACATCAAACAAGCTGTGGCTCCGTCGCTTTTCGTTTGGGACTATGGGTTTATTAATAAAAAATGTTCACCACATCATCCTCTACATGTCCTTAAATTTGTGAAACGTCGTCCATTTACACCCTGTATACACTACATGATCAAAGGAGTTGGGACACCCCTGTGAACACCTGGGATGTTTCTCCTGGACTGGACTAGGCCCGCTCATCAAGGTGGATGGAAACCTCAATGCTGATGGCTACAGGACCATTCTGGATAACGGGGCACTTCCAGCGCTGTGGGAACACTTCGGTGACGGGCCGTTCCTCTTCCAGCACGACAATGCGTCTTGCCATTAGTGGTGTGCGATGGTTTAAAAACCACCATCGGTGGCACCATCGATGGTATGAACCATCATCGAAACACAACCGATGGGCACAGGAAACCATCGATGGGTTCAGAATTACCATCGATGGATTCAGAAATACCATCGATGGTTCTTTTAATTTTTTTATCTCAATAAAATAGCATAAAATCACATGGATAAAGCTTAGACTACAACAGACATTTTATTACTGATAATTTGACAAATTTAAAAGTTGGGTTTAACAAAATTTATGCAAGACATTCAAAGGCATCGATTGTAAAACCAACAATTTCTCCAAAAGCTTGGACTTAACATGGTCCTTTTTTTTCCAATGGTGCAACCTGCTTTTGAAAAAAGTCTTTCTGCAGGCACAGATGTTGCTGGTGGCGTTAAAAATCTCTGGGCCATCATTCTAAATGCAATATTTCCGTGCATCATCTTCCATGCATGCAGTGGATTACTATTATGAGGAGTCAGTGGCGATCTGTAGTACAATCTGATACTCTCTGACACTTCTCACCTTATTTATCTGGTATAAAGCACCAATGGGAGGCCAGCGCCAAATCTCGAAACCGCATTGGTCGTCTCGTCTATTGATTTGACCAACCATTTACCATCGAAGTACAATCGAAATTTCCATCGATGGTTTGTAAACCACCATCGCTGGCAATCGGTGTTTTATAAAAATCGTTCGATGGTTGAAAACCATCGAAATTTCGATTGATCGTAGAACAAAACCATCGATGGATCGATGGTTTTCGATGGATCGCACACCACTACTTGCCATTGGTTTGACGAGATGCGGGTTGAAGAACTGGATTGGCCCGCCCAGAGTCCTGATTTCAACCCCATCGAACATCTTTGGGACGAATTGGAACGACGTGTGAGATCCAGGATGGTTCGCCCTACAACTGTCCAGGAACTGACCACGAGGAATGGAGGTCAATTTCTGTGGACACATACCGTAAACTTGTTGGCAGTATGCCATGTATGGTGGAGGCAGTGATAGCAGCTCGGGGAAGTCCTACATACTATTGATTGAACCTTTTTGCGGCTTTACGGTAGAGCAACAGGTGTCCCAACTCCTTTGATCATGTAGTGTATATGTTTACTGATTGTAATATCACAAGATTGAAGTTGTGGTATAAGAGTGGTAATTTTGTGTTAATTATTTACCATTTGTGTTAAATTGTATTTTCCCACATATCTATAAAGCTGGAGTTTTCCAAAATCCGAAATGAGGATCGGATTTGCTTTGCTTATGAAAAAATAAGAAGATAACTGTGGCATGGAATTACCTGTATAGGGAGGAAGGTAAATCGGATTTGATCCATATTATATGATCCACTATTACTAATATCAAAGTTCTGTCCGTCTGTCTTTATAGATAAGAGATATCTGTAATAGCCTCTGTAAGAGATATCCCGTTACCATATTTTTTGGTGGATTCTTCTGGCCATGTAGAGGTGTTTTGGTTCCAATTTCGTGTTTTTTCCCACAGGTTTTTTTTTTTGAAAATTTATTTTTTCTGTATCTCTATGGAGTTTTGCTTGCATGGTCCATTTTGTAATGACGTCATGGTTTCATTTGCCAATTGGTTTATCGCTACGACAACTGCAACGAACTGCTGCCTTAAAAAATACAGGCGCGTTTATGGAGTGCAGGCCCAGTGTTTTTCGTCAATCCACTGGAATTTTGGTTGAAGCTTTAATTATGTTAATCAACCATTCAGTCATTGATCTGCACAGGAAAAATATAATCCACGACCTAACATAACACCCCCCCCCCCCCCCCCAATAACATTAAACTGTTCAACCCACTTTAATATTGTATTTCTTGATGGGAAACGCTATAATTTACTACAAATTTTCTAGAAATTGTTGAACAAACAAAATTATTATAACATAGTAACACAACATGTAGATAAAATTAAAGGATGGTATGAAAATAAAAACTTTACGTACATAGAACATAGCGATTAAAAAAAGCAATCAAAATACTCTTATTTTAAATCACAAAAAAATTACATCTGCTAACCTAAAGATGCATAACAATTTGGATAATACATATAAAAATATACAGTAATATGTTTAAAAATAAAACGAAAATAAAATAATTAATCACCTAGATACGTACTCCAGAAGGTTGAATAGTTATGTTCTCAATGACAAAACTAAACTTTAAAAGGATAATATACAGGATAACAATAAGGGAAATTTTATTGACACGTAATCAGAAATTAACCCAGAGGGTGTGTCTTCCTTCTTCTTATTTTTTTATTTTTGTTGAATGACGTCATCTCAACAGGCTGGAATCTGGTATAGGACCGCCATCTTGGTTTAATAGTCGTTCTGTTCTTTTTTGTTGAAATTTGAGGCTTTCTATGACGTTTAATAGATTTTGATTTTTGATTGAGTTTATTAATTCTAAATTGTCCATAGTGAATTGTCCAGTGGTAAGGCATGATTTGCCATAGTCGAATTTTACGGGGGACCAAATTTTGTATGTGCAAAATGGTCTTTGAAACAGGTATGAATGTTTCGTTTTGTGGAGCCTAAATAAATTTTGTCACAAAATTTGCATGAATTTGATAAATGCCTGATTTTTGAAACAAGGGGACTTCATCTTTTGGGGTGCCTAAGATGTTTTTAATTGAGTTGGGGTTGTTGAACACGATTTGTATACTGTATTCTTTTAACAGCGATTTTAGACCTTTAAGTAATTGCTGATTGTATGGAATGAATATTCTATGCTTCCAATTTTTTTAGGTGGTTGCAACGTCCTAGATGATGAGATCAGGTTTTTAAATTTCCGTTTTCTCAAGAGATCATCTAGGAGTTTGGAATTATAGCCATTTTTGCTCTTTTATTCGAGTGGTAATAAAAAGTGATTGTAGACAGTGAATTTCAGAACGTATGTTTGTTTGACTTTTTTTTCCGAAAATATACAAGAGAAAAACAATTGTAATATTCTAAAACAAAATGCTTCGTGTCTAAAGAAAGAACAAATATTAAAATACCAATATACTGTGTTTTAAGCGAATCAATGAAACTTCGATGTTTATTTGAAAAATCGATGTTTGCAGGTACTCGATGTATAATTTTCCGATTATCGAACTTACGACGTTTTATTTCTCAGGAAAAACACTACTTCATGGTCCTGCTGTACCTTATTTATCTGCTTATATATACTCAATTGCGTATAAAGCACCAATGGGAGGCCAGCGCCAAATTTCGAAACCGGATTGGCTACTGTATCCAGTAACGGAACAATGATATGACTAAGGCTGCTTCTAAAAACTCTCTCCAGTCGCGATCGAGCGTAAACGTTCATGATCAACGCGAGCACTGCATCTAAAAATGACAGAGCGCTCGCCACTGGCGCCAGGGTTGCCAGGTTGGGCGATTTATCGCAAATTGGGCTACTTTTTTGTTCAAATTGCGACTAAAATTTCAAATTTGCGATTGCGACTAAATTGGGCTACTAAAATTTCAAATTTGCGATTTTTGGGCGATTTGTTTTGTGCGAATTTTGTGACGATGTTTGGGCGAAATTATTGTCAAATAACAAAAAAAAACTGGTTTTAGACAATTATTAAAACGAGGACGAGACGAGAAGACCAATGGAAGACCAGAGGCGTGATTAGGTCATATCATTGTTCTTTTACTGGATATAGTAGCCAATCCGTTTTAGAAATTTGGCGCTGGCCTCCCATTGGTGCTTTATTCACAATTGAGTATAAATGAGCTGATAAACAAGGTGCAGTAAACGAAAAAGTCGTCAGCGCGTCTAGAATGAGGAACCTGAAGAATGGACAAGGTCGCTCGGCTAATGAAGACCATAGAGTCACGAAGAGGTATGTACCGCCGATTATCGTGCGGACTCATGGCGTCCCGTTTAAGACGAACAAATGTTGCAATAAGAACACAACGTCAAAGTGAAAACAAATGTTGCAATTCTTTCATCCCAACTAATGAAATGTTAACAAGATTTAACAATTCAATTTATAGCGATGTCTTTTAATCTTTGATTTTGACTTGTATTTTTTTTGATATTTGTAATTTACGAATATTTTTATTGTATGGTCTATTTGTATTTTCATAATGTTCAGTAATGTTTGGAAGCTTACATCATAGACATAATGTAGATTTGCGGAATTCCCACATACTGGAAAGTCAGGGAAAATGAACATGGTCAGGGAAAATCAGGGAAAAAGAGCTATTTTCATGCATTGGGCGATTTTGGGCTACTAAAGTTCCCCAATTGGGCGACCGAATAGTGCTTGGACCTGGCAACCCTGACTGGCGCCTCTAAAAACTCCCTGATCTCATCGTCGTGTTGGGAACGCTCAGGATCAAAGTGATCTTATTTCCATTGTGATCACTTCGCGTTGCCTCGCTCACTTTCACTGCTTTCGTTTTCATAACTTTCGCAATAATGGCCGACAATGAAAGCATATCCCACCTCGAAGTCCGTTTCCAATGCGGTTTATAGTTTTGTAATGAATCTGAAGGCACAGAACAGGTCAAGATACACGGCAGGAGCGAAGGAGCTGAAGATAAAAGCGAAGATTGTTTTATATATTTTAATTTTTTAATTTTCCTCTTAGGTTTCGAATTTTCTTTAAAGTTTCGTTTTATCGTACGTGCACTCTCGTACGTAGATTATTTTAACACTCTCGTATTTATTGTCATAAAAGAATAAATGCATTGAAATCTAATAAATCTCCACCAGATTGTAATAATGGACAATAAAAATAAATAATTACGATTAAAGCAGAAAGTTTGAAAGCGTAACGAGTTCTGTGGCGGTTACATCTTATTTACTGATCGGGCTGTTATCTCGTTGCCCTTGGCGCTATCAAAAAATTTCATGAGCGGGTGAATAGAGCGGGCGTGATCAGGGGTAAACGATCACGTGATTGAAAATGAGCGCTCGAGAGTTTTTAGAAGCACCCCTAATCACACCTCTGATCTTCCATTGGTCTTCTCATCTCGTCCTCGTTTTAATAATTGTCTAAAACCAGTTTCTTTTTTCGGACACTAATTTCGCCCCAAAATCGTCACAAAATTCGCGCAAAAAAAAATATCCCCCAAAAATCGTCACATGCAATAACTAGTAGCCCAATTCAGTCGAAATCCTAAATTTGAAATTTTAGTCGCAATTTGAACAAAAAAGTAGCCCAATTTGCGATAAATCGCCCAACCTGGCAACCCTGCGCGTGGAGCGTTTAAAAGGCCATACTGCGTGTTAAGAAGTAGTTCAGTATGCCACTGTGTCGTGCTCGCGAAGAAGACTCATTAGATCGGGTGGTATGGTCGGGCTGCACAAAGACAGATACTCTACCACAAATAAACCGATAGAAATCTTTAAATTAAAAAATAGAATTATTGAATTATCCCTATAGCGCTTTAACAGAGTAAAGGACGAATGCATGTTAGATTTTCCTGCTGTAAAAATCCTAAAAATGCAGGTCGCAGTTATAAATTCGAGTCACTAGATGGCAGAATAAGCGCTGTCTGATACCAGCATATCCGCGAAAGTTTCCGCTCTTATCGTTAGAAGCTCTTTTTCTTATTACAAACAAGGATTATTCGTATCCTTTTAAATTGTTAATAATTTGCATTGAAAGAGTTTCTTCTAATCGTTTCTGATGAAAAGCATTAGTATTTCTTCCTGTCTGTATCTTAATGTTAATCAGAACAGGCTAAGTAGAATGCTGCGTCTTCTCAAAAAGAGGTGGGCTGAAGAGAGAATTTTTTTCAAATTATTATTCTACAAAAGTTTAAAATGTGTCTTCATGTTGTTTATCTTGAGTTTTTGAAATATTGATAAGATTTAAGTAACGTAACGTTCACCTTATCATGGATTATACTGGTATTTATTTATAACTAGTTTTATAACCCAAATTAATTAACAAATACTATGATAATAGTTATATAAGAATAGCAGTTGAATTCTGTATAATTATTTAAAAAAAAGATAACTCCATTTTAATTCAAAAAATAGAAATAAAATTTTTTAAACATTCCAAGGAGGAGCTTTAGCAGTGAAGCAGAAATACAACCCTAGCTTCAATGAACTTCGGACACCTACAGAATTTTGGATAAGTACAACGAAACTAATTGTAAACAAATGAAAATTACTTTATTGAGTGCACAGAGCTTTAGTACAACTGTGATATAGCATTTTAACACAAAAATAAACGAGAAAATTAAATAAGCGACTTTTTGTAATGTTCCGTTTTCAACACGTTGCAATGAACTTCGTACACCGTACCGTTTATTGCACATTACAGCTGAGTGGCGTCACCTTTCCGACGAATGACGCTCCGAAGTCGTTGAGGCATGCTGGACACTAACTTCTGGATACTTTTCACAATGTAACGTCGTAATACTCGTAGGTCCCTAACATTCAATAATCGCTGCTTACTTGGTGCAGTCCCTGGTTCTGTTTTCCCGATTTCTCTGAAACGCTTGATGATCCCATTAACTGATAATTCATGGGCAATAGCTCGCTGGGATTTGTTATTCTGGAACTGCTGTATAATTTTTTTGCCGTATACACGTTTCTACTGGCTTATCATGTCCCATGGCTCAAAACAACACGAATACTGTGCTCTGTCGCGTGGGCGGTGCTTTTAAAGCCTGATGCAAAGCATTCTGGGCGTTTCTACGGCCTTCAGGAAAGTTCTACATGCTGGCGAACCCTTGTGTACGAAGTTCTTTGAAACCTGTTGACAACGCAATTTTACATAAATTTGAATAAATTATTTCACACCATTAAATCGATTCTAATTCGATGTTGATATTGTTACATATATTCAGTAAATCTATTTTCATTAGCCTGTAATCCTCTGTATGCACTTTTCACTGTTTTTAGCCAAATTACTTGGTGTCCGAAGTTTATTGACGCTAGGGTTGTACATTTATACGTTTATTAAAAAGAAATTACCCGCCTCCCGAGTAGGATAAGGCAAGTCATTTATTTTTACTCCTTCATCTGCACTTTTACCTCTCCCCAAGTTTTTTTTAATCAATAAACTGACTTTCTCAAGTTTTTATAAATAAATTAATATAGTATAAATTAAAATAATTAAAAGGTTACCATTATATAATCATAATTATAGTATTTCCCATTTTTTATCCAATACATAAGATTGCTGAGCTTTTAATTATTTTAATTTATACTGTATTAATATATATATTTAAAGAAATCACAACTCTAACTATAATGATACTTGAACGGATATATATATATATATATATATTTAGAGAAGGACGAGACACAAGAGCCCTGGAATACAATAAATAATAGTTATTAATTAAAAATACAAAATGAACAAAAAATAAGATATAATAAACAAAAATAATTAATCAAAATCCAAATAAAAAGCTGACGTTTCGGATAGAGACTATCCTGAGAAAGTTAACTTCAGGATAATTCTCTAATATTCTATTTGCTTTTAGAGAATTATCCTTTTTGCTTTGATAATTCTATCCGAAACGTCAGCTTTTTATTTTGATTTTGATTAATTATTTTTGTTTATTATATCTTATTTTTTTATTCATTTTGTATTTTTAATTAATAACTATTATTTATAATGATACTTCTTATTTTGTAAATTTGTCCTTGATCAATTATTTTCTTTCATATTTTCAATAATAAATAACAATAATACTATATTTGTAACAATGTTCTAATTTTTAAAATTCATTTTCTTAAAACCTTTAATCAGTTGATAATTTCCGAGGCCAACGAGATAACAAGGCCTGGAAGCGAAAAAGTCACCTGACCATCGGGGTGCTAGCAACAATCCAACCTTCATTGTCTCCAACTTGGATGTTAACAATCGGTGTGTTTTCGTTTGTTGGAAACAATGAAGGTTGGATTGTTGCTAGCACCCCGATGGTCAGGTGACTTTTTCGCTTCCAGGCCTTGTTATCTCGTTGGCCTCGATAATTTCAAAATGATGTAATAATGTTTTGGACAATACTATGTTTATAATAATGTTCTTTTAATTCTTTAAATGTATTATTCTTTAAAACTTCTCACTGATGAAAAAAATCACTTAAAAACTTTCAAAAAATTCTCTACCTGAAGAAGGTCATTGATTAAAAAGACCGAAAGGCCTCGTATATATTTTTTTGTGTTATTTTTTGTGATGTTTCTCTTATTATTCTCTATCTTAACTGTTATACATCACTTATATTCTTATTTCCTGTAATATTTCTTCACAAGACCTCTTTTCATCTGTGTTTCGTCTACATCAGCTCCACAAGATCTTCGTTTCATCTGTGTTTCGTCTCCTTCAATATTTGTATTTCTCCACATCGGGTGACTTTTTAACTGTTTTTAATATTTATTTTATTTCTATTTTTTGAATTAAAATGGAGTTATCATTTTTTTTTAAATAATTAACAAATACAAATTTAGATAAAGTGAAAATAAGGGAGGGAGAACATCATATGGATTTCTACTAAATGATCCTGTTATTTGAGTATGTACGTGTGAAAAATTCCAGAATTCCATCATCGTTCCTAATTGCAAATAGAGCTAGATAATAGCCTACATGCAAATGCCTATTTTTCGTTTCAGGTTCTTCCTTCTCCTCTCGCGAAAAGGCCTGACAGCAAATGTGGCTGAACATCTGCACCAACGACATGAATTACTAATAAAAAATCATCCCCTGTAGCACCTTTGTTAATTTTGATTTTGCAAATTTAAATATTAGAGAAAGAAATGTAAGCCGAATAGAAGCAGGCCTTGAGATCCCGAAAATTATTAACAACATTAAGAAGAATAATGAGAAATAATATAAAATTGCTACTAACAAGGGAATCCCACGAAATTGTTCGAAGGCACTTGCGCGATGGCGTACTCATACCTTGGAAGCGATGGCGTTGCGCGGCGGCAGTAGCGCTCCGGAAGTGAAAAGTTCAAAAAACATGGCGGCAAGAGGGGAGGCAAAATCTAGTCAAAATCTTTAGCAGCGGTCGCTAAAGAATTGCAATTAGAACACTGTTATTAAGCACAAAACCTTAAATTCGTCTCGAAATAATTTATAAGAAGAGGTACTGTTCGCACGCCATGAGAAGACCGCTGAGTTGCTTAATGTGCTCTTATGGTGCCGCTGTAGTTGAGGATCAGTCTATCGTTATGAAGGGAGGAAAAGCGTTAAAATTAAGTAGCGCAAAAATGAGTTCTGAGGCCGTGTTTCCAAACAAATGAAAACGTTTGCATGGGGAGGTTGATACCTGAGAAATATGAAAAAAAAATTAAGAGAAGAAAATCGTCCTATTGTTTATATCGATGAAACACAGATGGACTCAAATTTGGCTGTCTGTCCCCTCACCAATGCAACGTATCACTCGACGTTGCACATGAAGCTAGCCCCGTGACGGAAAATTTACGAAAATTATCGAATTAATTAATAAAGTGAAATAATAAATTAAGGAAATGGCTATTAATTACTATGCACATTTTTTTCAAAACTCTGCACAACGGTTTTTTTTTTTTGTTCCTTACTATAGTTGCCGCCACATAAGTTGAACGCAGGGAGGAGGGAAGGAGGTGGAGGGAGCATATCAGTCAGCCAGCATTAGCCGAAGTGAAGCCGACGCAGTGAAGCCCACTAAAGCATTTAGGACGACGTCATCCTGTCGTTCACCCACTTCCCATAGAGATAGATAGATATATACCAGAGGAGGAAAAAAAGTGTCTGTCAACGGATAGGGCGCCACCGGTGGCGCTGCAATCCCAGTCGGTCATAAATGGCAAACGACACACTAAACTCAATGCACAATTGATTGAAAATTTTATAAAAATTTAATAAAACTTTGATTTTTTTTTTAATTTTTGGATATTGGTGAAATAATTTAAGTAATTACAGTTTATGAATACTTGTATATTTAGATTGCTCGAATGTAGAAACAAAATTGAATTGTATTCACTTTTTTTCCTGCCTACTGTAAGCTTAGCAATATACCAATACCAAAATCACTTCTACTCTAGAAGTAGAAGTGATTTTGAAATTATTGATGAAAAATAGTGCAAAATATCAATTTTATTTTAACTATTTTATTTCGACTATTTATTTTTTTTTTTATTTTATTTCAACTATTTATTTCAACTATTTTATTTTTATAAATACCTTTCCTGAAATATTCATGTCTAATTTTGACGGAAAAAGAAGGGTTTTTAAATTTCTTTATTTAAATTTAACGTGAAAACGGAAATTATTTAAACCTTGTGTTCTGACTGCTCTGCCCTTTTCAGCTAAGTACGAGTACAAAAAAGTACGAGTACAAAGTCAGCTGTAGAGTACGAGTACAAAGTCAGTTGTAGAGTTGCTTGACAGTCAGCCATCTTGGATTTCTGAAGTCATTCAGAAAAAACTATTAGTTGCTACCCCTCTTCCCTCCTCCCTGGTTGAACGACAGGATGACGTCCTTTCTAACGCCAGCGTAGCTACGAGAAAATCTTCTCATAACATGGAGGTATTCCTACCTCCATGTCTCGTAACGAGATTTTCTCGTAGGCTACGTAACGCCAGCCAATAGACGTTAACGGGAAGTAAATCGCTTAGCTATTCCATGAAACGTCCACTTTCGTTTTCGAAACATTGTTTTCGTATTTATATGTAGTTTCTATTTTCGTTTTTTCTTTTAAAGAGATAAATTAAATTAATAAATGAAATTAATAAATTAATAAATTAAAAAATGACGCAGAATAGTCGACTCGAATGCAATTTGTTTTATAACTTTTAATAGACTTTCAAAGATGTCTCCACCATTACTATAGTGGAACAAGTGCATCATGGGTAAAATCCAGACAAATCATATTGATGAGAAGACTTAGTGCGCATGTCAAAAAGTTCGTTCAACTTACGTAGCAGCAGCTATAATAATCACGAATAAAAATGCACTTTTATTTACTTTGTTTGTCAAGATTTTTATTTTTTTAATAAGCTAAAAAAAAAATTGCGCTTTTATACCTTTTTATTAAAAATAACAATGAAAACACATTTTTATTTACTTGAATGAAGTCCATTTGTTTTAATTTGTAGTAAAGTCTATTGATCCAAATTAAATCAAACGGATTAACATTGAAAATATTTTCGAAATATGTCATTTCAAACATGCTTGGTTTGATCTTGAAGGGAAAGGGGAAACTTAACATGACAATCAAGCCGGCTCTGTGGCCGAGAGCGCTAAGGCGCAAGTCTTATCTCTCTCGGAACCGGAGAGTCGCGGTTTCGAATCCCGCCGAGGGCATGGATGTTTGTGTTTGTGTTTGTCCTTCTGTTTGGCGCAATATCCCACAAGGAATCCGTGCCAAGATTATCGTTAGCTATGTACAACGAAAATCTAACCCACTTGAAAAATATAACAAAAGATGAAAATCTTTCTTTCTATATATATAAAGAAGGATGTTTGTGGGTTTGTTTGTTTCTTATGCAAATCTCCAGTTTTATTCCGATCTTGATGAAATTTTGCATACAATGGTATCAAAACTCTGCACGGACCAACAATATATATCTCATGACCAACAATGCAAATAAAAGTTTGTGAAACAATAGGTATCAACAATAGTGTCAACACGCAATGCACCAACACTATGCAAGGATCAACAATATATGTCTCATGACCAAAAATGCAAGACAAAGTTTGTGCAATATAGAATTCAATGCATAGAATTTCTTTTATTCAGGCTTTTCTTAGAAAAGAGAATTCTTAGTACTTAACAATTTCTTGAAAATCTTTAAAAGTGATCAGTAAATGGAGATAATGAGTTAGCAGACTATTGAGAAAGAGTGTAAAACGATAGAGGAAGCACTCCTTTAGCACTCCTGTATAGAGCAAATGGTAAGCAAGTAAATAGAAGAATCGGCGACTGCTAGACTACACAAAGTGGCCAATTTTTGCTTCAAGATATCGAAAGTAGAAAGGAAATTGCAACAACATCAAGTGGACATCTAAAGTAAGATTACGCGAGTAAAAAATTATTTAGACTAGAAGGCATCCTTGGAGAGGTCCATCCATTGTGAGCCTTTAAACAATTTTTTTTTACGGTAAATCAAGTCCCGGTATATCACCTAGAATGGATTTTTTCAGTGAAGAGGTAAATTCCTGTCTTTCGGATTTTTCTTAGTATGTACAGTCCCTTCGCTCTATATTATAGTGATTGAGTTATTATTTAACCAATTTGGAGGTTTAATTTAGCTTTTTGAGGTTGCTCTGTTTACCTACAAGCGTAATTATCCCGGGCAACACCGGGGCCTCTGCTAGTTGTATATATATAAAGAAGGATGTTTGTTTGTGGGTTTGTTTGTTTGTTTCTTATGCAAATCTACAATTTTATTCCGTTCTTGATGAAATTTTGCATACTTGACTTTCAAACCATGAGGAAGGTCACTGTCTACCTCAGATTTCGGAAATATAATAATTATCGATCAAAAAAAATCGATATTCATGGTTATGGCAGGGCATATTAATGAGAAACTAGCAGAGGACCCGGCGTTGCCCGGGATAATTACGCTTGTAGGTAAAATATGTTGGAAGAGAGTTGTTTTGAACCCTCTTCTGTCGAGGACATCACTGACTGGGCAAAGGCCAACCGTTTTTGCTTGTGGTGTAGTTGGAGTGCAGGTTGCTGTGTTCTTTTCCTGTACACAAGAGATGATGCCTGCTTCACAATCCGTTGCACGGTTGATTTAAATACTGGAACATCTTCAGAATTGGCCACCGCATGCAAAAAAGTTGTGGGGTCTTTCATTTTTTTGATAATCGCCGTTTTTTGTCGATTAGTCGTCTTCTGATATCTTCCAAGTGTCTTTTTCTGGCCATATTGAGCAACAGCTTTCAAATAATTAAGTACAGATTGATGTAACCGACCTATAGCCTTTCCTATATGTCGTGCACTCACTCCAGAAGCTTTCGAAGCATCTATTTGACCCCTTTTATAGTCTGACAAGGTGGTGTTACGAGGAATTGTGTTGCAGTTGCTTGTTTACAGCCACTTGAAAGTTTTTGTTGAGGCAACCATATTAGGTAATCACTAGTGTCATCTAGTGACTGATTAATCACTGCTTTGTCAATTTTTCTGCTCGAAAAATGGCATTAAGTGATGCTGGTCCTATACTTATGTGACAGTTTAATTTCTATTTTTATAAATTCCTTTTCTTGTTGTTGTTTGTTTTTCGTTATTTTCTTTGGAGACAATAAATAATAGTTGTGAGAATCTGATACAGTGACAGTGATTTAATTATTTTGTTTTGTTTCTTCCAGACAAGGGAAAATATGGGGGTCCTAAACTTAAAGATAGACGCCGCCATTGGGAATATTGGGAAACTCCGCCCCCCAGAACCCTCATGGCCGAAAGTGAGTGAAGACGATACAAAACATATTGCTAAACATGAGGATAACTGATTAATATTTTTTCACATTCTGATCACGGAGTGATAAGTTTGTCGTTTCGTTAACTTTGTATTTTAAGTATTTTATTATATTTTATAAGCAAGTTTCGATTATGGTTTCAATTTCAATTTAGTTTCGATCACCTTTCAGTTACGTTTTTTCATTTCAGTTACGTATTTTTGATTTATGCTTGAGGAAAGCGATTCCTGATCCTTTTTCGTGTCTAGTTGTACGCGGAACTGGTTTTGAATTAATTATACCTTTAAAATCATCAAAAGCAAAGTAGCCAGGCAGCAAACTATTCCACGGCTCACTCCTGCCCAGAACTGTCATGGCTTCTCTTTGGTGGCGATGTTAACAAACAATAGGATTCGGAATATACTTTTAATAATATACGTCATTGACACTTCTATATTCAGGATCCCTACTCTTCAGCAAATATAGCAGATCAACAATGGAGTTCGCATGTGTGCACAGATCAGAGGATTAAAAGATCATGATGCAATCGAATAAACGAAATCTTTGGTCGAAAGCGAATAGTCGTGCGATCAAGGTCTATAAAAGACCTTGCGTGCGATGGTCGATGGTAGCGCCATCCGATAGCAAAAAATGTCAGTGGGAAAACAAACAAACAAACAAACAACAAACGGAAAATGAATTTTATATATAAGATTACTGATCTCTCCATTTAATCTTTCGGGTACTTTTATTCATTTTGAACTATACATTTCCTTTAGAAGTACGCCTTTCCTTAGCAACCGGAAGCTTCCTTAGCAACCTCTTCTAATCCTAACAATGAAAGGCTTCTTTAGAAGACAAATGCTTCCCGATTTATCCTCGAATTCCTTAAAGGCAGTGGCTATGTACAGTGCAACCTTGTACGCCTTCCGTTCAATACAAAGGAAGTTACAACAAATACCGCCATTTACCAACAGAATCAGATGCCAAACTATCGAAACAAGCAACATGGCGGATTCACATCGCATAGTGGAGAAATACAACGTTTTAAACAATTTTATCTTAGCTTCGAGTAGCTAATATGGGATAGCATGAATATTGCGAAGCCAACGAGAAAGACAGGCCTCGAAGCGGAAAAGTCACCTGATCATCTGGGTCCGAACAACAATCCAACCTTCATTGTTTCCAACAAACGAAAAAATACTGATTGTTAAAATCCAAGATGAAGACAATGAAGATTGGATTGTTGTTCGGACCCAGTTGGTCAGGTGACTTTTCCGCTTCGAGGCCTGTCTTTCTCGTTGGCTTCGGAATATTGTTAATGACGCCGATCATCTTCAAGTCAAGAAAAGCTACATTTCCTTCTTATTTACTAGATCATATTTACTACGCGTAGATGGTCCTCCCCCCTCAAGCAGTCTCTTCTGTTAACTCGAGTTATCTCTGATCGCTTCGCTATCTAAATTTTGACTCTATTGCAATTTATTTCATGTAATAGATGAAGGAGGTTCATCTGTTTCTGATGTAATTTTAGTGAAAATTATACAGGGCCTCCATCAATGTTTTGAGCTTCTTATTAACATCCTTAATTTTTTTTTTATTCTAAGTAATTGATTTATAATTATTATAATTATTCTTTTGGTCAAAAGATTCATTATCATTTATTGAATAATAGTTGTTTTTATTTTACTGTTTATTAATAATGTCATTTTACAGTTAAAATTAAGAATTTTACTATTCATATAAAATTTAAAAAAAATAAAAAACACTTCAAATAAATTATTATAGTAAAAATAAAACTAAAATAAATCATAACAAAATCCACTTAATATTCACAAGACGTCTTTGGATTTCTAACAAATAAATTTTAGGATGTAATATTTTGTTCTTGTGCGTATTAATATTGGGATATCCACTAATTAATAGATCAAATGCAGGATGTCCACTAGTGGAAACAACGAAATTAATAGAATAGCTGGACATTCAACAGTTTTTAATGTCCAAAGACAGCTTCAGTAGCAGTGGCACCGAATTCAGGAAAATATTGGGGTGGGGGGCTACTTCTGTATACCCCAGTTACACCCATCCAAAAGGATGCCCAAAACAAGAAAGATACTATGAGAAATTTGAGAAAATATACCGCATAGAAAAAATATTGAGGGGACATGCCCCCCTAGCAAAATTTGGGGGGAGGGGGGGGGGAGAAAGTGTCATGCTCCCGCCAGATTCGGAGCCTACGTTCAATAGTAAGATGAAAGTTACTTTTATGGCGCAGTAAAAGAAAAACAAACAAGTATAATTGACAGAATGTTTTCGAGAGTTATCTTCTCTTATCCCCAGTTATAGAAATTTAATAAGTTTCTTTGAATTAATCATTGTTAAATGTTTATAATCAAATCTTTTCTATAACAAGAAAAAAGAATCGCGCCCTAATATTCATCTGTTGGAAATCCAAAGACGTCCATTGAATATTAAGTGGATTTTGGAATAACTTATTTTATTTTTACTATAATAATTTATTTGGCATTTATATTTGGAAGTATCAAATTAAATAATTATAAAAAAATTAAATTTTTTTATATTTTAAATTTCATATGAAGAAATTGTAAAATTCTTAATTTTAACTATAAAATGATATGTAAAAACAACTATTCAATAAAATAATATTTTAATAAAAATAAGAATTTTTTTATAATAATAATGAATATTTTGACCAAAAGAATAATTATAATAATTATAAATCAATTACTTAGAATAAAAAAAAAAATTAAAGATGTTAATAAGAAGCTCAAAACATTGATGGAGGCCCTGAATAATTTTCACTAAAATTACACCAGAAACAGATGAACCTCCTTCATCTATTACATGAAATAAATTGCAATAGAGTCAAAATGTAGATAGCGACGCGATCAGAGATAACTTGAATTAACAGGAGAAGAGGATTCTTCTACACGCGGTACCGATATACAGATCTAGTAAATTTGAAGGAAATGTAGCTTTTCTTGACCTGCAGATGATCGGCATCATTAACAATATTCATTCAATCTCATATGAACTGCTCGAAGCTAAGATAAAATTGTTTAAAACGTTGTATTTCTCCACCATGCGATGTGAATCCGCCATGTTGCTTGTTTCGATAGTTTGGCATCTGATTCTGTTGGTAGAACTCGCGGATAGAGAGCACTTGAAACCTCCACACACTGAACTTAGTCTTTTCAGCCAGCGTGCCTGGCGCAATCAATCCATCAATCCATAAAAATTATATTTTTTAAAGACTGGGGAGATATATACCTCAACGAACTGATATATACCCCAACCTATTTGGTTACAGGGGGCAGTTGGTTTCCCCCCGGCCGGTTACAGGAATCGCGACAATACAGACTGAGCGAGATGGATTGATTGCGCCAGGCACGCTGGCTGAAAAGACTAAGTTCAGTGTGTGGAGGTTTCAATTGCTCTCTATCCGCTAGCGTTGGTAGATGTCGGTATCTGTTGTCACTTCCTTTGTATTGAACGGAAGGCGTACAAGGTTGCACTGTACGTAGCCACTGCGTTCCTTAAAATCCTATCGGTTCTGGGCGTTTCGGTTGCCTGACTTGTTATCTTTATTAACTTTTAAATCTGCAAAATCTGTATTATTTAAGAATAAAAAAATCGCGCCTTGGTGCTCTCGGTCGGCTACTTTTTTTATAATCATTAAAACACACTTTGGGTCCTTCTTAATTTAAAAAGCCAAATAAATTATAACAACAGTAAGTGAACTGAATTTTATGTTCCTGTTATTATTATAAATCCTAGAAGCCTGAAATTAAGCGCTTTAACCAAAATGCATAAACAATTAATGCCCATGAGATCAATAAATAATAGTGGAAATGCATTATCGTTTTACAATGCTTTCAAAATGAATAGTCAATGACCTTCAAATTAAAAATCTATTAAATAATAAATTCAGTGTACATGATATATTTTCTGCGAAAAAACCTAAAAAAACTAAATGATATCACCTACAAAAAAAATTGATATCATTGGACATTAAAAATCTATGTACAGATTTACCAGCTTAAAAAAGCAATGACTACAACAAAAAGAAATTTGAAAATGCAAATATTAATGCAAAGAAATTAACGATTAAGCCAAATTTAAAAGGTAATCCTTTCATAAAATTACTTCTTATTTCAAACAATTTTATTCTGAACAGTCAGGCTATGGGATCAGTGCAATCCTATTAGAATTTCCAACTCTGCTTCTTAAAATTGCCACATCACCCGTTTCGACTACTCCGCTTGAATCAGCGATTCATGAACTAATGAACTCGGAGCAGTTCACTAATTTTTTTTACGGAACTCTTCATTGATTAGTAGTAGAGAAACTAAAGATTAGAATCCAAGCTCTCATGGCTCATGTTTCTGACCGCATCAACAAGCTCGAAGAGAACGTACGAATTTCACTTCCGAAATCAGAGCAATCGAATCTGATTTCACAAGTAAGCTCAAATATCCGGAGCAATCTTTGACTTTTCGGCCTTCCTGAAATTAATCTGATGAATCTTCTTAGTAGACGCATAAAATTAATCGAAGATAAGCTGTATAACTTAGTCATCCATTGATATCTTTGCCATTTATCCTCTTGGTAAATCTCATTTTTCTCGGTCTTTACATCGTCCATTAATGATCAATTTACCAAATAGACGTATCACATTGTTGCCAATAAAATTATCTTAGAAAACTACGTAGCACTATAAAAATTTTTATTATTGAGGAGTCACTCGAATGTCGTCTGGCAATTTTTCAAATGACGAGATTATCATTTGGCTGTTAAAAAAAAGTAATAAATGAAGTAGTAATGGACCGATCACCATAGTCAAAATTTTCACTTACATGACATTCATCACTTAGCGTTACTCATTCTTCCTTTTTTCTGGTCTGTTATGCATCTCACTCTCCCAATGTTCCGGCTCTAATTATTGCCTCTTCTTCCATCTTATATTATCAACTTGCCAGCTTGGTGGTCGAGAGCGCTGAGGGTGTAGGTGTCGAGATCAACGAGTCACGAGTTCTAATCCTGCTAGAGGTATTGATTTTTATGTTTGTTTTCTATTAATATCCAGAAAACCATCACATTTAACCTCCCATGTATGCTATTAATGTAAATTTTAAAGTTTGCACCACCTCCTACATAGGAGAAGCCACATAAAGAGATAGATAGATAGATAGATAGATAGATAGATAGATAGATAGATAGA
>JAHWFO010013848.1:6369765-6383803 GCA_023313115.1 Rhysida immarginata
AGATAGATAGATAGATAGATAGATAGATAGATAGATAGATAGATAGATAGATAGATAGATAGATAGATAGATAGATCCAAGCAGAATCTCAGCAGTGCTAAACATTCTAGAGTCAGCAGTCTTTAATGGCTGCTTCCAAAAATAGAAAAACCCTGGATGATTTTGATTTTATCATACGAGTTCACCCGTGACCACCAAGAGAGAAAGCCTCCGCAATGAAACTGAATACATTGTTGCATCACATAGATAGTGCATTGTTATGCGTATTTCTACCAATAATAAGCCCTGAATTTGCACTATCTATGGAGATGTAACAATGTATTCAATTTCATTGCGGAGGCCTTCTCTCTCGGTGGTCACGGTTCACCCCCTTTTTCGATTATTGCTCATTACAGACCAATGAACGCCACTTGGTGAAAGCTTATAGTCATTTGTATTTTTTCTTTACAAACCAGTGCTTGTTGTATACCTCGTACAAATTCGAGGTGACTATTTCGAAAGTAGCATAGAAATTAGGACTTAAAGTCAATGATTATGTTTTTACGAAAAAATTCTTGGAAATTTTAGGTAGCACGCCGTATTTTCTAATCAGGATTACCACTCTTTTCCTTTATTGACAAGGGGTCATTATTCCTTGCACAATAACCAAATCTGTCCTGTCGAACTTAGATTCTCCATGTAGTCTTCCCACCTTGTTCTACGCCCACCTCTTGGTCTCTTACCCACCGGCTTTGAAAGTAGCAACTGCCTAGGAAGACCAGTTTACGGTATCCGTATCACATGGCCATGCCAACGCAGTTGAGACCGCTTAGTTCGGTGAAGTAGCGGCCCAACACCTAAAGACTTCCTTATGGTACTGATGCGCACTCTTTCTAGTAGGGTAACATCTGCTACATCTCTCAGGAATCTCACTTCGGCCGCTTGCACCCGCGATCGCGGGTGCCGATGTTGAGGTTGCTGTGCGATGATGGATCAAAAGCAAGCCAATCTTTTTTACATGGACGGTTTGAAGAAATGGACTTTGCGTTTGGAAAAATGTGTGGATATAAATGGGGATTATGTTGAGAAATAAAGTTTTCACGTTGAAGCTAAATGAATTCCTTCATTTTGATATAATTTTCCTTATTGTGTCTCAACGAAAGCTTATTTTATACGATTGGAGACCTTACTGTTCATTCATAGTACAAAACTTGATTGGTTGTCGTGGGTCATAGTTTACGCATGAAGTGAAATTTTAATCATTTGAGTAATATTAACAAAGTTTGGTGAACTTCTTCATGGTATAACACCCTTTATATCCAACAGTGTCTTAAAACTGCAAAACTGAAGTTTCCCAAGTTTTCATCAAATGATTGCGAAAGTTTTTTGTTAATAAAAATGATCATCTGAATAGGTAATTATGAAATGAAGTTAATACAAGAACAAAGAAGAATGCTCTCCATCCAATGTAACGAAATGCTTTAATCCATTTAATACAATTACATTTAATTCATTTAATAAGATTTGTACAATGATTTAATAAACGGTATTAATAAGGATCGACAGCTTACGATCGAACTAAATTCATCGAACTTCCTTTTGGATATCTGGATGGATATCTGTTTCGTTTGATTCAATTTGGCCAACAATCCGTCTTATTCAAATTTGTTGAAGACTTCGTTATCAGCATCAACGGTAACTTAGTGGTCGATGTTCAGCAATCCCTGCTAAGATTCCAAGTCGTGAGAATTTTCCTTCATGTTTTCGTTTATTAAATGATATGTTGTGGTTGGAAGCTATTCCTCCTATATCTCTTGTCAGTTTCATTGATTGCATGACCAAAATGCCTTTTATTCAGAAGAATTACGTCATAATGGTTACATAATTAATGTGTGGTATAATCATCTCGAATTACGTTTGTCAAGTGGAATTTGAATGGCATTTACATATCGCTTGGGCAAAACCTGTCACAAGACGACCTAATAATAATTTTGAAGATTTAACAGAACGAATTTGACATGCGGTCTTTTTGTTCCGGATTAACCATTCATTTTTCTCCGGTCTACAATACAGGGTGAACACAAACGATTTCATGATTTTATTGTAGATGTATTATTTAATATATCATTACGAAACTTTACAAGTACATAGAGGAATTCACCAGGGTTTTTTTGTCATGTTATAGGTGATCGATATGTGCCCCTTTAATGAGCCTACATTTAGCAAGTCTGTAATCGAGTTTACCCCATATTTGAAGAAGCACGTCCCTGTCAATTTGAGCAAAAAATCGGTGATGTGACCCCACCGTTCTCACAGATCAGCCGGTAATGGTAGCACAAACACTGAGTCCTTCACATATCCCCATGCAAAAAAGCCACAAGCAGTTAAGTCAGAGGAGCGTGGAGGCCATGGCACGATAACATTCACCTGTGTTTTTCTTCTACTTCCACCAGATCTCCACAAGACTCAACTTCATTTACCTGCTTTACTCCACATTGAGTGACTTTAGATAATTGTTTATTGTTTTAATTTCTTTTCTTTACATTTCTTTTCATTGAAAGGAGTTCATATACAGGGTGATTATAAAGTCACTATACATTTTGGTGAAAACATTAACGAATTTCATTTATTTGCACACCCAAACACACCCAAAGTGAATGTGTGGTTGGGGGTTACAGGGTCAAAGCTCTATGGACCCTTCATGTTTGCCGAGGGGACTATCAATGGTACTGTGTACCTCGACATGTTGGAGCAATTCCTGGAGCCACAGTTGCGAGATGATGGGATTTAGGATACTGTTGTGTTCCAACAGGATGGGGGTACCATCCCATTTTGCCAACATCATTTGGACTACCTGAATCGCGCATTCCCAGGCAGATGGCTTGGTCAGGGTGTGCCAAGGCTGTGGCTTCACAGTCACCAGATTTGACCCCCATAGATTTCTTTGCGTGGGATTTTATCAAGTTCAAGGTGTACCAGGTCAAGATTACGCACCATTGCATAGCTGAAACAACGGATTGTAGCCGTGGAGGAGGACATTACATCGATTGTGTTGCGCAATGTTTTCCGGGCCCAGGTGGAACGCTGGGAGCTGTGTCAGGATGTGCAAGGGGGACACATTGAAATGTACTAAGAATGTGTCCTAGTATGATATCTGGTTGATGCATACTGTAATTGCTGTAATAAAACGGATTTTTCACCAGAATGTATAGTGACTTTATAATTACCTGTATTTCAGTAATTTACAACACCTACTTTTATATAATTATCAACATTTACTGTTTGCCAAAACTTTTTATAGCATTAAAGCTGTGAAAAAAAGCTATTATTTTTTTGTATTTGCCTTCAGTTTTTTTAATACGATTGACGAGACGGGCGTCTTCGTCAGTTAATAGAAAACGAATAACCCATCGAGAATTTTTCTCTTTATTACCGTAATAAACGAGTGAGTTTCGTTTGAATTTTGTAATGTCAACTTCGTTCTCGGCTTCTCAAGTGATTGTCCTCTTAAGACACAAACGGCGTTCGAAACTAACTTTCTCTGCGGTGCATGCGTACTTCAGAAGTAAAGTGGTTAAATATTTTAAACAAGATGAAAAGCTTTTCGGGAATAGCAGTGACACTGGAACGGAATATAATCCGAAACTAAGTTAAGAACATTACATTCTTATGCAAACTGCCCTCTTTGGAATTAAACCCTTAGATCCGTAGCTCAGTGGTCTGTAAACCCTTTTATGTTTGAGAATCATCTTCAAATATTCCCTTGAATATTCACGAGCTCTCCTTATTGTAAAGAAATGGGTGGATCCATTTTAACGTTCTCTTGAACTTTGTTATAAGTTCAGACACCATATTAATAGAAAAAGGAAATAGCATTATAAAAACGTGTCGCAAGTGAGCGTATCTTCAACGCTTTTGTAAACCACGAGTAATGTATTTAACTACTTATTCTTCTGTTTTTTAGTGTATATCTGTAGTGATAATTTTTTTGAAAATTTGCATCATTGCAGGTGAAAAATTAGGTAGAATCAAAAGAACACGTTAACTATTGAATCATTTGTCTGTAGACAAGGATAATGAGCTTTCGGCTCCAGTGAATGATTTCTTAATTCTCATCTCCTAAATTTTAAAGTCTTAATTTTACAGACGATTACGCTTACATTGAAGTCATTGTATGTAATTTGTCTTTAATTATATTCTTGAAGATTCATAAGTCTTAGATTGCATGATTTGCTATAGAACGTCATTCATAGTTAATAACAGATCTAAGAGACAGTTTTATACTCGATGACTTCGGCTTTAAACTTCTAACGTGTTTGACAGAGAACAACCAAGAAAATAAACCTTAGTTGAAGTTGAAATTTGGTTTAATATTATAAATATAAAGTTCTCCTTGGAATTTAATAGCGTTCATAATTGAAATTTCAGTCTATTAAACTAAAGTGATTTGACAAAGAGGAGTCTTTCTTGGAATTTAGTAGGAAGACATGTATAAAGTTTGAGATGCAGTTTCATTGACGATACCAATTTTCCTAATGTTGAATTTTAATTAATTTCATAGAATGGTTTCTTGAAAATTACATTCGAAGTGTAGAGTATTGAAAAGAGCGTTTGTTTAATTTGAAAGTGATCATAGATAATGGTTCATTTTAGTTCCCGTTTGATTTATCGGTTAAGGAATTGGCTGTCACCAATGACACTCAACTTGACACAGTTATCATTCGCTCGCAGAATCATATTGAAAAATGAAGCTTAAAGCTGGAAACTGCATCTGTTTCAGATAAATCTCATATTGGCAATAAACACTGCAACGAGTGAAGCTGTTTGCGTTTTGTATAGCACAACTGCTAAATCTGCAAAGAAATATTTACGTTCGCTCTTTTTTAAAATTCACCCTATTCCAATAGTAAATCCTCTTATTTCTACTTCTTCTTTCCCGTATTTTAATTAAAATTTAAACGCTTCGCACAAAAATATTCAGAAATGCTGCTTTCAGGCGAATGCTTTTCGCAAAAAAAAAAGAAATTGTTAATTGAGATGGAGGTGAGAAAATTTTCAATTTCTTAATTTCTATCACTCGTTTTTGCACGAGCATCTTTAAACCTGTGCTTCGAGAAGAATAAGGGAAGAGAAGAAACACTCTCGTGTTCTTTAATACAAAGAAAATATTGCATTAAAAAGAGAAGGGGGCTCGTTAAATATGCATATCTAATGGGGAAACGAAATGCATGTAATGCGAACGAAGAGGCCTTAAAGAAAACATGACGCAAGAGAGCCCGCCATCTCCCGTCATTCGCTGCGTTAAAATGCAATGATGTTACTTAAGTCGGTGGGGCGGTGAAGACGGGGGTGGCGGTGGTTGTGCAGGGTGTACGACGGGTTCGTTCGCTCGCGCCCCTTAACAGTCGTTCAGTGCATTTGCTTAATTTCTTGACCTTTAGTTTATCTTGGCGGTTCGAGTCTCACGCTCGCTGTCCTAATCTCGCAAGACTTCAAAGGAGAAGCTCCTGAGCAAACGAAAATTTGAGAGCCACGAAGATTTTATAGCAATTAGCCTAACTGTTTATCCGGATTCCTAATAAAATGTTTGGAATCTTCTTCTTCTTTTTTTTTTTTTAAAGATAAGAAAAATGGAACGGTTTTCGTTCTACTCAGCTTTAAATGATATGCTGCAGTTTAAACACAATAATTTCAGTAAGCTTAATGTAAACATTTATTCAGAACTTAAGGCGGGTTATGTTCATATGATGAATAAAATATAATATCACTTTCCTAGACGCCTTATCCGAAAATGGATTGGTTCAATGCTAACAACATTGTGAAAGAAGTGCTTTTTAATAATAGATTCTCTTTTGCTGTATATGACATCGCATGGTTTATAAAGTATCGTTTTGAAGCTTAAAAATTAAATAATGAAGCCTTGCAATTTCAACGCCTTTTAAAAAAGATAGGCTATAATAATAATTTTTAGAATCAAAAAACAATTTCATCTAAAATATGCTAAATGAAATCGTCTACTAATTTTATTTAGAAATCCTACTTAACCATTTCATACTTTTACATACTTAATACTTATAACAGTGCCGTTAATTTAAAATTAGACCTTGAGCAATACAAAGAAAGTAAACTAAAACCCTGCCTTATAATTAGCAATGGACAAACCATTATGCATCAAGCTCCTCGTTCTTTTAATTGGTTTGTACATCTCCTTTTTTTTCTATCCACACAGTATTAATTGGAAGCGAAACTCCAGAGATTTTTAAGGGTGACCTGTTCTCTTTGTAAAATGTGTTCCATTATTTAGATGAAATTTGTCATCTGCTCATGGGCCTATGTCACATGTGTATGAAACTAATTTAACTTGAAATAATGAATTCAAATTAGTTTAAGTGTTTTAATTTAATTTTTAATAATGTTTTGTAAAATGCGCAACATCTTTTAGGTTGTTTCTTTCTCACTAATGTTTCACTTGAAAAAATGTGCTTTTTCAAAGCGATGTCCATTAAATTGAAACGTTCTGGTGTAATTTCAGTGGGTGAAATATCAATATCTAAGCAAAGAAATCTGCACCTTTCAAAGTATATAGCTAAATCTGTATGGATTTCAATTATTCGGTATTATTATTTATGATAATTAGTTTACTTATGGTAGAATGTTAGCAGCTTCAAAAGCAAAAAAGGATTTTTAAATGAGTGTCAGTATACACTGAGTGGGCCATCTTTTGCGTTTAATACTGCGTCAGTTCTTCTTGGCACAGACTCCATGAGATGATGATAGGTGGTTTCTGCCGTAATATGCTATACTGTAGCCCTTCTGCTGTCTTTAATAATTCTAGACACTCTCTGTTCTGCCCAAGCATTCAGTAGTCGATGATGACCACAAGTTGCACGTTAAGACTCAATTTTTTGGCTAACAGCCCAGTCTTTAATCACTTTAACAACAGCTGCTCTTGAACTTATCACAAATGTTTCGGTTTCCCTGATACTCGCTTCATGGCTCCGAGTCTTCGCTTCATGGCTTCATGATTTTTAATTAATTCTCGGTCTGTAATTAACGGAAACTGTTCTGATCACACGGAAACTTGAAATGAATTGCATGTAATCTTTCGGCGTCAAGAAAAAAATACTTTCCACGGAGGAAAAATAGATATTCGCCTAATTAAATGGTCGAATAACTTGCTTGGCAATCAGCTGACTGGTTGTTAAGTTTACAGTATACATTTAAATCACCCGAAATATCGTAATTGCACTCACTTACTTACTTAGTTTTCAAACCCGCTTATCCGTTAGGGTCGCGGGGGCAGCAGCCCTATGGAGGATCTCCAGCGATCGCGATCTTCCGCCATCAGGCGCATGTCCTCCCTGGTAATATCCAAGCGACTCGAACCCAGATTCTCCATGTAGTCTAGCCACCTGTTTCTAGGCCGACCCCTTGGTCTTTTACCCACCGGCTTGGAAAATAACAACTGCCTAGGAAGACTAGTTTACTGCATCCGTATCACGTGGCCATACCAGCGCAACTGAGATCTCTCAATGCGGAGAAGTAGCGGCTCAACACCTAAAGATTCCCTTATTGTGCTGCTGTACACTCTATCTAATAGGGTAACACCTGCCACACCTCTCAGAAACCTCATTTCGGCCGCTTGTACCCGCGATCGCACTCTTTCGGTCATTACCCAAGCCTCATGACCATAGGTGAGAATAGGGACAAAGATAGATTTGAAGACGGAGAGCTTGGCTTTGTTACCCAGCTCGCGTTTCGTTGCCACAGTTCACGTCTTACACAGCTTGCTGCACCGATCCGAGCATCCAATTCTTTCTCCTGCCGTCTATCACTCGTGAATGCAATATGGAACTCAATATTCAATTACGTAATGACAATATGCAATAGAACGTCTCAATATGCAATAATACCTGTGTATTATCCAGTATCATCCCTTGTCAATGAATGTATTCGAAAAAAGGCCTTCGTTTCGTTTAGTCACGCTGAAATTCCCATATTCCTCTCATCTATTTCTCCGTCGCTATAGATAATTTGCCAATCCAAATAAACAAAATAGCAAAATTTAATTACAAGGCACTACAAATAACGTTGCTCAACCGACCTAGGAATATAATTACGCTCCCGTTCAGTCCTCTTCCATCCTCATTCGTGTTGGCCTCACGACGACTCCCAAGAAGACCTCCCATGAAGACGGAAAATTCTTACTGCCTTGTCGTTTTACGAAAATATCTACAACAAAACAAAACAAAATATCCACAGCAAAAATACAACCCATTATTAAGAAGCGAGCTTCACGCATCTTTGTTGGCCAACGAAAAAGAGTCATCGCAAAAGAAAATTGTATAAGCTTACAACAGTCGTTTTAACGAAAAAATTAACTTAATAACATAACATTTACAAAATAATATAAGAGAAGCTTAATAATTTGCGTACAGTCAATACGACAAAGAGAACTCTTCTAATTAAAGTGCCAAACTGTACGTCACACGTAAAATATGCAATTGAGTTCTTGTGCTATTAATTCCAAACTGATATCTTTATATCTTTCTGTAATGAGGTTAAGGAATTCAAACGTAAAGATAGCCTACTGCGATGAATATAACAAAAGGAATCTTCTTGGCATAAAGAGAAGACAGCAAATAGATATGAGCTATTCAGTTTCTGATCGATCCGTCAATTTAGGTCGAGCTCGTCTAATGTCCATCCGATCAATACCCAAGGAATTATTAAATGTATGATTTGGTTATCCCTATATTAATGGAAACTTTCTCCTGGAGCAATTTTTTATGTGGCTTAACTGTGAAAGCAACAAAGAGGAAATAATTCAAGCAAAAAGATAATTGTGATGGCTTAAATGTAAACATAGAAACGTGCGATATGAAAATGAAATAAAGAAACTGAATTTCATTCGAATAAAGAATGAATAATTCTGTATCTGTAAATATTAATTAGCTCACATTTACATGTTTTTTTTATATACGTACGCGTCTAAAACTTAACACTTTAGCAAAAAAAATATTATAAATATTTTTATATTAAACTTATTCAGACATCACGAAAAGAATACAAGTTGCCTTTGACTTCTACAAATACAAGAGATGCTCAAAATGGCTGCCGCTAGTTTCTGAACGCTTGTTCGTATGGCGAACTGCTACTTGGACAACAATAGCCAATGTCCAGTGGAATTGCTGCACTTGCGGTTAAATTTCTTCCCGTAGGGCCGCATTGTAACCGGCTTTCTGCGATACATGACATCCTTTAGAGTCCTCAATAGGTAAAAACCTGAAGGTATTAAACCAGGAGAACGTGCGAGAAATTCAATTGCACTTCGTCTTATCCAGTATCTTGCAAATTCTCATCCAGGTAAATTTGGACTTCTCGATGATAATGTAATAGTGTGCCATTCATTTTAAATTATTTATTTATTTATTTATTTATTCGATCACAACTTACGATAAAAAGTCAAAAAGATTACACAGTAACTAGTTAAATGTTCACAAGTTAAAATTAAAATAAATCGATGTTAAGCTCATTATTGTACATATTTTGAGTTCTATAAAATGGGGACCGTTGGGATATTATTTTCAAAGAGTCGGTGATAGAACATCCGGTGTTGAGGACGAATTCTGCTATCCGGAACTCTGAAATAAAGTTCGCTAAGTAGATTGGGAACATTCAGTTTTCCATTAATGAGGCCCTTAAGGAATTTAAGATCAATGAATTTCCTTGCATCCTCTAAGGATACAAGATCACATTAATAAGTAGAATATTTTTGGTTGAGGAACTTTATAAAGCGAGCTTGTACATACATGTATGAAAACCCTGGAATATCATTCCACGTCACATAAGCTTAATTTATTAAGAAAACATTGTATTACGCATTGCTGCCATTATTCGACCCAAATAAAAAAATGGTCTGCGAATGAAATTTGTTAAAATATATATACTTTTTCTTGGCGGACTGTTTTTTAAAGCATTTTTTAAACTTTTTTTGAAAAATATTCAACCCCAAATAAATACAACGTAGTTCTCATTTCTATTCCAATAAATAATATTATATTTCAAACTTCATATATCGTTCTAAGAATAAAGTAAATTAATGAAGAATTAGTTACGAGTTCATAGGTCTGCATGAACGGCAAACGCATAAGAGAAGTTAAAAACCTCAAATCCAAAATAAGATGAGAAGAACACCTCTACGCATATTTCAGCAGCTAAAATTTCCTTATCAGCTCCCAGGCATTCTGCTAATCTTACTGTGGTTTTGAGGTTCCAGCTCCATTACTTTTGACTTTAGCAAGCTTATGTATGCTCTAAAATTTCCAAGAAATAATATTCGAAAATGTTATTCTTTATTAGATATTTCATAAATTAACGCAGATACATAATCTACAATAAAAAAATTAAATTTATTTAAAATTATACGAAATGAAAGAATTTCTCATAGAGAAAATTAGGCCAAACGATATCGCGAATCCGTAAATCATTTAATTTAAACAGACACGGAAACAAAACAATTCAAATTACCATTTGTTTTTTCACTGAGTTAAAGTATCTAAAAGAAAATATTTTACTAAAAGTTATTTAATTTCATGTAATATTCATTATGCTTTAATTATCACTTATCTACATTTAATCATAATTGAAAAGCTGCATTGAAAGTTATTTGTCATTTTCCATCTGATTTATCGATTAGATTATATTAAGTGTTCCATTAATGTGAATTAAAAACCGAACAAATAAATTATCCAAAAAAACATTGCTTATTTATTAGCTTTTTTTTATTTTAACAGTTGATTACCTATCTATCAAATATTGATAATCACATAATGCAATTTCGAAAATGCTGCTTCTATTTATTGCTGACGCTTATTTTCCCGCCATTTGTAACTTCGAAAAATAATGTTATGGCATTAAATAGTAATAAGGTAAGTGATCTGTATCATCCATAGGGTTTAGACCATCCAGTGAATGATTGCAATATTTCGAAAATGAATGGCAGTTTTTCTAACGAAAAACCAATTTGTCTTATTGGATTCTTAAGATACAATAGCATTGAAAACAGAATACTAAATATTTACTAGGCTACGTTAAGGATATGGATATTACCATTCATATGAAAATTAATAGTAGAAATAATGCAACCACTTATCACATAAAATAGATTTTATTTCTTGTATGTACCATTTTGATATTAAAAAAAAGGACAATCTTTTTAACTTAATGATTTTTATATGGAAGCTTGGATCTTAATCCAATTTTCAACATAATTTCCACTTATATTAAGTATTTATCGTATCTTGCGACCAACTTCTGAATTCCATCCTCATAGAAATTGGACGCCTGATTGCTAACCCCTCCAGTGTTACCCCGAGGCAAAAAACCCACAAGCAGAACACTCTGCTTATCCCAAAACATATTGCACATGATTTTTCGGGCTGAAATTGTTTTCTTGAACTTCACTTTCTTGCTGATGTTAAATGCCTCCATTCCATGGACTGTTATTTTGATTCTGGTGTAACAAACATGAAGAACCCACGTTTCGTCACCAGTGACAATGTGGCTTAAAAACTTATTCCCTTTGGAAAGTCAAAGCACTGACTAAACGATTGGTTTTGTGCAATTCCGTGCTGGAATGATTAGCAAATCAGGCGGCCATTACCTGTGATGGTTGGTTGGTTTATTAGAATTTTTGGCGTCGACTACTAAGGTCATTTTGCGCCTTTTAAACAAGTTATATCTGTACGCAGCCCGGGACAAACACAAACATCCATGCCCACGGCGGGATTCGAACCCACGACCAGGTGGACTCGAGAACTAGAACTCATTGGAACTTTCAATGCTAAAATATGGCATGTAATATATCAAACAACTTGGAATGATGTGTCATGAATGAATATAACGTAAAATTAATGACAGTCGAAATTGGTTTCAAGGAACCTGGTTTAGTGGAACCATTATGACTCATTGGAACTTTCAATGCTAAAATATAACATGTAATATATCAAACAAACTTGCAATGATGTGTCATGAATGAATATAACGTAAAATTAATGATAGTCGAAATTGGTTTCAAGGAACCTGGTTTAGTGGAACCATTATGTTTCATTGGAACTTTCAATGCTAAAATATAGCATGCAATATATCAAACGACTTGGAATGAGTTGCAATGCAAGGTAATCTAGAATAACAGGTAGGTCCAGTTTATCAGAAGTGCTTAACGCGCATGCGTATTGTGACGTCACTGGAAGACTTATGGCTTTACTTCCGGCGTGTGCGGTAGCCATTAGGCGCATTCGGCGGCACTCAGATCTGGCTCAGATCTGAGAGAACGGTCACGTGGTATCTGACCGCTTTTCTGAGCATCTGAGTGACTGTTACCGAACGCTCTTTTATCTCAGAAAGAAATGGCTTTACCGACTTTACAAATATTGAGAAGAAACGGAGGATCTACTAATTTTAGTGTACATGAAATAAAAATTAACATCAAATGAGCAACTGAGCATGCATAATATTCGATCGCGGTAACAGTTTTCCGTAAGGCCAGGGAGGAAAGAGTACACTGGGCATCGCCATGATGTGGCTCAAGTAGCTTCTTTGATAGCTTCGCATCGCAGTGGGCGCCGCCATGTTCATTCTGAGCAGTCAGAAACCGAAAAGCTTGCTGAGCGTCTGAGCTCAGATTCTGACAGATTCGTTGCGTGCCGAACACGTTTTCTTCTCAGGCGGAAGTACCAATGTGCTCGCCGAACGCTGCTCTCTCAGATCTGAGTCAGATCTGAGCGCTGCCGAAAGCGCCTATTATTCTGGTCACAAAAGAAAACGTTTTCACGTAAAAAAACAAAACTCTTACGTTGATTTCTGAAGAAACGTTTATTTGTAAACTTACTATTTTATAAATTAAAATTTCCTAATGCCTGCATAAATAAAGTTATTAAGAAATAATATCGAAATTATCATCTGTCTCTTAACTGCCAACGGTTCCGACGAATCAATTTCGAAATCTTAACGAGGAATGATAACTAGGCCTAATGATAATGAGAAATACGTTATCGTCCTTGTCTCTGTGTTCGCTTAACTATCCGCACATTGCGCGATGAGTGAACATGAGACCAAGGTAAATGATTTTACATTTTAAAGACACCCACCCACTCCCCTTCTAACGAACTGATATATAACCCTTTTTAGCACATTTTCTATATATAGAAATGTGCTTATGTGATCGGTTTGTCCAGCTGTCCGTCCGTCCGTCCGTCCGTCCGTCCGTCCGTCCGTCTGTAGACAATCCCACAATTCATTGCGTTGCATGGATTGAATTGCATGTATTGCAATCTCACAATTCATTCAATCATGTCTTGAATTGCTGGAAGAAACGAATTATCCTCGCATTTGGTAAAACGCGTGTTGAGAACATGAGTTCGGTTCTGCGCGTGCTCTAAACATTAATGAGATGGTGTGCGTGCAGGATGCACGTGTTTGACGATTATTAAAAGGGCAGTTCGCTCCCTAAATCAAGAGAATTTTTTTATTCCTAGGGAGCTTAGCATTTATTACGATAACTTGAAAACGAATTAACTTTTTCACAGTCTGTTTTCACCAATCCATTAAAATGGGACAGAGTACGCAGAAGTACGAACGTGAGATAGCAGGAATAAGTACGTGCTCTAATAGCACGTGCTTAAATAGTACCATTATGATACCCTCTTAAACATTTCCTATAACAAGATATGGCAAGTAATATATCAAACAAATTCTCACAACATATCATGAACGAATATAAAAGAGTAACTAGTGATAGCAAGTATCGGTCTAATGGCACGTGTACGTGCAAGGATGTCTCATGAATGAATATAACGGTATATAGTGATGTCTGAATTGTTTAGTAGTACGTGTTTTAATGGTACCAAGTGGTACCATTGGAACTTTCAATGCTAGGATATGGCATTAATATATCAAACCACTCGTAATAACGTGTCATGAGTGAATATCACGAGAAAATAATGATCATAGTTATTGGTTTAGTAGCACGTGCCCTAATGGTGCCCTATGATACCAT
>JAHWFO010013848.1:6386055-6404765 GCA_023313115.1 Rhysida immarginata
ATTATTATTATTATTATTATTATTATTATTATTATTATTATTATTATTATTTTTTACACAAAATCACCCTGGCGAGGAATACATTTTTCCCAACGGGTAACCAGTTTTTGATATCGTCACTGTAGAAAGTTTTACTTTGACTGCGAAACCACAGTCACTTCTGTTTGCACTGCATCGTCAGAATAAAGATGATGCCCTCTCAGGTGTTCCTTAAATTTTGGGAACAGATGAAAATTTGGCAGATAGTGACTGTACGGAGGATGATCAACAATACTGAAACCGTCTTGTTATTGCTCTGGCGTGCGGACGAGGGTTGTGTTGCTCTAGCAAGGGGACATGGAACTCATGTCATATTCCAAATGTGGACAAATTCTTCGAATCAGTCCTTACATTATTCCAAATGATAATGCCTTTAGGTATAAATTCCACATGCACCACACATTGAATATCCCAGAAGACTGTAAGCATGAGTTTGCCTGCTGATGGCAGGGTCTTGAATTTTTTTGACACATGTGGTCCTTTGTGACGAAACTCCATTGATGATATCTTGTTTTCGGGAACGAAGTAGTATACCCAGCTTTAGTCACTTGTGACAATATTGTTTACGAATCCACTGCCTTTACGTTCATACCGAAGAAGGAATTGTTGGCTAAAGTCCAATATCTTCTGTTTCATATTAGGAAGAAGCATTCGTGGGATCCATCGTACACAAAGTTTCCAAAATCCCAAGTTTGCAATTATTGTTTCAAAATAATTCAAAATGGTTCAATGACCATTTCGATGAGCATCATCAGTTATAGCGCATGGCTTTTCACTGACACAATTTGAGAGCTGCACCAGGTTCATTACGGGCATGAATATACCAACATCGTACAATCACAGAAGACGGTAGCGCACCTCCTCCCTCTAGTTTCATGTTACTCCCGTTCAGTGACGCAATGTTAAACTAGAAACTAAGCATAACGATTTATGATGTGTTAAAGGCGTCTTCCATGTCACGATACGACCATCCCGCTTCACGCAGACCAATTATGCGTCCTCTTTCAAAGTCTGTCAGCTGTTGATATGGTACCCTTCGTCGTCGTCGAGGCATGGTGTTCTTTCAAGCAATTACTCTGAAAATCTAATCATTTATACTCTGACCCATTGTATGCAAACATTGCAAATTGCATATGGATTAGACCATTCCATCAGGGTGTTGCGATTTTTATAAACAACAGTGTATTTTCATGAATAATTTTTAATTTTGCTTAAAGAAAAAAAGTTCTGTTATTTCTATTATTCTGTATATGTCAATCGTAATTTATTAAATCGTATTCTTGGGGATTTTTTCCAGGAAAAAAAAATTTAGAATTGTTCGGTTTTTGACCAATAGATGGCGTTGGCAGGTTACAGACTATCTAAAGACACAAGGGTATGCACATTTTCAGACGGAAATATGCCGGATTAACTATCGGTGAGACGGAACTATCACTATCTGCTTCGAAATAGCCTGTACAGAGTGCTGCTCTTTTTATACCGTCTGAAAACGTGCATAAACTGAAGTCTGTAAATGACAACGCCATCTGTTGGTCAAAAACCGAACATTTCTAGCATTAATTTTTTTCCCTGAATTTCCTCTTTACTGGTTTCTACTTTTCATAACCGCTTTATATATTTCTCAATTGAATGGCTGAAAGTACAAATAGACCAAGCCCATTTTCAAAAAACTGTGGATAAGTACCAATTGTGGACCAACACCAAATTTTAGGACAAGAAAAATTGTGTTTTCGAGACACAATAACACGCATCTCTTTGTTTAAATCACGATTCCTCCTTTTATTTAATAACATTACAGCTTAAACTCTAAATTACTATGAATGTTAAAAATGTGACGTGGTCTACTTGGGTCTACTTGTATTTTCAGCCATCCAATTGTGTTCCTGAGAGAATGCAAAATGGAAAAAGAAAACTTATTTGTCTGTATCTGTTTTCAGTTTGTTTCGCTTTCTTTCAATTTTCCAGTCCGATCAATAAAAATACTACAATTTGAAAGTTTAAAAGCAATCAGAAAGAGGATGGGGAAACAGCGTGGGAAAGATGTGAGAAGGACCGCTCATGCAAGTTTGCCGTAGATACCGCAGATAGGAGGATGGTGAAGACCGGAAAGAGGCCATTCGTCGTCGCCATGAATACCGAAGTGCCACTCCATCCGCTGCAAAGGAAATTGGAGCTACTATCTAATACAATTGGAGCGCCCATCACTCGTTGCTTCCGTATCCTGTGGTACACTACTTATGTCGACACATTGATCGCCATAAACAGCCTTCAATCTCCGATGAATGTCTATCGCTGGTAAATGTTCTACAGTTAAAAACTCTATTACAGTACCCTGCTTCAGGCAACATCCTGCTGTTACACGCCGCCATATTTCTGGCTTTAATTCAGAGCTCTCTAGCAGTAGATGTACGAAACTCGCGTCAGTGAAGCCGGAAAGTTAACTGAACAAAATGTGTGATAGCTGGTACTCCGAACTATATTAACAGTAACACCAAAAAATTAAGAGTTATTCTTTTCAGTACTCTTTAAAGAAGGAATCCAGCATTTTTGGTATAGATTTTCGCCTGGCGACTCCGTTTGTCCTTAATTAAAAAAAAAAAAGTGTCACCGTAATCGTATGTTAAATTGTGATATAACCGTTATTTGTATTGAGGAGTTGCGTTAAAGCATCTATTTAAAGAAATTTTTTTGGGGGGTGAAACGTGAAATAGAATTTGCGACCCTTTTGTTTTATTTTACTTACTTGCTCTATATGCATTTGTAATGGATGGAAAGTGTTTAATACTTCCTATCATCCCGTCTATGCTGAAGAAATTGTTTCCAGGCTTGTAGTTTCTGTTCTAGAACCTGCCCTGCAAGGAAAGGGTGCAACTGCCACCACTGATTTCAACAATCCATTCTACTGAGTTTAGTGCTTAAATCTAATCATAATAAAAATCAGCTGAAATTACGCGGCCGTACAAGGCTGTAAATGTCAAGTAATTTCAAAAGATTAGATTACAGACAGCAGGGTAAGCTCGTTGAGGGTATTCTGTTTTCGGATGGAGCTGTCGGTTTCTATTTCTGTTCTGCCTCGAATGTGAGCGCCCTGCTCTGTTTTGCTCCTCGCCCATCACTCAAGCCGAGGCAATTCCGCCGCCACAGCCATCACCATCGGCGGCCTTCTTCTCTTTCCTCCTCTTCCATCGTCGTCTTTACAAACATCAGAGCATTTAATTACGACTAATGTTTTGAATCATATTCTCGGCCGCTTTTCTTAATGGTATCATCAATAAGAGCTGGTGCAACGACCTCTGACCCTGCGCCCTCGCGAACGTTTCGAGGAACCAGAAAAATGGAAGTCTTCCACAAGAAGGAGAAGTTAAGATGTCAGAAGATTCATCAGACAACAGTCTTTTGTTTCAAAGGAGAGAAGAATTTTTTTTTGCTCCCCAAGAGTAATTGTGGCAACATAAGAACTGCATTAAATTCTCTCGCCGAAGAGTCTGGCTCAAATTTGCCCCTTTTCCTCCGCGAGAGAACCAAAAAGACTAATTAAAAATTAACAAAGGAACGATGTAGACTTTATCATGTTTTTAATTTATGTGAAGAGTTATCTGATGCAGTCGTAAATTATCCCATTTTGTGTCAAAATTGTAAGCATTGCTTTAAATTTCTTCGTTGCATTTTGATACCTTCCGAGAAATTGTTTTTTTCTTTTTTTGTTACTCAGTAAAACATTTTCAATGTTTAATGTTCATTTTATGAATTTGTCCTAAGATTTTAGTAAAAATATTGAACGAAACACAGTCATAGAAAAGTCTTTTGATTAATAACTTAATGCATAAAAAAGATATTTAAATGAAACAAAGCTTTAACGTAAAAATTCCGTTCTCTCATTATATGGCTCATAATTTAAACTTCAAATTTAAATTACATGACATGCAAAAATGAACTAGCTCTGCAATCAGATGAGACATTAAATTCAGATGCAAAAAGTGATATATTAAAAGAGCATATTGTTTAATCTGGGCAACGAAAGACAGTGAGGTTTCTTTGAAGGGAAAAAGTGACTGCTTCGGATATACATTCAAGGTGTGAGGGAAAGCATCACCAATCGTAGAATCGCACTTTATTATACAGGGTGAATACAAAAGTCTGAACCCCCCTATTATTTTTTGAACCGAAGCAGATATGTCAATTTTGATGAATCCAATGAATAGGAAGTTGTGGGTGGCCAATCCCATGGTGCACTTTTCATCATCCCAAATGTGCAAATTAGAACACATTCAAAATTTATCTCAAAAACCGTAAGGGATAGAGAAAAAAACCCAATTGCAAACTTGTTCAGCATAAAAAAACAAACAAAACAAAAAAAAATCATCCAAATCGGACCAACCAATCACCCACAATCAGAAGATCATGTTGACCATTTCCGGAACAGTGTAGCTTGCCATCCTGGAATTGTTCTGTGTGCTGAAACATGCCTTTTATTTGCTTTCCGCATGAAAGTGAATGTGAGTATGGTAATTTATGTTAATTTTTTGATTTGCATGCTTTACATGGTGGAAATATCAACATTCATTTTTCCATGGAAATATCAACGCGTGATTGTGGGTGATTGGTTGGTCCGATTTGGATGATTTTTTTTTGTTTTGTTTGTTTTTTTATGCTGAACAAATTTGTAATTGGGTTTTTTTCTCTATCCTTTACGGTTTTCGAGATAAATTTTGAATGTGTCCTAATTTGCATATTTGGGATGATGAAAAGTGCACCATGGGATAGGCCACCCACAACTTCGTATTCATTGGGTTCATCAAAATTGACATATCTGCTTCGGTTCAAAAAATAAAAGGGGGGGTTCAGACTTTTGTATTCACCCTGTATAGGGTCGAGTCACATTATTATGACCACTCCCTACGTTTGTCTTCGGGGTTGCCCAGCCGAGGAACTATGTCACGTGTTGGGAATTGGTTAGGTGACTACTATGTTCTACTATGTTAAAAACATATCACTCATTGCTGCAATGGCTAAGAAACGTGACTTATCAGATCTGGAAAAGGGGATGATAATCGGCTTTCGGGCCAAGGGTGGCAGTATTTCGGAAACCGCGCAGTTTGTGAACTGTTCTCGTGCTGCTACAATTAAAGTGGACTATGACTGGGAAAATGGGACCGATCAGAATAAACGGTATGGGAACTGTGGAGCACCACGTGCCATTGATGAGAGAGGTGAACGTCGGCTGCGAGGTGTGTGAAGGCCAACCGAAGAGCTACAGTGGACCAACTTACAGCTCAAACCAACGAGGGTGCTACCAGTCATGTCTCTAAAACCACAGTACAGAGGACCCTGCTAAGTATGGGGCTCCGCAGCAGACGGATGGTCACCGTACCCATGTTGACGAAGGTTCATCGCCAAAAACGGCTTCAATTTGCCCAACAGTACAGAAACTGGACCACTTCTGACTGGAAAAAGATTGCCTTTTCCGATGAGTCACGATTTCTGCTCCACAGAAGTGACGGCCGTTGGCAGGTGAGGCGAGAAACCTCCAAGAACAAGCATCCTGCAACCATTGTTGGACGAATCCAGGCAGCGTCATTGTGTGGGGAGTGTTCTTATGGCATTGTCTGGGCCCACTGATACCTGTGGAAGCCACTCTCAATCGATTCGGTTATTTATCCATAATTGCAGATCAAGTACACCCATACATGACGACCGTCTTCCCAGAGGGGGATGGTACGTTCCAGTAAGACAATGCGACGTGTCATACGGCTGCAATTGTTCGGGGGTGGTTTGAGGAACACGACCAAGAGTTCCAAGTACTATCCTAACCCCTTAATTTCCCAGAACTCAACCCAATCGAGAACCTTTGGGGTCACTTCGATCGTCATGTGCGTGCTATGGAATAACCACCGCGTACCCTTCAGCAGCTACCGGATGTTTTACAGTCTGCATGGCAACACCTACCAGTAGAAACCTACCAGGATCTTACTGACTCACTCCCACGCCGTCTAGCTGCTATCCGTGTGGCTAAAGGCGGTTATTCGGGATATAAGCTGGTGGTCATAAAAATGTGACTCGACTCTGTAGTAGCGTGTTGAACCTCCATTAGTACTCAAAACCGCTTGTATTCGTTTGCGCATAGATTCAACGAGATACTGAAAACATTCAACAGGAATGTTAGCCCATGCAGACATGAGAACTTCATGTAATTCCCAAGGATGTTCAATGGGGTGAGATTTGCGTATTGAGCCGGCCAATGTATCTAGGAGAACTCAGTCATGTTCCTCAAACCAATCCATACGAATTCTGTCCCTGTGTACAGATACTTCTGCTCAAAGAGCCATCTATCTATGTGCGGATAAACTGTGAGCAAAAAGGGGATGAACTTGATCTGCAATTCATGCCAAGAAAACATTTCCCACACCATTACTCCGCCTCCACCAGTTTGTAAAATTTACACCAGACTTGAGGTGTCCATGGCTTCATGTTGTTTTCGTCATATTCTAAGCCTTCCATCAACATGATGGAACAGAAGCCTAGATATGTCTGACCAGGCAACCTTTTTCCAATCCTTGTGCTATTAGGCACACTTTCTTATTCCTGGCAGCATTGGTACCCGAGATGATCTTCGGTTTCGGTAACCCATTCGAGCCATTCCGTTCTGATATTGTTTTCTGGCTACCTGAATTGTAATGAGTAATAACTTGTGCGATTGTTGCCTTTCTGTTTTCGCGCACAAATCTTGACATTCTCTTCTGGCCTCTTTCATCAACAACGGATTTCCGTTCACAGGAGTTATGATCGCTACATGTTTTTTGCTCCTTCACCCGCTCTCGATAAACCCTGAAACTGTGGTAAGTGCTCCCTGTGAAAAGTTCAGGAGAGTCGCCGTTTCTGAAATTCCAGCCTCTCTTGCATTTACCATCATGCTACGCTGAAAGTCAGTCAGATCACTGCATTCCCCATTTTTCCTATGGTTTCACGCTTAACTAACAGTATAGAAGTTGCTTCAGGATATTTATACCGTGATTTGTGAACACATGACATGCAAATTAGGCAATCACTCAAATTGCATATTGTGTGAAGTGTATCTAATATAGTGGCAGCTCTGTGTACATCTAATATATGTTTATAAATGTCGTGTTTTAGTCTGTCTACCGGTAACGATGCGATGACAGCAGCGCCATCTCTTGACTAAATATAGAGTTTTTCGTTTATTTTAATTTAATTTATCCCTTGAGTGATAACGTGGGATAAAATCCCGCTTATGTTCGACGCAATAAAAGAGGGGGGGGGGTCCTAGAAATTTAGGCGTCGACTACTAAGGTCATTTTGCGCCGTTTACACAAGTTATATCTGTACGCAGCCCGGGACAAACACAAACATCCATGCCCACGGCGGGATTCGAACCCACGACCAGGGGGACTCGAGAACTAGAAAGCCTACGCCCTAGCCCTCTCGGCCACTTGGCCAGCCAATAAAAGAGGCGCTGCACGGTGAGACGGTTAGAGTTCTTCTCCAACGAAGACTTCAAGACCGCTCCAAGCAAAAGATGCGGGCAGTATCAAAAGTGCCGGAACGGTGGAAATAGGCGGGAAATACCTCTAATGTAAAGTATATTCGTCCTAATAAATGGTTAGTGTGAAGAATAAAATTGTAGATACAATTATTTTTGAAGGACATAAATACATGTGAATTGTTTATTTTAACCAAATTAATTAGAATGATTGTCTAATTTTCGGCATAGTGAAATGGTTTAAACTTAAGAAATAACAAAAATCAAATTAGCTATGGATCTTAGGCTGTAAAATTTTTTATTTTTATTTTCCTTTATTTATTATTTGATGACGTCTTCGTGTTAACTTTATAATGGATTTTTATTTATCTTATTACTAAAAATATTCTTTTTTATTTTCAAAGTAAGTGTTTTGGTAGAGACTCAAAAAATCTTTCGACTTTTCGCCGAAAGTGCGCGAGAAACAAACATATAATGCTTCATATTCTTTTATTCAATGCAAATCATATTAGACGTTTCGAGGAAATGGAAAATTTCTTTATCAGAATTCTTGTTTTTCTTCTGTTTTTCAGAAAAAAGAAATTTAAATATAAAACGCAGTGTAATCAATTACGAAATCGCTTACCAAAGGAAAAGCACTTTGATCTTCAATATCCAATATTCCCTTGCATAGTCTGAAAGAAGACAAAAGAACGCCGGCTTGATTTAATATTAATGTACATATATCTATAAAGCATCCACTTCAATTGCATTCTTTCATGTCACAGTAAACATGTTTATCTCAATGTAAATATTTTACATTTACTGACGATGCATCCCATTATATATGTACACGCACAAACTGTGAATAAGAGATAAACAAAGCTCAGAATGTAAAACTATTGAATATTAATGGAATAAAGAAGGCGACGAAACTAAGCCATATTTTGAAAACTTAAATGGTTTAAAATTTAAATGTCAAAGTTAAATGAACATGAGAAAAGAGATTGCTCGTGTCGGTGAAGCAAAATGAGGATATCTGCATTTGACGTTAAAGATTGGGAGCTCAAAGCTACAGTCGACGGGTGGCGTTTTTTTTTCTGGAGAAATTCTGTGGCCCTGCCGTTGTTCGAAAACAAAGTAATAGTTGATTTTTTTAAAAATTTGTAACAGTTTGTTTAGTAAGCGTTAAAGAATTCTCAAGTGGACCAAATTTCCGGTCTTGACGGGTAACTCCAAATAAACCGTGCAATGGAATTCACCGTTAAATCAAACTAAAAGTAATCCAACATTCAGGGGAGAGTGGGGCAATGGCGCCACCCTGGGTAACACCGTCACCCTCCATTCTGTACTACTAATGAATTTCAAATGCCTCTGGAGTGTGCTGATCTCTTGAGGCCATTACTATTAGCAATAGTCAACGGAATTAGCGTGTTCGATCAGTTTGATTTTTGCCAGCTAAAACGCTTTTCTAGTGTTTTTCATCTAATTTTCGACCAGCAAATTCGTCATGGTAAATATACTTAAACAAACAGTTATCAATTCAATTTTTATATACATTGAAAACAACCTTTTCTAGGTGTATTTTAGTATAAAACGTTAGACTTATTGTTAATTAGGTTAGTTGAAACAGCATCGCAACCGTCATATTGTGTGAATGGGGCAATATCGCCATCTCGCAACATAGTGGACCAACGAATATCTCAAGAAGGCCATCGAAGCAGTTGAAAATGTAACTTCCGTGAAAAAAATCGCAGCAAGCTTTACCATTGCTGGAACAACTTTACGTGACAGAAATAAAGCCCTATTGATATTTTATAAATACAAAGCTTGTTTTAAAAACAGTTTTTTTACAGCATTGTAATATTTTCATTAAAAATTCCAAATGTTCATGCTTAAATTACGTTTTACTAATTTAGGTGTAAAGGCAAAATTGCCCAACAGCAGTGGCGAAATTGCCCCAGTACCTGGGGTAATTTCGCCATTCTGCATATGTTTATGTTCTTATTAATAACTGGCAAAGCAAAGGGAATTAGACATTTCTTTTAATACAGTTTTAAAGGCAATTAATGTAGTAACAAAATACAACACAAAAATTTAAATTTTTATATTTCATTTACACCACTCTCCCCTATATATATATAATTACACTAAAATTTTTACTGTAATTGATTAAATTGAGGTAGTCGAATGTAAATGATTTTAATAGAAAACGAATATGTAATAAACACAAAACATTTTTTTAATTCCACTAAGACACCACATATTCGCAGATGTTAACTCTTCTTCAAAGCCGTCACTAAATATTTGCTGGAGTATACCTTTGAATTTCAATTTGCTTTTCGTACCTGATAGAATTTTTTTTTAATTTTATCGATAGCTGGCAAGAGTGTCGTTTATGAGGCTAGATAATTTTTCCCCAAAAATGTATTTTTATTAAAAAAATTAAATACCAGGTGATTCAGGCAATATCTGACCATTTCACTCGAATGACGTGCATTAGGGATAAGCAATTGAAAAAATATGAGCGCCATATCGAATTTCTAAATAGTTGGAGTTTGTATTGTTGCAACGGCGCTGCATGAAAATCGTATTGTTGAAAGAAAAAAAAATCGCTTTATCAACAGAGCAGAAATGCAAGGTTGTCGAATGGTATTTCGAGACAAAATCACCTGTAACCGTGCAAAGAAAGTTCCTGAAGGAGTATAAGTGCCGAGACGCACCAGGCAGGCAAGCAATCATGGATTTTGTCAAGCAATTTTGTGCCACTGGATGTGTTAAAGGCAAGAAAAAAGGCGGGAGCGAAGCTCGTGTTCGAAAGGCCGAAGTTGTCGAAAATGTTCGCACAAGGTTGGTCGATTCCCCTACCAAAAAATCTGTTCGCCGCCTATCCATTGAAGAAGGGGGTGGCCGTGGCTTGGTTGTCTCGTCGGTTGGCTTGCCAATAGATGGAGTTCAGCAACTTCAGGCGCGGCCAGCTGCTGGTTGGGTGACGGCCTGGGCTTGAGGGCCACCGCTGGCGGGACAGCTATTTGGGGCGCGGCTGTTGGGGGACTTTGGTCTGACCCATTTGCCGATTGACCATAGCTGGTGTTCCAGCAGTTGGTGACAGCCTCTGGTTCGTTTATCCCCAGCAGCTTTTCCATCATGAAACCCCCCGTGCTTCGGAGGGCACGTTAAGCCGTCGGTCCCGACTGCTACTGTCATCTCGTAGCAGTCGTTATTAATGGGATGGCGCAAAACTCCCTCGTAGGAGTAGGTGCCGCAGATTATCGCTTGCGATAATCTACCCTCTGTACCAGATCCATTGAAGAAGGGCTGTCGTATATCACGACATGGCGAATTTTGAGAAAGGATTTACACCTGTTCCCGTATAAGATCCATGTTTATCAGGAGTTAACAGACATTGGAAGACAGAAGCGACAACAATTTGCGATGGAGTTTGGAGCAGAAATGGAAGCCAATCAGGATATTGTGGACAACCTGTGGGTGTCAGATGAGGCCTTCTTCCATCTGTCAGGTAACGTTAATAAATACGACGTTCGTTTTTAGGGTTCCCAGCACCCTCATGAGATCCATAAGTCACCTCTTCATCCACGAAAGGTTATGGCGTGGCGCGCGATTTCCAAAAGAGCCATCATTGGTCCGTTCTTTTTTGAGGGCACCGTAACGTCACAGGCTTACCTTAACATGTTGGAAACCTTCTTCATCCCCGAGCTGCGAAGGAGGCGTATACCGCTTCGACATCAATGGTTTCAACAGGATGGGGCTAGGCCTCACACCACTAATGAAGTGCTAGACTTTCTCAATCAGAAATTCGGAAATCGTGTCATTTCAAACAGGTTTCCAGATCGATTCGGGGTGGCTTTCTTTGGCTCCCTACGAGTCCTGATCTAAACCCATGTGATTTTTATCTCTGGGGGTTCCTTAAAGACAGTGTGTTCACTGCAGCACCAAGAACCCTAGACCAGCTGCGACAAAGCATCGTCGACTGCTGTACCCTTGTGGATGCAGAAATCCTGGATAGAGTTATGAACAACTTCACCATTCGGCTGCGAGCAGTTCAAAACGTTCGTGGTGGTCACATTGAGCATATCATCAAGACTTTTCCACGGGAATAAAAACTCCGAACTGCCTAAAATATCATACTGAAATGCTAAGTTTGTGAACATTAATGGGTCAATAAATCATAGTACTGCAATGGTCAGAAATTGACTGAATCACCCTGTATTAAATTATTTTACAAAGCACCTAAATGAAATGAATGAAACATTTTTTTTAATTTTTTACAAAGAGTGTTTTAAAAAATCTTTAAGAAAAAGGCATTATTTAAGCACTAAAATGAAAAATTAAATTTTTGCTTTCTATAAAATAGCGTAGACTCGGTTTTCTTGTAGAATCCAGAGCTTGAAAATCCTATCTCCAGATCTTTTACAAGGTATAAATTCTGAATGACGAACTCTTTCCAGCCCAGCCTTGGAACGCCACTTTAGTCTTCCGCAAACTCTGTCATTAAGGTCCATTAAAAGTTGAAACTAACGAACAGAAGGGAGTGAGGAAACAGTTTAAATACTTTCCACAGGAAAAATTGGCTAACTTTTACTTATATTATAGATGAAGGAGAAAACAAACTTAAACGTTTAGTTATTTGGTTTATTTGTTCGTGAAACTACGCTGCGGTATGTTCAATGATGAAATATAATTGCTTCAATTCTTAAAGCATCATTGTTTTTATTATTCTTAGAAATTCAGAAACGCGTTTTTAATTAAAATATGATCGTTTTAAAATTCGATTATTAATGACCATTATTGTAATGGAATTTTTGTCCAACTTGAATTCATCCTACCTTTATTATATAATAAAGAAATGGAACAAATAAACTTTTCTCATCATGTACGCAATGAATGTGTATTAAAAAGCAAGTTTATTTCTTGGATGTTCAAATCATCAAACTACATTATGAAAAGTGACTAAATGCGAAAAATGCGAAAAATTCTTAAATGTTCTAAAGACCGTTGAAGATTGCTTGCTTTGTTTTGTAGAGCAACACCTTTGACTGTGACATTACAGCAGAACTGAGAATTTTGCATATTGGAATGGCTCTTTAACACTTTGGTTCCTGGCCAATATGCACTGCGGACACCGGAGTCTGTATGTTAAAGTATGCACGGAAGCCAATACATGGGACCTTTTTAAAAATGTGATACGAAAAAAAAAGTCCTATATATTTTTTCTTGAAGTGAATTACCATTGCAAAGAGCTTCATTTCTGCAGTTCTTTATCCTATAGAAACTTGCGCGTACGGCTCTAATGTGATACTAGGAAGTTAATTTATACGCAGAAATTCCGATATTGCCTGAATTAATTCATCAAGTAACCATCCTCTGCTGTCATTTTTACTTTTATTAATTGGCTCAAAGGGCAGGTTCTCAATTTTCATTGAAGCATGAATTGGTTTTAAAGTTATTGATTTTGTTCTAAATGAATATGCTTCGTGGCTTCTCAAAATTCACCGTAAATAAATTCAAATTTGATAAATATAAACCAACATCGAACATGACTGTTAGCGGCACTTCTGCAGAAAATTCATATATAGACCAATTTTGAACTTGTTAAATGATAATTTTTTTTATCCATCAAAAAAAACCAATTAAATATTACCTTAGAATACTTGCGTACTCTTACGGTTTTGGCACTCGTTTTCTTTGAAGAGAAGTAAATTACTTTTGATATCGAGCAGTTCGCCGTAAACGATAAGACTGGAAGCTCTAAAATATACGAATAAAACATTTAAACGTACAGGTATGCAAGATGCAATTGTTGCTGCGTTTTCAGCTAGATTTCTGACGTCTATAATATTAGATAATTCTGTGATCTATTTAAATCGTCCTCCCATGTTACCGACTAGGGTACTATGCGTTTTTGCCGCTAGGGCATATTTCTGAATATGGTATAAAGTATTTTTTCTTTGTGGTTTTTAAGTATTTCTATTAGTATTGTGATATTAAAGTTAGGTTATGTTAGAGAAGCAGTATATCGTAATGTTTTGTTTGAATTGCCCACCATCTCAAAATTCAAAATTTATGTTCCTTTCTTCTTTGTAGAAGAAACTGTGACAGGAATTATTAATCTGGACATGCTTGAAATTGGCCAGATGCATACCGGCAATGCGGACTTCATCTTCAACAGGATGGTGCTCCGCCATATTTCCACCGCCCAGTCCGTGACTTCTTGAACACCATCCTACTAAACACGCTGTAATTTTGTCGATACATGTGATTTTATCGAATGCACTTTAATTCTCTCCAAGAAAACGCAACAGCAAAAACGCAAGTGGTAGAAACATGGTAGCGACATTCGAAAAAAAATTTCAATTATTTTTCACGAATATACAGGATCATTTCACCATTTCATATCGATATATACAGGATGGACCAAAAGTCTGTTTCCACCCATACAATTTCAAAACGAGTGGAGATACAACAAATGTGTTGCAGGCAATATATAGGAAATTAGGTAGGGGCTAAATAATGGTGGTGTCAAATTTGACCTTTGACCTCGAATTTTGCATCTTGCAGCTTGCAACTTTGCAACCGTTACAAGTAGAGAACAATTTCCAAATGTATAGCTGTAGAGCTCAAAACGTTGATTATAACATGTAAAAATTAACCTGGCCATTTATAAAAATTGAAACGAGTGATTATGTACGCTGATTCGCGTTTTTTTATTAGCAGTACGAGATTGGATTTCCTCTGTAACAAGTTTGTTTAGTTGTCCTCTATAGGGTACCCAGAATTTTTTTTCTGGGGGGGGGGGGCTGGCCCAATCCTGCTTGTGGGGGTGGTCCCCCATGTACCATGGTGGCCAATTTCGGGGGGGGGGGGGACTGCATCCCTCCCCCCCTTTCCCTGGGACACCACAGTCTCGAGTGTCGATACCACATAGGACATGCCCATCGTCTCTTGTTGTTTAATGATATTAGCACTCTGCCTTCAGAGTGGCGAATGAGGGTATATTATCCTTCAAATCACGTTTTTTCAGCGTAGGAGATTACGAGCCCATTTCAGTCGCATTTAATGTTTTACGCTGAAAAGCGTGGTTCACGTTCAGCGTTGCTATAGTGCTATAGTTACTGTATATATCCATACTGCAAATACACATGCCGTTATTTCAAAAATTGTTGCCTGCTGATTGTCATGAATAATACTATCCAAGAGCACAGAGAAGCCTTTGTCAACCTTTGTCGTTCACGAACCATAAGACTTTTTTTGGCTCGGCTTTTCGAACGTTGAACTGTTCTCGGTACACACGAACAATATTTGTATGAGAAAAACCCAACGAGTTGGCATTTGCAGAAGTGCTAAATCTACCTTGTCAGGTTCTAAATGCTCAAATCTTTTGATTTTGCTTATCTTCCTTGATTAATTCATGCTAGGTTCTAGAAGTTGCGCATTTAAATATCCTTTACTGCGGTCATATGATTGCCGATCACGTGTCTTCTAAGCATAACTGTTCACTCTACCATGAGTGGTAACTCAAAAGAGGCGGCCACTTTGTGTAGACAAAGTCAAGAGTTATTATAAAATCTTTGGTTAAATCGTATATTAACTAAAGAAAAGCATGTAGAAAAACTAGAAGGCAATTCCTTGGAATCACGGGCTCGAATCTCATCAGGGGCAAGAATATTTGTATTTGTTAACAAAATCAAAGATTATAATCTAGAGAATAACTTGTAGCCGATGCACAAAAATCTAATAACCATCTAGATAAAGGATTCCTTAACATGTAAGTTAAGAAGCTACACGCTTGCCTGATGATAATTTGTGGAGTTGATTTATTCTTGCTCATCATGTTTCTGCTGCAGCATAGATTGCACTCCGATCAATCGTGAACCTAGAAAATTTGTTATAATGGGCTCGCTGTGTTTATATTTAACAAAATCAAGAATTTGTATTAACGAACGAGAGATGGGCGATAGTAAAACCGAACCCTTTATTTTCATTATAGAACATACGAGAAAAGAAACTCTACCATTATACATCTTCCAAGCGTCTTCTTTACAGATACGAACTATATGGCTTTTTAATTTAGCTACTTAAGTGGAAAAGATGGTTTATAATGGGGGAGAAAGTGTTGAGAGAGAGGGAAAGAGTCGAGCAATAGAGCGAGAGGCTCTATATCGGCGATCGTGCATCAAAGGGCAATTAATTAGCGGCAGAAGTTTCTCGTCACGTGACCCTCGTGCCTCTTACACACTCTCGCTTTAGTCCCTCCATTAGGCTTCAGTTCTTAAATGGCAATCGCAGCCCACAAAATTAAACGAAGCCCTTTTGCGTCGGTTCGAAACGACGGCCGACCGAAGCTTTAGCGCCCGTAAAGGCTGCGATCAAGCGACGGAATTTTTTTCTCCTCCCACTCTTTCCAATAAACTCGTTCGGAACAAGTGTTTCAGCGCGTTTTCCAACTCCGAACAGAATGGCCTTGTCATACAGGAAAGTTTTATGGGCTACGAATCTCTTTCAACCGACTAAATACCTTATTCGTCCATTTTAACGCCGATCGTTAGGGACTTATCTGCTCTTCACGTTCCTTTTTTTTCTCTTTAAGATTCAGCTGTAGCTTGCTTATTGGGTATCAGTTAGTTTTCAGGAAATGATTTAACCCTTCTAACCTCTACTTCATATAAATTTAAAGAGATAATCGAATATATAGAGTGTAAAATTGAAGAGGAGTTAGTAAAAACTTAAGGTCCCTAAATATAACGCGAAAAAAAGGAGAAAATTTAATAAGAAATATTTTCTATATTTTGCTTATTCAGGGAAATGTTAAACGTTCTTGAAGGATACAACTTGATAACGTTTGTCTATGTGCCGCCTTAAGCGACAACTCTTCTTTAACTGTTAACTTCAGCAATACTGAGCTAATTTATTTCGTAAATAATATAAAAGTTTCTGCTTAATAAGATTTGTTGAAAGCCACTTCACGTGAAACAGCATGAATTTAGTTTGTATACATTTTTAATGGAAATTATTAAATAAAAATATAATTACATTACCATCACTTTAATAATATTGCACTTTTTAAGTTGCTAATAGTATTGTGTCTTAATTTTATTTTCTTTGACACAATGCAGATATGGTAAAAACAGAAGGCATGCGAATCCTTTAATAAAGACGACTACTAGGAATATAAAATTGAAAATATTATTAGCAAAATTCCTTCGCAATTGAATAAATTCTCCTGGGTTATACAAATCTATTTTTTCCAATTATAAAAGCAATGAAATAAAATTTTAATATCACCGCATTGCATTGGAAACAATTCAAGGGTTTTTTACTTTGTTTCAGAATTCACGAGAGAAATAAAACGCCGTGGAAATAAAATCAATAGCCTACCTCCGTCCTTTCTATGTGAACAAACATTTCCTCGTCGTATTCGCGCACACTTCCTTTATTATTAAGATTAAAACCCGGTGGTTTACGGTGGCAATAAATTGTGCAACGCTTTTAAACCATCTTCCGCCGATCAGGTTTTATAGAGTTTATAGAGAAAATAAAAACGCCCTTCTTCTCGGTCCTTTTGTATTATTTTTTATTCAACGTATTAAAACATTTGGTTGAAGTCCTGGTCGACGGGTCCATTTGTGGAGAACGAAGAAGGAAGCCGGAGGAGGAGAAATTACCGGTGGCGCGGTGGCACTCCATTTTCGCCGGCAAATAAGTCGGCGCTCGAAGCAGCAGCCGACCAACAATCTCGGAGGCAATGAATCAGAGATGACAGGCTCAGTTCATCAGTCTACAACCCCACTCTCCCCTCTTTTCCTTCTACTTTTCCTCACTATTTGAAATATTCATCTTCCTCACGTTGTTTGATGCCAAGGAAATAACTTCATTTATAAATCAGACCGTTCGTTTAAGAGTGTCGAGAAAACGTTGTCAGTGGCGCAGAACGTTTATCAATTCATAACGTTAAGATGCAAACATTTCCCTCCTTCCACCCCATCCGCCGCTCCACCATTCGACAAGGCATTTCTTCATTCTCATCGCCGTGGGAATGGACACGGAAATTTATGAGATTGGGTTTAGCATTGAACGCATTCTCTCTCTCTCTCTCTCTTTTCCCCTTCAGCCTGTAATGTCCACTGCTCGTTCAGAGTCATATCGAAATGCTTTTTTTTCCGATTTACGATGCTTAACTCCATCCAAGGGAAATGCATGTTTAAGATAAAGTTATATGCCTGAACAATTCTGTATGCTCTTCCGAATGATTTATTCATATTTTAGATATCAAATTTGCATAAGAACAACTTCTTTAAACGTATTCTAGATTGTGCAATTTCTACTTTTCATTTCAATCATGCCTTCAGAATACAGATGTTTAAAAAAACTTACTTATTTATGCGTAAATAGGGTACAACTTAAGGGTACAACTCAGATGATAATAAGCGCTATTTAAAATAAGAATTATTTTTGAAATTTTGTTTTTATTTTTACTTTTTGTTGCATTATTTTGCATTCGGCTTTAATTTGACTTCATTTTTCTGCTTTCGTAATTTTTTTTGCGAAACACAGGAGCTTCATGAGAGAGGGGAGGGGTCTTTGTCAAACTAATGCTTAAGTAAAGCAGTTTTACCAAAGAATTCTCGAAATGATTTTTTTCTAGTAGTTAATAATGCTGATTTTACAATCAAAGAAAACACAATAATTTCAAGAGAAACATCAAAAGTGCTTTATTCAAATGATGTCCATCGCTAGCTACACATTGCCCTCATCATTCTTGTAATTTGTGTATACCGTCAAAATAGAACTTTACTTGTTTTGAGGCAAACCAGTCAGAGACCCACTTTTCCACTTCTTCGTACGTTTTGAAATGCTGCTCAGAAAGGCGCGTGTGCCATCGGAGTGTAGGACATTTACCACACCGGACATTTACCACACTGGACTTTTACCACAGCGGACATTTACCACACCTAACTGCTTCAGTATCGTTCTTGTTCAGAGAAATTCTTGTAATTAATAACTATAAAAGAAAAACAACTAACTATTCACATACGGAAAATAAAACTAAAAGGTAAACAATAATGCTAGAGTGTAAAAATTAAATAATAACTTAAATACTTATGTGAATAATAACTAATAATAAAAGAAATACGACAAAATTAAATATTTATTCAAGGTAAACAATAACATAAAT
>JAHWFO010013848.1:6404775-6431550 GCA_023313115.1 Rhysida immarginata
ATTTATGTTATTGTTTACCTTGAATAAATATTTAATTTTGTCGTATTTCTTTTATTATTAGTTATTATTCACATAAGTATTTAAGTTATTATTTAATTTTTACACTCTAGCATTATTGTTTACCTTTTAGTTTTATTTTCCGTATGTGAATAGTTAGTTGTTTTTCTTTTATAGTTATTAATTACAAGAATTTCTCTGAACAAGAACGATACTGAAGCAGTTAGGTGTGGTAAATGTCCGATATGGTAAATGTCCGGTGTGGCAATTGTCCGGTGGTAAATGTCCGGTGTGGTAAATGTCCTTGTGGTAAATGTCCGGTTCCCGTGCCATCGATCGGAACAAGTGTAATCGGAAGGAGCAAGATCTGGTGAATACGGCGCCTGGGTTAATAACGTGTCTTTAACTGTTTTTGAAGTGTGAGATGGTGCGTTATCATGAAGCAAAATTACTTTGTCGTGTTTTCTGACCTATCCTGGTCGATTGACGATCAAAGCGCGTTTCAAATTGATTACTTGTTATCGGTAGCGAAAACTGTTAACGGTTTCACTCGGTTAACGGTTAGAAACTCATAATGCACCACATCTTCCTGATCCCGTCGAGCCAAGATGCTTTATGTTCCCGCAAATGTTCTTTTTTTTTGGCACGAACTTCGACATGCTAACATCTGCAGATAATTTGACATGTGAAGTTTTGAAGCTTGTGGTCAATAAAACAAAATAGCATGCATATTAAATCGCACATATATCAACATATGTTTAACTCCATTGATTGAAAAAAATCCGCATTATTAATCGGTACACATAATATACATCACTTTAACAGTATACAGTTTTATTTAGAAACTATGAAACAGTCTTGGATTCTCTTTCAGAAGAATATTTTAAAATAATACGAGGGAGGATCAGACAGTAACGCATAGTACTTTCTTTTTTTTAATTTTGCAGTAGGTCCAGCGGTCTTGCGCTCAATTACGAGGGTCATACTGAAAATCGTGAGCAACAGTTTTTTACAAATCATAATTTATTGATACAGAAAAGACAAGTATATTACCTTTTCAACATAATCCCCATTCTTCGGCACGCATTTCTCCCATCGTCCTACAAACTTGAAAATTCCCTTGCGGTAGAACTCAGTTCCATCTGACCGAAGACACTGTCCTATTTTAAGTTTTGATGCGGTCAGCCACTGTGACACGTCTATTTTCGTTAATAAAGGTGCCAGCCTTTGTTGCATTCAGTGGAGGCAGTTTGAGGGCGGCCACTACAAGACAGAACTTGGATGCTTGTTTTCCATCTTTGAAATCTTTCACTCATCTCCTACGCTTCCAATCCATCATGTATTTTTTTCATCTTTATGCACGGTGAAGTCTTTGGTGAATTTCAGCAGCGGAGATTTCCTCTTTTCGACACCACGTTGACAAAATGAGACATCATTGCCTGCATTTTGTATCTAGTGCGGGTGGATACGTGATAGACGCTACTGACATCACAATACCTCGATATGTAGTAGATAGTTCGTAGATTAAGATGATATTTTTTTTTCATTATTAATAAATTCTGATTTGTAAAAAATTATTGTTCAAGACTTTCATGAAATGATCACCGGAGTCCTTCTGCCGTTTTAGCTTTGATTATCTAGCAAATTTTATTCGTTAGACAGTTATTTTTCAACATAAGAACCAAGTTTCTCAAGACATTTTTCCAATCATCGCATCAGTTTTAATATAACTTGTCCACGATGTGTAATCATCTGCACTCGACCGATTTCACTTCTTCATCCAAAGTGAATTGTTGGCCTCCCAGGAATTGCTTCATTGGTCCAAACAGATTAAAGTCCAAAGGTGGGAAGTCTGGGGTGGATGATGGATGCTGGATTTTTTTCAAGAACAGAATCTGTAACAAGGGAACCAGTGTGCCATGACGCAGTCTAACAATTTCAGCATCTCTTTCAGGGCGTTGGGGATATTGTTAGTTCCAGACAATCATTAACATTTTCCATGAGTTTATTCGAACATTTGTGCTGCAATTACAGTCTCTTCCGCCATTGTGAGCCGGCGGGTGTGTAGCGCGTTATTCAAAGTAATTGTATGCCAATTTCTAACGTCCGAGCTAAAATAATAGCTGTCCATTACGTTCGATCTTCTTTAGTACATTATTAGGCTGTTACGTGTTTTATTGTTTCCATGGAAGCGCTACTTTAGACGTTTCCACTTAGAAATTTCATGAAATAAGCTTGAATGTAATTTTAATTATGGAGAAAAATGTATTTACGATCAAAGAAAACCATGAAGATATGTTTTTTGGTTAACTGTCTAAAATGTACCTTTATTTGTTTTTCTGTTCCTTGAGCGCACTGGATATATTATTACTTAAAAATGACCAAACTAATGTAATTATTGATCTACAGTATACTGGCCTCGGAGAAAAGGAAGTTAACGTGATGTCTTTCAACTCTTAACTCACAAGCTGGATTCCGGATGTGTATATTGATATTTTTTGAAAGTGAATTTTGGATTTGCATCTATTCTAATAAACGTTTAGATATTACATCTTTAATAAAGTGAAATACAGTGATTTTTTTAGTCCATCAAAACTGCATTAACTCATAGATGTTCGATATTTGTTGGTATTTCGAGTTTTTTCCCCTCTAATACATTTACTTTTTTTATGACAACAGGCTATAAAAAACCTTTTCTGCTTCTCAGACGGTGTTTTCCGTTGCGTTTTATCAATAATGCTTTTCAGTGTGTTTATGTGAATTGCCTCACCCAGTTTCGCCATCTGCCGTCTAGGTAGGGTAATTCCAATGAAAAACGATACATTGAATAAACGTAATACTATACTATAGAAAGGGGAAGAATGAAGCATTATGGTAAAATGAACTTAAATATGTTTAGTTTATCGCCAGCCAACTGTGTTATTAAGCCAGCCCCTCGTATAGAATAGAAATCTACTCATTACGTTTAACTATCCATTAAACAGCACCTGCGTTCGATGAGAAAAAAAAGTTTTTATCGCAAATGTAAGTTTCTAAAATTTTTTCTCGTTTTCACCTTGGAAGTTTGTCTTGACTTCATTTGCTGGTAAAAGATTTCGGATGGATGGATTGATGAAAGATGTTTTTTCCCCCGTGCGAAGCTAAGAGCAGTATTTCTCTATGGATTTCTTATTGTTCGAATTTCTTAGTTTAGTCGTGTAGGAGGTAGGTGACACATGACAAAAGCCGAATCGTATCTGACCCTCGTGCAAAGGGGTTAACTTTACCCCCCGACCAATATTCCTCCCACACGGCGGGAAGGGCCATGGGAATTCCGACGAGAGAATAGATGGGGTAAAAATGCGTCTCCATCGGCATGTTGAGGGAGTGGGGGTGACAAAAGCGGTCGTTCCCACACTCTCTTCATTGTAAGGGACACGGAAGTGGGGGTGCAGCTCGCCCAGCAACACCCTCCCTACGTTCTCTTTCTTTTCATGTGACACGTGTCGAGAAGATAGAGGGGAGGACTACGAATAGGGTAGATAGTCGAGGGAGAGAAACGAGTCTCGACGGAGGGAAAAGAAATTTGCGTTTACTCTCACCGACTAAATGAAGAGAGGCTTGTCGGCGAGGTGCACCGTCCAATTTGTCCACCGTCCGTGCTACGATTGAGATAATCTCGCTCTCACGGCTTATTTCGCGTCAAAGTACCAAACAGAGAAGAAGACGGTGGAGGAGAATAGATCCCGCCCACCCAACCATCCCCTTTCTTTTCTTTTTTTTTCCCTCTCTCTCTCTCTCTCGCTCTCGATTCGATTTGCCTACAATGAACGAGAAAAATGGGCGAAGGCATCGGTATTTTTGCCAAGTGGGTTTTTACAAAAGGAATTTGCTCCTCCTCGGCGCGGAACCCGAGCTGAATAAATATGATTCTTTCCGTTGCAAACAAAAACAGCTGGCTAACTGAATAACCCTCAACGACTTTCTTGCTTTGAAAAAAAATTCGCTTAGGCGCCTTGGAGATTGATTTCCCGCCAAATACCTTAAACTATGCATTTATCACAGGTGAATTAGCAATGAGAATAATAATGGTTTTATGCAAGAAATGGGCTGACTTATTTCAGATGTCTAATCTGCTATATTTTACCCACAGTTCTTGTATAAAATAATTATAATAGAGTCTGAATTAAGTAAAGGATAAAATACCTTAGACAAATATTTCATAAGTTTTAATATTTTTAAAAATTTAAGATTAAATAATGTTGTTAGAATTTGTACAACCCAAAAAATTTCTTCAGAAATCCTTGAAATGCATAAAAGGGTCTTTTAAAGCGTTAAATAGTATAATTGTCTTCATTTATTTTTAACTGGATTGATTTCATACTTTAGATGTAGATTTTAAGCAAACTTGGGGATAATTTTCGAGAGTCCTGTGAATAAATATAAATTCTAAGAACATTCTAATTTTCGAAGAAATTCCATTATAATTGTGAAGCTTGATATTATCATTACCTATTCATGTTTGTTCATTTACTTAAAAAATAAACACATTATAAAAGCACCGAAAATTCATTAGAAATGATAGTAACAGTAAAACAGATAATTGGGTAAACACGAATAGCAGTACAATTACTAGCATATAATATACGGCATCTAAACTTCTCCGAAAAATGAATTACTAAGTTCAGTTAAAACTAATTTTTTTTTGTTAATACTACTTAATGTTTAAAATTATAGAATAATTTAAGTACAGGGTGGTTATAATTAAAGTGACACCACTTAGACCCTTCTAGCGGCCGTTCTGGTAATCAGATTTTGACGAAACTTGAGATATTTGTTTACAGACCATGGGGAAGAGAATTTTGCAATAAAAAAAAATTAGTTCACATTTTGACCGCTACGTAAAAATATGGCGCTGGTCATGTAAGAAACTATCTGAGAATTTTTACTCAATCAGAGACGTTATGCAAATGAGATGTAAAATTAGAAAAGCTTTAAAATGAGAGTGAAATTAAATGTAAAGTCATTCTTCACGAGGGCTTTAGCTAAAAAGGATCGAGCTTTTATTGGTGAAGTTGTTTTACCAGAACTGCAGTAATGCTTCTGCTGCACTAAGAGAATATCGACGTTTGAAAAACATGCGAAATGGGCCTATGTCCATTAATGGTTTAAAAAAGAAGATTAAGAAATTTGAAGAAACTGGTGAGTTGGGTGTGCTGCCAGGGAGAGGACGGAACGAATTGCAAATGAGACTGTGGAAGACGTTGCTGCTGCTGTAGTGGAGAGTGCTTCAAGTTCCCAATATTCTTCAGCAAGTGTTCGAGCCATATCACGTGATTTGTCTATTCCGTGGTCTACGGTACAAAACGTTTTGCGTTCCATTTTAAAGTGGGAGCATCTTTTGAAGCATCCGTCGTTTTTTCGGATCTTCATGAAGCATCTTTTGAACCATACAAGATCCAGGTGGTTCAAAAGTTGCTTCATGAAGATCCGGAAAAACGCACTGATTTTGCTTGCCAGTTTCTGGCTAGAATAGCCGTCGACAATGCATGGTCATGGAACATTTTGTGGTCAGATGAAGCGCATTTCACACTAGACGGAGGAGTGAATGCTCAAAACTGTCGCATCTGGGGTACTGAAAAGTCGATGGTTGTGCATGAAAAGCTTTTGCACTCTGATTACGTGACTGTATGGTGCGGATTCACTTCACATTTCATTCTTGACCCCTTTTTCTTTGAAGAGAACACTCCTCAAGGCACTAAAAGATGTTCAATCACTGGTGCTCGTTACTGCGAACTTCTGCAGCAGAAAGTCATTCCTGCTTTACAAGAAAGACAATGTTTAGACACTACTGTCTTTATGCAAGATGGTGCAACACCCCACATTGCATGATAAGTGAAGGAACTGCTTCATGCTCATTTTGGAGATGATCGGGTGATTTCGAGAACTTTTTCAACTGCATGGCGTCCTCGTTCACCGGACTTAAACCCTTGTGACTTCTGGTTGTGGGGATATTTGAAAGATAATGTCAATGGAGGAAGAATACGGACTGTCCCTGAATTGAAAGCAAGCTTAACACGCCATATCACTGCGATTCCTCAGGAAACCCTTCGCTCTACTGTGGAACATGCAATAATGCGCTTGAACATACAGGGTGATTCAGTCAATTTCTGTCCATTTCAATACTATGATTTATTGACCCATTAATGTTTACAAACTTAGCATTTCAGTATGATATTTTAGGCAGTTCGGAGTTTTTATTCCCGTGTAAAAGTCTTGATGATATGCTCAATGCGGCCACCACGAACGTTTTGAACTGCTCGCAGCCGAATGGTGAAATTGTTCATAAATCTATCCAGGATTTCTGCATTGATGTCGAAGCGGTATACGCCTCCTTCGCAGCTCGGGGATAAAGAAGGTTTCCAACATGTTAAGGTAAGCCTGTGACGTTACGGTGCCCTCAAAAAAGAACGGACCAATGATGCCTCTTTTGGAAATCGCGCACCAAGCCATAACCTTTCGTGGATGAAGAGGTGACTTATGGATCTCATGAGGGTGCTCGGAACCCCAAAAACGAACGTTGTTTATTAACGTCACCTGACAGATGGAAGAAGGCCTCATCTGACACCCACAGGTTGTCCACAATGTCCTGATTGGCTTCCATTTCTGCTCCAAACTCCATCGCAAATTGTTGTTGCTTCTGTCTTCCAGTGTCTGTTAACTCCTGATAAATATGGATCTTATACGGAACTGGTGTAAATCCTTTCTCAAAATTCGCCACGTCGTGTATACGACAGCCCTTCTTCAATGGATAGGCGGCGAACAGATTTTTTGTTAGGGGAATCGACCAACCTTGTGCGAACATTTTCGACAACTTCGGCCGTTCGAACACAGCTTCGCTTCCGCCTTTTTTCTTGCCTTTAACACATCCAGTGGCACGAAATTGCTTGACAAAATCCATGATTGCTTGCCTGCCTGGTGCGTCTCGACACTTATACTCCTTCCGGAACTTTCTTTGCACGGTTACAGGTGATTTTGTCTCGAAATACCATTCGACAACCTTGCATTTCTGCTCTGTTGATAAAGCGGACGCCATTTTTCAACAATACGATTTTCATGCAGCGCCGTTGCAACAATACAAACTCCAACTATTTAGAAATTCGATATGGCGTTCATGTCGCGCATATCCCTAATGCACGTCATTCGAGTGAAATGGTCAGAAATTGACTGAATCACCCGGTATCATTGACACAAATGGAATGCACATTGAACAAATGCTCTGATTTTATAAATTTCTCTGCTTCTAACTTGTTTTTGTTACTATTCATGCGCCATATTTTGACGTAGCGGTCAAAATGTGAACTAATTTTTTTTATTGCAAAATTCTCTTCCCCACGGTCTGTATAACATACTAGAAGAGGTACCCGGCGTTGCCCGGGATAATTACACTTGCACAATCTTTTCCTTTCATTGTTAGTCATGAGATATTGATTGTTGGTTCATGCAGAGCGTTTGTGAATTGCGTGTTGATACCATTGTTGATACCCATTGTTGTACAAACTTTGCCTTGCATTGTTGGTCATGAGATATTTCTCATTAAAATGTCTTGCCATAACCATGAATATCGATTTTTTATCGATATTTATTATTTTTCCGAAATCTGAGGTAGACAGTGACCTTCCTCATGCTTTGAAGGTCATGTATGCGAAATTTTATCAAGATCGGAATAAAACTGTAGATTTGTATAAAAAACATACAGACCCACAGACAAACAGACCCACAAACATCCTTCTTTATATATATACTAGAAGAGGTACCCGGCGTTGCCCGGGATAATTACACTTGCACAAACTTTTCCTTTCATTGTTGGTTCATGCAGTGTGTTTGTGAATTGCGTGCTGATACCATTGTTGATACCTATTGTTGTACAAACTTTGCCTTGCATTGTTGGTCATGCGATACTTCTCATTAAAATGCCTTGCCATAACCATGAATATCGATTTTTTTATCGATATTTATTATTTTTCCGAAATCTGAGGTAGACAGTGACCTTCCTCATGCTTTGAAGGTCATGTATGCGAAATTTTATCAAGATCGGAATAAAACTGTAGATTTGTATAAAAAACAGACCCACAGACAGACCCACAAACATCCTTCTTTATATATATAGAAGAACTAGAAGAGGTACCCGGCGTTGCCCGGGATAATTACACTTGCACAAACTTTTCCTTTCATTGTTAGTCACGAGATATTGATTGTTGGTCCATGCAGAGCGTTTGTGAAATGCGTGTTGATACCATTGTTGATACCTATTGTTGTACAAACTTTGCCTTGCATTGTTGGTCATGAGATATTTCTCATTAATAAGCCTTGCCATAACCATGAATATCGATTTTTTATCGATATTTATTATTTTTCCGAAATCTGAGGTAGACAGTGACCTTCCTCATGCTTTGAAGGTCATGTATACGAAATTTTATCAAGACCGGAATAAAACTGCAGATTTGTATAAAAAACGTACACACAGACAGACAGACCCACAGACAGACCCACAAACATCCTTCTTTATATATATAGAAGATATAGATATAGAAGATTTCAAGTTTCGTCAAAATCTGATTACCAGAACGGCCGCTAGAAGGGTCTAAATTGTGTCACTTTAATTATAACCACCCTGTATATGCTTCTTTATATGGAAACGCTGTTATGCCCCTACAGGGTGAAATCCAAATGGAATTAATGAATACGAGAAAGCCCCAAATTAAAACTACGAGAATTATGCAATCAAAACAAAACAAAAATTGGGTGGTTGGTCGGTTTGTTGAGTCGATCAGCAACTCAGTCGCAAAGGTCATTCGGAGCCGCCGGTAAAAGTAAGACATTTTTTCTTCTGTCGAGAACAATTTAGCGAGAAGAAAAGCGAGATTATTACGCTGTATCAGGGAAATAATAATAATGAATATCTCTGTTAAAACATTACTAATGTTATTATATGAAATTTGAAAACACTTCACGGAAAGAAATGATGAAGACCAAACAAATTCTTGCTTTAAAATGCTTGACGTTAAAAGCAATCCAAACGAAAGGATGGATTGAAAGGATAACAATGAACTCAAAATATGTGTACGAGAATGCTTGGCGGGCTCGGAGGCTTCCTAAATTTCTGAGCATGTTAAAACTTCATCCTTGCAGTAAATTCCAAGCGATATCGAAAATTAAATTTTGTAATAACATTCATTTCTTCACTTTCTGCTCACAGAGCATTTTTAGTAAACCTCAGAAAGTATTCTGGTCATTGAGCAATTGTAATCAGCCAATATTGATGACTTCCATTGTCGCTATGTCTCGTGACTAATAGGGTCCAGTTATCAGAATAAAAGTGTCACATGTGATAATAGCTAAATTAGGAGTAGCGCAGTGGAAAATAAATAACATGTAACAGCGCACTGATTAAGGTAATAAATGAAAAGTTTATTGAAAGATATGATTTAAAAAAATAAAGACGACTATGAAGGAACAACGTGAGCCCCTTCAGACAAAGGCAAACTATGCCAAAACACAAAATCAAAGGCAAAAACAATTTCACACAAAGTAATTAATTTTACCCACACTTCTGTGTAAAATAATAATTAGCAAAAAAGCCTTAACCTCCTTTCAAACTTACAGGGTAACTAACCTGAAAGCAAAGGCAAGTTAAAGGCAAAAACACCTAAATTAATCTAGCGTATATTTTAACAAATACCTTTCAGCTAGAAAACAATACCAAAGCTTAGAAGCTAATAACTGTATAGAAAAAGCTTACTGTCTAAGCAACCAAAATGTAATACAATATTCTCATAAATACGGCTTAAACCGAAACAGTATTATAAACAAATAGCTTAATGGCTAAAGGTTTAACCCGTAAAACAACGGACGCCTGTATAGGTTCAATCTTGAAATAGCAACTTGATTGGGTCGGTCACCAAAATACCTTTAAACAAAGCCAACCTTACATTCGTTTACTTTAAACAAATAACAAACAAAATATCAAACATATGCTTAAACGTATGATTTCCAAAGAGATTCAATTGCACTGTCACAGAAATTTACACTTTACATACTAGTGAATTCTATATCTCACATAAGAAAACCACGCATCATAATGCGACCGCTCGCAGATAAAAGTTCCAGTTGCGAGAAATTTAATAGTGAGCAAAACTACATCTAAATAGTCACTATCGGGCTAAAGTTCATTGTCCGGGAAAGTCAATTAGTCATAACACTTACAAGCAACACCGAGAACTAAAACACAACACTTGAAAACCTTATTAAGGCAAAACAGCTTATTATTGAATGGATACAAAATAATAAGTTCCAAGTTCACTTGTTGCAAAACAGAAATGCGAATGTCACATGAGGTCTATAAAAAAAAAATATAGACATTACTCGGAAATACAAATTATGTTGGAAGGGGAAACATTAAATGCACATGTTAAGAAAAATGGGCAATTACGCAACTTGACTCCAACTTATTTTCTTCGTGAACTGAATGACACATCACTACACTTAATTATCACGAATCCAAACTGGGTCGTAAGGTATGCCCGCATACCGCAGGGCCAAAGCCCACACACTTGAGTGCACTTATACACGTCACGGCGACTTAGCTCAGAAAATGCTTTCTTAATTAATGAGGCTACACAGCCTACTGTAATGGACGCACTTACTAAGGCAAATCCCTGGTCGGCAACTGAAACACTCGGCGCACGGGGAGGCGAGCCGAACTCCGGCGACAGGCACTTTTCACGAAGCAGACTCTTACGTTTTGCGTCGGCACAAGTCTCCGCCATCTGGGCTTCTCCGCACGGCAAGGCATTGCATAACGAGACACACGCCGTCTCCGCAGACGTCTCCGTCGCAGCGGCTTGAGGATGAGCCTTCCCCTTCTGTGTGTCGAACACTAAGCAGTCCCGATGCCTTCTATCAGTCGTGGCCAGGAGCCTCTTTTCTTTCCATCGTCCATCGGTCGTCGCCAAATTCCTTCTGTCTCTCTTCCTCCTCTCTCTCTTCGAGCCCGCACTCGCGAGACTCGCTCTTCCCTGATTGGTTCCTGCGTCCTGATGTTGTATATGACGCTGTCGACGTCGATTCCGTTTTCGCTCCGAATTGTAGAATACTCTAGAGCGAAAACGATCGACTATGTCACCGGAATTATTAAAATCATTAAAATTCCGTGACAAAAAGTCACGTTTTTAATGCAAAACAAGTATTTTCCATACCACGATTTCCCAGGGATGGATTGTCTACAAGCTCAGTAAAATTTGGAACGTGGCTGTCGCTGAGAAAATCCGCAACGCAAAAATGAAGATGCAACAATTCTCTTTCCAAAAGACTATTAAAACGTCACTGTGAACTTTCAAACCACGAAAATATCCTCCTTCCTTCTTAATCTCTGCATCATTAATCCTTAATCCGTGCTAATGAATCTGATTTGCAAAGAGTTATGATTTCATTTTCAACCGGCGCAATTTTGATTATAATGCCATCACTAAATTGCATTATATTAGAAAATGCCATTTGCTCTTTATGAGATGATGAATATGATGCAATATTTCTAATTTACATGATTTTTAATGGACACATTTACTTAATGCAATCTAGATAACGGATCTTATGGAATATCCAATTAAACGGCAGTCAATTAAAATATTTTCATGACCGTATCAGTTTAGTCATTTTCATCTCGGAAGCGTTTTAACTTTTGTCCAGCGTTAGTTAGAAATAATTCCTGACTACTTTGTTGCAGAATGAAATTCTTTTTTGAGTTTAGGAGATATAAATATTATGGAATCGCATTCCGTAATCAAAAGAACAAAGCTCTCTTTATTTCTAAACAATGTAGTTTAACTTTTTGGCTTCATTTTCTTTAGACTCTTGCGAGTCGGCAGAGAATATCCATGTTTCCAATTGTGTTTGTTTCATCCGATATGCGCTGAATACATTTTTCTGCTATTATCATACGCTAATTTTTTAACCATTTTTTTTTTCAAAACAAGAAGTGTTAAGACTAAAATTGTTCAAACGATTTTATTGGAAAAGACAAGATAATGCGACTCAATAAATTTTTAAAATTATTGATCTCTCTATTGGAATATCGATAATGCGATAAAGGGATGATTCACAGAGCCATATATATTTCACCGATATCCCGTAGTTTGAAGTGTCTGCTAAAGAGATGAACATTCCTCTATAAACTAACTACACCTAGTTACCATTGACCTTGCATTAGAAGTAAATCATCTCTCCATTACGGTAATAAAGCCAACCGGTATGGCTGTTGTCGTTAATCCTGTCTTTTTCTCAATTGATTAAAACTAATTAATGAATTTACGAACGGACAGTTTGGACACAGAAGGGTTTATTCACTTTCTCCTTTTACGACGCAAATGAAAATTTGACCGCTCCAAATTGGCTGTGAATGAATGCTTCAATTCGCGCATGAAAACTTTCGGCAGTTTGGAAATTATTTTAAAAATTACTGCAAAGTGTCAAAATGTCAACAAAATGGAGATGGATAGGCAAATGGACGAAATGCTATGGGCGTGTAATAACAGCGCAATTTGGGCGACGATGCTTGATCCTTGATAATCGATCAAAACAGAGGATGAATATAAAAAAAAAATTCTTTTTAATTAACGTAAATCATATTTTAATTCTTACTAATTTCACTGTTCAGTTGCTGCGTACTTGTGGTATATTCCTCTCTCACCCTGTAAGTCTCGTAAATGAAGTCAATAAATCTCCATTTTTATCTACTTCTTAGGCGCTGTCAAAACAATTTTCTTTCTACAATAGGTTATTATTTTTCTCATGAATTCCATTCGCTATTATGGGTCGAGCCAAACAGCGGTGCAATGTAAAATGTATTTTTGATGTTAGGTCGAATTATTATAAAGATATTAAAATTCTTATTTATTTTATTAATTTATTTTGTGAATGTATGCAATATTGGCTTCTAAGGGATTGAAATGCAAAATATGAGAAGAGAAGAATTTGTTGTATTTAGTTAAGCAAAGGCCTCTAATAAGAAGTTAAAAGCTTTTATCATAAAATAATTGTAAAGAAAACATTCTTTCAGGGCACATCATGACTTTTTAAATTTTTATTTATTGAACAAACAAGCAGAGGAATCGGAAATTGGCCGAGATTTTAATTTAATTTAAAAAAGAGAATTATGTCTAGACTGGCTTCAGAATTTTGTCTGTCGTCTTTTTTTGTTTCTGTTCTAAAGTTTAGCTGCTCTGGATTCAATCATGATAGCAAATCGACTTTCAAGCTTGTTTTGATTCGAAACGTGCTTGTAAACGCAGTCTCTTTTGCTCTCGTCTAAGGCCTGAGAATAATTTTTTTTGAAAATCTTAGTTCTGTTTTTCAATAATCCCTGATCTTTTTTTAAAAGAAATTTTATTTTTTTGAATCCTCTGAGAATGACATTTTCTATTTGTAGATTGTCGTTTCTTGGAAAGTGCCATTTCTTTAAACGAATACTAAGGTTAAATTTCAAGATTTTTTTTCCAACTTCGTTGAATTAGAATGCAATTTCAAATGCATTGGATTCGATTCCGTAGACAAAAAATAATATTTTCGTCAGACACTTTTTAAAAATTCATCGACTACATCGAAATTTTATTTGCTGTGAGCTATGGAATAAATTGACGTCTACGGGCACTTATTTAGAGCTTTAGCTAAAAGCTACTCATAAGAATGCCATATGTTGCCATGGTTCTAACGACCAAGTGACTGCCGCTCCCGCAACTCCGACCCCATTGGAACAATTGGGCCTAAATTTCATAGTAATGTAGATGTTGCCTAGAGGAATCTGTATACTGAATTTCACTCCTTTACATACCTAAAGAGCACATAGATCTTTTGTCCTCTCTGAATCCCACCCCTGTAATTCCGACCCTACTGCACCAATCAGTACAAAACTAAATAATGATGGTGGACATCCCCATAGCAAAGTACATTCCGAATTTCAACCTTCTACCTCAAAAATGTAGAAATTATGAAGGGGACGGACGGACAATGTAAAACCAATAAGTAGCTCCATTCTTCCGCTACTTAATAATATAGAATACTAGCAAAGGACCCGGCGTTGCCCGGGATAATTACGCTTGTAGGTAAGCAGAACAACCTCAAAAAGCTAAATTAAACCTCCAAATTGGTTAAATAATAACTCAATCACTACAATATAGAGCGAAGGGACTATCCATTCTAAGAAAAATCCGAAAGACAGGAATTTACCTCTTCACTGAAAAAATCCATTCTAGGTGATATACCGGGACTTGATTTACCGAAAAAAAAATTTTTAAAGGCTCACAATGGACGGACTTCTCCAAGGATGCTTTCTAGTCTAAATAATTTTTTACTCACGTAATCTTACTTTAGATGTACACTTGATGTTGTTGCAATTTCCTTTCTTCTTTCGATGTCTTGAAGCAAAAATTGGCCATTCATCACATTGTGTAGTTTAGCGATCGCCGATTCTTCGATTTACTTGCTTACCATTTGCTCAATACAGCACGGAGCTAAAGGAGTGCTTCCTCTATCGTCTTTCACTCTTTCTCAATAGTCTGCTAACTCATTATCTCCAGTTACTGATCATTTTTAAAGATTTTCAAGAAATTGTTAAGTACTAAGAATTCTCTTTTCAAAGAAAAGCCTGAATAACAGGAATTCTATGCATTGAATTCTATATTGCACAAACTTTGCCTTGCATTGTTGGTCATGAAACATATATTGTTGATCCTTGCATAGTGTTGGTGCATTGCGTGTTGACACCATTGTTGATACCTATTGTTGCACAAACTTTTATTTGCATTGTTGGTCATGAGATATATATTGTTGGTCCGTGCAGAGTGTTTGCGAATTGCGTGTTGATACCAGTGTTGATACTTATTGTTGCAAAAACTTTGTCTTGCACTGTTGGTCATGAGATATTTCTCATTAATATGCCCTGCCATAACCATGAATATCGATTTTTTATCAATAATTATTATTTTTTCGAAATCTGAGGTAGACAGTGACCTTCCTCATGCTTTGAAGGTCGTGTATGCGAAATTTTATCAAGATCGGAATAAAACTGTAGATTTGTATAAAAAACAAACAAACAAGCAAACAAACAAACATCCTTCTTCTTCTATATATATAAAGAAGGATGTTTGTGGGTCTGTGCGTCTGTGGGTCTGTGGGTCTGTTTTTTATACAAATCTACAGTTTTATTCCGATCTTGATGAAATTTCGCATACATGACCTTCAAAGCATGAGGAAGGTCACTGTCTACTTCAGATTTCGAAAAAATAATAATTATTGATAAAAAATCGATATTCATGGTTAAAGCAGGGCATATTAATGAGAAATATCGCATGACCAACAATGCAAGACAAAGTTTTTGCAACAATAAGTATCAACAATGGTTTCAACACGCAATTCACCAATAACAATGAGCTCAAAATGATGACGCAATGATAAAGCAGTCCTTTCCAAGAATTATAACAATGCAATATGGATAAGTTTCAATTTGTAACAATGCATAGAATTCCTGTTATTCGGGCTTTTCTTAGAAAAGAGAGTTCTTAGTACTTAACAATTTTTTGAAAATCTTTAAAAATGATCAGTAACTGGAGATAATGGAGAGTTAGCACTCCTTTAGCTCCGTGATGTATTGAGCAAATGGGAAGCAAGTAAATAGAAGAATCGGCGACCGCTAGACTGCACAAAGTGATGAATGGCCAAGTTTTGCTTCAACACATCGAGAGAAGAGTGGAAATTGTAACAACACTAAGTATACATCTGAGGTAAGATTACGTGAGTAAGAAATTATTGGAGAGGTCCAGCCATTGTGAGCCTTTAAAAAGATTTTTTTCGAATTTTCATTAAAAATTTTTACTGTATTAATTCTAAGCATTTTCATGTGTTTATTTTTAAGATATTGCAAAATTTAATTTAATTTTTTGAGATTGTTCTGTTTACATCCAAGTGTAATTATCCCGGGCAACGCCGGGTACCTCTTCTAGTCTTCTATATACAAGGTGATTATAATTAAAGTCCCTTTGTAAAAATGCTATAAAAAAACAACCATGAGTCCGAATGACTTCAAATTTGGACTGAGCATTCTTGAAGAAGGGGCATTTGATATGGGATAAGAAAAAAATAGTTCCAAAATTTATCACTAGATGGCGCTGTAAGCGGCATAACGGAAGCGGATTCAGCTAGAAGTGACATTTTGAATTGAAATACGACGGCTTTGGCATGAGTTGTTTATGGCATGATGTTTTTACATTAAAGTTGGTCTAGGAATGCAATTGACACTAAAACAAGTTAAACATGATTTTTTTTTTATTATACAGTACAGTATTAGCAAAAAATCAACTGTACCGGTCAATGAACATGATTGCTTCGGGTTTGATGATGGAAAACATGACTTTCAAGTCATTTAACAGTTGTGGCACTGTTAGTGCAAAGCCCATCCACCACGGCAAGGTCGTACCACATCGGATGGGAAAAATCGGTTTTTAATTGTCCTTGGGCCAAAAACCGCATAAAAAGCACATGATGAGATACAAATATGACGAGAACGCCATGAGGCCTGCGTTTTTATAACACATGCAATGTCTCATGCGCATGCGTATCTTTCAATTTGCATAGTACAAATCCTCCTAGGCATAATATGCCGCTTACAGCGCCATCTAGTGATAAATTTTGGAACTATTTTTTTTCTTATCCATATCAAATACCCCTTCTTCAAGAATGCTCAGTCCAAATTTGAAGTCATTCGGACTCATGGTTGTTTTTTATAGCATTTTTACAAAGGGACTTTAATTATAATCACCTTGTATATAAAGAAGGATGTTTGTGGGTCTGTGGGTCTGTGGGTCTGTGTGTATGTTTTTTATACAAATCTACAGTTTTATTCCGATCTTGATAAAATTTCGCATACATGACCTTCAAAGCATGAGGAAGGTCACTGTCTACCTCAGATTTCGGAAAAATAATAAATATCGATAAAAAATCGATATTCATGGTTATGGCTAGGCATATTAATGAGAAATATCTCATGACCAACAATGCAAGGCAAAGTTTGTACAACAATAGGTATCAACAATGGTATCAGCACGCAATTCACAAACACACTGCATGAACCAACAATATATATCTCATGACCAACAATGCAAGGCAAAGTTTGGGCAACAATAGGCCCATTGTGTTCGCATCAACAATGGTATCAACCCGCATTCACCAATAACAATGAGCACAGAATGATGATGTAATGTTAAAGCAATCTTTCCAAGAATTATAACAATGAACATAAAATGATGATGTAATAACAATGCATAGAATTCCTGTTATTCAGGCTTTTCTTAGAAAAGAGAGTTCTTAGTACTTAACAACTTCTTGAAAATCTTTAAAAATGATCAGTAACTGGAGATAATGGAGAGTTAGCAGACTATTGAGAAAGAGTGGCAAGACGACAGAGGAAGCACTCCTTTAGCTCCGTGATGTATTGAGCAAACGGGAAGCAAGTAAATAGAAGAATCGGCGACCGCTAGACTGCACAAAGTGATGAATGGCCAAGTTTTGCTTCAACACATCGAGAGAAGAGTGGTAATTGCAACAATACTAAGTATACAACTGAGGTAAGATTACGTGAGTAAGAAATTATTTAGACTAGCAGTGGCATCCTTGGAGAGGTCCAGCCATTGTGAGACTTTAAAAAGATTTTTTTCGAATTTTCATTAAGAATTTTTACTGTATTAATTCTAAGCATTTTCATGTGTTTATTTTTAAGATATTGCAAAATTTAATTTAATTTTTTGAGATTGTTCTGTTTACATACAAGTGTAATTATCCCGGGCAACGCCGGGTACCTTTGCTAGTTATATATATAGAAAGAAAAGATGAGCACTTGAGCAATCGTGCGGCGACAAAGCGATATCAGGTGCGCGCGCCGATATCAGTAATGCGTAAAAGATGAACAGAAAGTAACAATATATTCCTTCTTGACAAATCGATTGTTATATGACATGCCATTATCTTGGTATTATTTACATTCACTGTTTTAGCACGTGAATTCGACTTAGAGCGGGTCCACGAAAAATTCTGAAAAGTTTATACGGCCGAGCTAAGACTTTGATGGTCATATTTCTGAAAACAAAGCTGAATAAAGACAGAAACCACAATTCCACGAATGAGTTTTTTTTAATCTGGAGCCACGGATGTACATTTCGAAGACACTGTCCTCTTCATCAGCGTGTAAATTGGGAATACACATTGTGTAACTACATACATGTATAACATTTTATCACCGTTTACTTTCCCTGATTAGTTTTTGTGCTATTTATTAGTTGTAAAATAACCTCACTGGTTATTATTTACTTTGCTGTTTATCATATTTTGTATTTCTTTGATTGGCCCCTTATTCTTTGTAAAATTAACCTAATCGGTTATTAATTGTTATTAATTAAAATTCATTTGTAGAATTGTGGTTTCTGTCCTTATTTTGTTTGATACTATCATTTGTTCACAGTTTTGTTTTGTATTATAACATTTGTATTCGTAATGCAGTAAGTCCGCCTTAATCCTTAGAATATGTCGACGAATGTTCTCTTTACAGCTATGGCAGGGTTACGGGTGTTTCACGGTAAACCAGATCCTTTAAGAAGCCCCATAACCAGAAGTCACATGAAATGAGATTTGGTGAGTGAGGAGGCCAAGGTTCTTGAAAACAGCGGCTGAGCATCCGTGCGTCGGTGAAGGTTTGCCGAAACCCTTGTTGAACATACGTACGAGCAATGCGGGAAGGTGCACCGTCCTGTAGGAATTTTGTGTCCTGAACGCATTGACGCTTTTGAAGTTCTGAGATCACAGAACCTCCTTTTATATGACTCGTCATTTACATTTGTTGTCGCCAGTCTAGTTAATGCACTTGAGATTGCAGTGTCGCTACAGCGCCACCTATCGATGACCTTGTGTATCAAGTTTTGTTTATTTAATAAATGGTTAGCGCATCATTTGCACGTTCTATGAGTTTTGTTTCATTTTTGCCAGTAGAACGCTCTCCACAGCCCTCTGAGCTGGCGAAGTATGTAGCTTGATCTAACAATCGGAATGGTACTAAATTTGCTACGGAGACTAATGACGAATGGGAAATTACAGTTCCAGACGTCGTCGATAGGGAAAGAAATGGCGCCGTTGTTGTCTGCATAAAGCGAAGGTAAAAATTTATAATGCAAATTCTCGATAACTTAGGTGACAAGAGCGCCAGCAATTCGAGCTATAAAGACAAGTTGAAAATTCCGAAAGACATTGCGAGGACCACCTTGGTTCAACATGCGTCTCACGTTACCTTAGCGTTAGTTGGGAAGTTGTTTTTTCTTCACCAGTCCAATGGAGCAGCCGCTCTTCGTGAATTTCTGAACCCGTCATAAACGCGCGTAAAGACCCTCTGCCAATTGATGCATTGAAATTCATGATTCCGGAATTTGAAGAAATAGACATGCTAACAGTTCGTCCTGGCAGAGGACAGAAGCCGATGTCAGAACAGACAATGTTGTGACATTCTATGTTTACCCATAGAGAATATTTCGCAGAGGATGCAATGTGGGATCGATGAGAACGGCGCTCACATGTCGGTGGTCGATGTCCGAAAGGTCATTGTTTCTTGGGTACGTTCGTATTAAATTTCATCTCTGTTTGATCTCGAAAATAAATAGAACTATAGTTTATGTGATCATTGATTGTTGATGTTCTCATATTGCACATGATGATACAGGATATTCCAAAAATAACGATTAAAGAAAAGCATGTTAATATAGGAAACGTATACATGAAAAGGGCCTATGTGAGGCATTAGATATCAATAAATTTCAACGTGGCTGCCGTTCCGCCGTAGCACTGAGCACTCTCTGCATTGATCAAGTGTGATGTTGTTTACCGCCTCCACAATCCTTTGGTGCAGCTACTGCAGGCTTGTGATTTTAACCTTGATGTAACCCCACATGAAGAAGTCTAAGGGGGTAAGGTCAGGTGAACTCGGAGTCCTGATACGTGCTGAACTTCTACCGATCCACCGTCTCGGAAACATATGGATGAGGTAATCACGAAAAATGAAAGCAAAGTGAGAGGAGCCTCCTATTGTAACACAACGGTATTCAGAATTCCATCAGACTCCGATTGTGATTCTAGGAAAATCTCAAGCATGTCAAGGTAACTTGTACTTGTTACAGTTTGCTCCGCAAACATAAATGTTCCGTAAATCTTAAGCTTGGTCATCCCTAAGTCACACATTCACCTTCGGGGTGGTTTCTCTCCCATTCTTGGACCTCATGAGGATTGCTGTCGGCCCATGTACGGCAGCTGTGACGGTTCACTAAACATGTGTGAAATGTCGCCTCCTGAGCAGAGGAGGTCGTCTAACAGATTTTCGTTTTCCGCGACCTCCAAAAAGTTCGTACACATTACCTGTATGTGGTACGACTTCTTCTTCAATGTAAAACGAAGAGCTAAATACTGGCTCGTGGAATGTTCAAGTCACGGCTTAGTCGACGAACGGAAGGACATGGGTTCCTTTCAACGACCTAACGAATGCTCTGGACGATATTGTCAGGTGTTGATGGTCGACCAGGAGGTTTCTCGTTAAGGACTCTACCTGTTCGTCTGAATTTGTTCTCAAGAAGCCTGATATTAGTCCTTTTCCATATCTTCGATGGTACAGCTCACGCACCTCCTAGATGTTTTACCACCGATTAGGAAACGATGACTATTCTTCGAGCACCTGTTAGTGTTTACATAGAAATGTATCGTTACTTTTTGGACACGCTGTATATATTCGTAAATAATATGTAGAATGCATTAAATATGTAATGTGCTAAAACATACATTTTTTATTAAGCAATCGGTACGGTGCTACACTTGTTTCAGTGTTTTGACTGTTTGCTATTGTCCCGCCCCGTGGCCAGCAAGATCGCCACATCTTAATCCGCCGGACTTCTTGTGGGGACATCTGAAGAACCTAGTGTATGCCACATATGCTTCGGCGAGGCAAATGTTGCGTACAAGAAAGGGAGCGTCAGTTCGAAGCACTTCTCTAATTCACACGTTGTCAAATGTCATTATTTGTTGTTTCTCAGTGAAAGCTCAATCATCAGAGAGTCAAGCTACTGGCTCTTGCATGAATCATTGCTGCATCTGAAGCAACTGTAGCGCCATACCGGTGCAAGATAGGAGACACATTGCTTAATAAAAAATGTTTGTTTTAGTACCTTCTACCTACCATATTCTTCTGTAACATAAGTTCTGAATACAGTATTGCATAAGTGACATTATATAAGGATATTATTCGTTTATACCTTGAAATACATTTATACCGATATTCAACTTAATTATTTATGACGAAAACCGAGAGATAAATACAAATCATTTATATTATACAGTACAATCCGCCTAAGTCAAAGTCGGTTAAGTCAAAATTCCTCTTAAGTCGAAATATATTTGAAATCCCTTCCCCTACATTCCCGTTTTGAAAATGTCGTTTAAATCGAATTCCTGATAAGTCGAACTATTTTCATGGTCCCCTGACATTTCGACTTAAATTGATTATACTGTAGGCTTACTATAAACGTTTATCTATATACAGTAACTGTAACGCACCTCATCAAAAATCAGACTTTCGATTCTTTATGTGTACGGTATAATGGTTGATGGTGGAACCATTCCCGGACAACTTAAGATGCCCGAAAATTAATGTCTCACGGGTGCAAATCTAGGCAATATGTCTTATGCTGAAGTATTTACCATCTGAATTTGGAAAAGCAATCCTCGAGAAATTTCTTAGTATGAAGTGCCCGGATATATGGGAAAAATAATGGCTGCTGCAGTGAGCAGCTCCAGAGTCTCACAGAGATTTCAGAGCTTCTGCATACAGAGCAGGTTTTTCCGTGGGCAGAAACTCGACCAACAATAGATCTTTCAGAAGTTGGTCGACCAACAATAGATCTTTCGTGGGCAGAAACTCAACCGAAATAAAGAAAGTCAATTTGACCTTGTTTATATTCTATGTGACTTTCCTGATAGCAGACACGACAATTGCCTTCTGGTTGATAGTGAAAGCACCATGTTTCATCTCCAGCTATTATGTTGATGAAACTATCATTCTAATTTGTGTACTACCCCGATATGCGCAAATCTTTCGACATTGCCCACACCCCAATACTAGTGTGTATAATCTCAGCACTGATTCCAATTTTATCGGCAAGTATTCTACCTGGTTCTTCTCCCAGTTGTCCAGCTTGGAGACTTTTTGACTAATTTCCCTTCAAATTAACAATGCTTGCTCTATGCGTGTAAAAATTGAGGAAACCTCATCCTGCAGTGGAGAGATGATGAAATGTATGTATAGAAGAAATTGAAACATGTTAATATAGTTATTGAGTACTAATTTAGTTTTATAACAGTATAATAAGATAATAATACAAGATTGGTAGGCCGCCGCAAATGCTTCTTTAGGAACCAGTTTTGTCTACTGGAAAATCGCTTATGCAAGAACGGAATAAAGCTTTTGCTCATCGAGGGGCTTTTCAGTAGGCAAAACAGATCACTATAGAAATGTTTACAGCGGCGTTGCAATCGTGGCGTCAGCGTAAATTTGTGCGGCTAGAGGTTGACTATGAGGAAGATGACGGGAGTTTCAGCTTTCTAGGGTCAATAGTTTTCAAAAATAAATTTGGAGACTTTAGAACTTGAACGCACCTCCTACTTATTTTCCTCTAATACTATATACGCTACTAAAACCAGCGCTTGAACTTCACGATCTGTAGCTCTGCTTCAAATTCTTCCCAGTTTGAGAATTTTTTCCATTCAAACCTAATTAATTCAAACCTAATTCAAGAGAGAATTGGGACTCTTGAGTTGGGCTTTCCCGACTTGAACTGGGACATCCAAATGGATTGCTACTATTTAGTTATTTACTTTGTTTTATTTATTTATTTTTTCCTCGCCAAAATACATAGGATCGTTTAGAACGGCCGGCGTTTCGACGTCGCTAATTTGATCAATGCGCTTGCGCAAAACCGTTAACACGATTAATCAATTATTGTTAGCTGAGAGGAAGAGGATAAATGACAACACCTGACTACTTGTTATTTTGCATCAGTGAACGTTACGAATCGCGCACATGGACGATCCGCTGCCTCGTGCGTGATCAATGAGTCAACGGGGCCTGATGATGAGTGAATCCATTTGGACACGAATCACCTCCCCCACCACCACTACCAATAATACTCTCCATATCCATTCTATCCCTTCATGTTATCCGCTGGAGCTAAATGTTCAACGACATCTTTGATCCCACACATTTCAGTTCGTGCAGAAAGTGGCACTGTTAACACATTTACATCTCATAGTTGAAATGCCTTGCAGCGCTACCATATCCCATAGAATGCACTTGGAAGATTATACTGATAATCTCCAGATGTTCATTTTTTATTGAAACTGAATAAAAAAATTTTAAAGCAAGATATGTGAGAATTTATCTATCAGATGAATGTTTAATTAGGATTTCGGCAACATTTGTTTCAGTAGTAATTTTGTCAAGTCAACTTTTAAACTTAGGAATGGCAAATGGTTAATTTAACGGAAATGTATGACATATTTGTTAATTAATCCTGTTTTATTGTCTAATTAATCTATCCGTGGCCCATTTCTCGCAATGGAACATAAATTAAAGTCCGATTCGTACATGTAACTCCAGATTTTATGCACAAAATTTCTAATCCCACGATCCCATACAATTAATCGGCGAAGATCATCAATAGGCATCCGGCTTTTATAGGCATTCAGGTACTTGTCGCCTGGATCGGTATTGAGTACCCAGACAATGTGTTTTCCATTTACAGAAAACATTATTTTAGCTAAACAACTACAATAAAACATCTTAATACTTTACTTTGATCCACAATGATTTACAGGTTATCGTAAAAGCGAGCGATATTTAATTTTTCTCAGTCATAATATGCACTTTTATCGATAATAACTAATATTCTTCGAAAAATTTCGAACTTGGGCTGAGGCAGATCATTATTAACATTTCCAACACTACACTAGAAACATTTTTAACACAAGTTTAAAACTTCAACCACCGTTCACAAGGTGTTTTTTTCGCAATATTTCCTAATACAACTTCTTCCCACATTAATTCTAAAGTACTGTAACCTATAAATAATTAAATATATACTGGCGATGACCTCCAAACATGATGTAATAATATTTCTATCGAAAAATGGAAAGAAAAATTATTACTGTAACCTATATTTACTGTTATATCTCTTGAAAAAAGAAATATCAATAAAAATCTGCCACGGTATATACAGCATATATATATCAAAATTAAAGCTGGAATTGAGATTGTGTGCCACGCATAACTCTATTCAACGGCATTTTTTGCAGCAACACCTTCCAAAAATTCGGTGGGGATAGATGCTATGATGTTGCAGATGTAGTCCTGTATTGTGCTGATTGTTTTTATAAACACGTTCTTTGAGATGAAGCCAGAAAAAGAAATGTAGTTCCGATTAATCATAATCCAGGTTTGTCATAAACCAGATGAGATAACGAACTAAAAGGTGTATTGTCGGTCCATATTGGGCTGCAAACTCTTTACACGAGACACCGTCAGGACGCTTTTGAAGGAATTAGATTTTAAATAACTCTCCGCAATGATCACCTTTTCTTATACACTAAACTCCATATCGAATTACGTCCTGTGATTGTGTCTTCACTAATGCAATCTTACGACGCAATCTGTTCTTGCCATGGCGATCAGATGGAGCGTCGCCATGGTTAAAGCAGACGATCTAAGCAGACGAAAGGTAAAAGACGATTGCAGCAAGCGATGCAATCGTCAATATTAACAAAGAAAAACGATCAAACGACTGGAGTCGTCCTGCTCGTTTATTGGTCATGCAAAATTCTAAGACAAGCAGGCCAATGAGCAAGCAGCCGAAAAGCCAATATAACTAAAGGTTCGGCGGTAAAATCATAGATGAAAAGTCTTCCCAGTCATGTTTTCAAAAGGTGCTTATTTTCTCTAGCGGCCGGCTAACTCTACAGCCAAATCCTCTGTTTACTACTGCAATCATAGCTGAAACATGATCATAAGATTAGCTGAGAATTCATTATTTTCAATAAAATCTAGTCGAAGTAAATGTAATTAATTGTGTAAAGTTGGATTCACTAAATTTTTAATCTTTAAGAGCATTCATTTTTGAATTGTAAATACTTAAATTAGAAGCTAAGGTTTATTTCTGATTAAAGTTATTTGTTAAATTGGAAGAATTATAATTTTAATGAAGAAATTTAGCTTTCAAGTCATTTACATTACACGTTTTTCTATTTTTTTTCTTTAAAAAAAAACACCGAAAAAAAAACAAGAAAATAAAATAATTTGTTTATTAATAAAAAATTGCAGACATACTTATTTGCAGTCAGATAAATAGACTCAGAAAAGAGAAAGAACTAGCCCAACGCTTGGTGCGCTGCTGTTATCAATTTTTCTGAATCGATCTGGCAATAGCTATATCAAAGAAGTCGACGCGAAGTGGACAGACTTTTCATCATTAGGTTATGGTAAAATGTTAGAGCGAATCAGAGAGCGATTTCAAGTTTCCACTGGGTTGATTACCTGCTCCGAAAGTCGAGATGACATTTCAAGACCTCGCCACAAATCCTCTTACAAGCAAAAAGTTAGCTGTTCTGATAACAGTAACTCTGCTTTTCATCTAAATAAGAATTTGAGGAATCATTGGAAGACGAGGAAGAGGTCATCATCGAGGAATAAAGAACCGCATCTTGTGCTCGGTAAATCTCGGCAGCAGGTAAAATTCAAATTGAAATCCTCTCGTTACAAATTACCAGTTCATTTATCCCGGCAAGATTCTGAGAAGTTACCACAGAGGACATTAACCGAATTGTCGTATCCAGGGACGACAACCGGATCCTCACAAAGTAACAATATTGCCACAATGGAAGTGCCGTTTTGAAAAAAAAACATACATCTTCAACCACGTTTGATGGTTCTTCAACTAGCACAAGTAAGAAGAATAGTTTTTGCCTTTATGAACATTAACTGCTTGGAAAATACTATTGGGCAAAATTATTTGGATACCAAAGTTGAGTCTTACAGGCCCTCAAATTTCAGAGGTCATAACCTGACCTAAGATTCGCCTCCACAGACGAATTCCAGAAGGAACAGCACGAAGCAAAATCCTCCTACAGCCCGAACGAAGCATTCTACTGTTGTACTTCAACCAGATGAGACAGAAGGCCTACCGGATATTGTTTTACGAAGTCTGTCCACGTTGCATTAAACCTAAGTGGTTCTGGCGTTCGTGTTCGTGCGTTGCGCGCCGCAAGCTTATAAAACAATTATCTGCAGTAAGATTAAAGATCTTGATTATGATTAAGAAAATACTGTAATTATAATTTATCGAGAAAACATCGTTAATGGTGATTTATTTCTTACTTCTGTATCTCATGACCTTCCTGCTGTCTTCCTACTGTTTTGTTTCCACTTCGTTTGTGCTACGGCTTCCAGAATTCATTCCAGTCAAGCGATTCCAGCCCAGCCAAATAGCTGAAGAACAGAACGATGTTTTTATTTAAAGCTTTACAAATGTAACCCAGAATTTTTCGTTTTCTGTAACCTGCCGTAATTATTGAGTCCTCCTGTCACATCTAAAAGCTAGCAGAGTATTAAAACTTTAGTGT